>JARHVA010005607.1:135000-245000 GCA_037957365.1 Torreya grandis | reverse complement strand
TTCCTAGAGAGGCTAGGCACAAGTTGCTAATAAAATACATTATAAAATTCCTCATGATTTATGTGAATTTAAATATTTATTGGATTAATATTAAAATAAAAAATGAATATTGTTCTAATTATGTTTTAACAAATAAAATTTTCAAAGTAATAGAGGGAACAACATTTGAATTCCTATGTCTATGAAGGATCAACATGAAATGGAACATACCTCAATAATAAAGAAATAAAGGTTTAGACAAAGGGGGTATTACAAACCTACTAGTCCCATTAAGTCCTAACCTACTCAAAATATCCTAGTTACCAAGAATAATGGGATATCTCATGCACACACAAATCCAATATTCTTTGCAAGTGCATTTCATACCCAAAAATGTAGTTTTAATAATAGTGATCACTAATTATTATCCCTCCATTAAGTATCAAAATTCACTACTTGCATTCAAGAGGAAAAATTGTCAATAAATACTAATAATAACCATATAATATAATCAAACAATTATATACACTATTACAGTTTCTAATCACACATAATTTATTGTAAATCAATAACAAGTTAAAAAAACTCTAGGACCTCTAAATAAAAACTACCACTCATCCAATTAAGATAATCATATTTATTTATCAAAGTAATGACCACATGCCTAGTTAAGGTAGGTTGAAATAACAAACAACCGTATTATGTCATGAGGATATACCATAGCCTCATCTAAACTTAAGCCTTTTTCAACAACTAAAATTATGTAGGTATACCCAATAACCAAAAGTTGTTGTTACTTATTCATATGTATGATTAAGATGGTAATGATATTATAGAACCCAATTGGAAAAAACAAAAATATTTCTCAATCACTAATCACTCAAATAAAACCTATTACAACCAAAAAATACTCAACAGAGCAATAATAATACAATTATTACCCATATTCAGCTTTTAAAAATAATCAGATTATTTTCATACTAAAATATGACAAAACATTATTACCCAATACCAATAATTTATGTGTTCCAAAATTCAAGCAATTTTATGGTTATCTCTTAGAGGGAAAATAACTATGAAATTATAAAATCACTAGTCAAGAAATTACAACCAACAAGTGTAACAATAAAAATGTTTCTCTGATGCCATCATGGTTGTCAAACCATCATTGTTGATTTCATAATTGTTAAACATTTCCTATAAATGTTAACCAAGACATGTTCTAATAAAATAAATGGGATAAAGCATACAAATAGAAATTCATGTTTTTATCCCATTAAACAAAATCAAACCCTAGACAATTTGTAGCCCAAGGAACAAACAACAATATCCATGGAGAGGAATGGAGGAAGGATTTTGAATTTAGCCCATGGGTAGGAAAATCCAAGTCAGAAACAAGAGGAAGTTGAGGATGACTATGATCCATATCCATAGGATGTGATGAAGATCTTCTCAAGTGGTGAGTTCCTCAGCTAGTTTCAATATGCTCAATAGACAAGTAGGAGTAGGGAGTTTATAATAGGCCACAGGAAGAAAGGATGGAATGACGATCATGAATACAAAGATAGTTTAGATTCAGGAGGACTGTGGGTCTTCTACATCACTAGGGTCATCCCTCAAAATTTTGAATGGCTCATTGGGTAGGGAAGAAGCAAAATAGATGGTTAGCATACCCTAAATGTTAGAATGATATATTCTAAGCAGTGTGTCTATACCAACCAAAGCAAAATATTTGCTAAAGATAGGTAATAGATCTATGGGATGAAAATTATGTCTAAGAAAAGGAATGACTAGTGGAATGCCTTACTTGGAAAATTTGGGGGCCTATTCCTAATTTTTTTTGATGTTCTAAAGCTTTACCTATATTTTAGGAGTAGTGGTAGATATTGTTTCAATCAGAAGTTAATGGTGGTGGATAGAGGATGCCCTACCAAAATATTTGTTGGTCATGTGGAGGATAGAGTAATCCACATATTTTTTCTCAAAATAGATGAGGATAATAGAGGTTTTTCACATGTTTTATCTTTCTATGTGGGCTTATGTACTATTTTGGATTGGTTTTTGAGTTTGGGTTCCTATAAAAACCTTGTTGAAACCCTTGTCTAGCTAATTTTAGGACTTCAAATTAATGGGGATGATAGATTAATCCTCATAATTTTATATATATCCTATTATGATATTTAAGATCCCTCTTAGAAGGTTATGATATGGTTAAGTGAGTATGTATGCTCACTTGTTACGCTCAGGTTCTATGGAGTATGTGCAAAAACTTTATTGTAGACCAGATCTATGGGGTACTATATTCAAGTATACCATATGATTTTTGGAGGATGAAGAAGCGGTGTCTAGTGACCAACTTAATTTATCACCTTATGCCCACTTTTACTAAGAAGTCATGGTTCTTTGGGGCTAGTTTTTGTAAGGCTTGGGTAGTTTTTCTAGTCACTAACCAAAGCTTCTAGTCAATTTTTGTTGTGGTGGATAGAGGAAACCACACCAAATATTATCTTATTAGATTTGATGATAGAGGATTCCACCCTTGTCTCTTCCATTTTTGGGGGTTTATCCTAGAATCTATGTGTATTGACTATGTTTGGTTAAAAATCCTTTTTTTATGAAGCTACAAATAGATTTCTAAGGATGATTTGGATAATTACTCATTGTGTTTTAGTTTTTTTTAGGCTTTGTGAGAGGGAAATCCCACTTTTTTTTTTTCAGTTGCATATAATATGAGTGGAGGTTCCCATGAGGCAAAAGACTAGCATAAGGCCTTCTGATCATGGTAGGTTCTTGTTCTACAGTGGAAGTTTTAGGGAATTTTTGCTAAAGTACATTCATTATTTATGTTTCATTGAGAAGTAACCTCTTTTTTTGTACTAAGGGTTTTGGGAAACTTTAAACCATCTTGTGTTATGACTATAGGATCTTTAAAACCCTCTTGATGTTTGAACTACCAAGGTTGTGGGATCCTTCAAACCCTCTAATTGTGCTTGTTATGTTTGTGGGATGCTTAAAACCCTCTTATTGTGCCTTGTAAAGCTTGTGTAATCCTCTGAACCCTCTTGGTTATGTGTCCATCATTCAAAACCCTCTCTTTCATTATGGGAGTAGTAATCAAAACCCTCACTTGTCTTGTTCATAGCTCTATCTTCAAAAGTGTTTACCCCATCAATAAAAAACAATATCCATAGAGTTTTCCCTAACATTATATCTGGTTTTTCTTAAAAATTATGCAATAAAAAACACCAATAATGACCACTCAAACCAACCTTTATGCCTGAATGAAAAGCAATCTAAGCTAAGATCAATAAAAATTCCTCATAAACACCCATTTCACTCATTCATGATATGAGCTCATATATGCATCCCAATCTTGCATATAAGGTCCAATATTATTAATATAGCCATAAAGACAATTTAATTTAAAATGAAAGATTAGTTATCAATAATGAAGATCAAACTTGCCTATTATTGTGCCCTAGGCTTGCCTATAACACCTTTTATTCTTTGTTTCTTGTATTACCCATGGGTTCTTCTCCATGATCAAGATTTTATGCTCTAACTTTCCCCTCAAGATCCTAAACAAGACATAATAATGATTTCAAAAGGTATTAAGAGTGTCATTAATAAAGGGTTATCAATTTAATAACAAACTTATCCCTAAATTTTCCTCAAATGTTACTTCCATAAGTTCCCACAACCCTAATAGCTCATCATACTTCCAACTAGCTACCCACATTTTTGAAAAATGCCCAACCAAAAGAGTATGCATCAAATGATTTATATAATCATAATCTTATAATTTAAGGTTTTACCTAAACTAAAAAAACATACTTGGTTTTCCCAATAATCACCATATGATTACCAAACCAGAGTCCCCAAAGACCTTTGATTTAATCAAGACCAAAGTCCACCTTAGCACCATGTCAAGACTTATATTACAGTAGTTTGAAGTCCCCAAAATTATTTTTAATAATGATAAAAACAAGTCACATTATGAATTCAAGAATATATATACAAACCTAATGTAAGACTTATATATCAATACAGAAAAGTTGATATTGAATTATGCAATATGCTAAGACATCTAACCATCATTGTTCTGATAGTAGTGTATTATCTAAATTAATTTTTTAAATAAGGATAATATTTAAGATCTAATAATCAATAATCTAAAATGCATAATGGTCTTAGCGCTAATGATGGCCTTAGTTATCAATAGTACGACATGGATGACTTGGCAACCACTGAATATCAATCTTAAGAATAAAAATGAAAAAAAATTATAGTGATTACCTTAACATAGTTATACATATTTTTAAACATAAATTAAAATATTAAATATTTTCATTAAACATGTTAATTCATTAAAATGAGAAAACCATAAAATGACACCTTGCTTTACTTAAACCAAGCATCAAAAATTTCCTATAGGGTCACTACCCAATGTTGAACTTGATAATTTCCACTATGGTCTAGAAATAGCATAACATTTATGACATAAATAGTTTTAATTTCAATATGTTGTCAACAACCCATTTTAATTTATAACCAAGTCATAACCCAACACTTTTAATGGTTTAAAATTAATATAGGCTGCCAACACTTACAAGGTATAACCATTGTTACTTACCAATAAAAAAAGTGACATAAAAAATTATAAATAAAATATTACTTAATTAAATTAAATTAGCATTCACAATTAACTTTAAATTAATGACATTTTCATAATCAAACAAGAACTTAGTTACATAATCATTTGAAATAAATCATATCTAAAGGCCTTGTTCAAGAGAATTGATTCTTACCCATTTGATTTTGAGTTGGAACTGGAGATATGACACACAATTCCTCCAAGATTCATCTTTGGAAAATATATCCTCATTTTATTTTCCAAGTGCACAACTTGGAAAAATTCCATCTTTGAAATAAACTTTAAGAAAACCAAGAACCATGTTATACTAATTAAGGTCATGTAATTATTGATAATTCAAGTGAACAAAATGATTATGCCAACGTTCACTCAAGTCATTTTCATGTGAAATTATGACTTGTGAATGTTGATAAAACAAAAATTTATCAAATTTATAAAATCTAGATTGATGTTCAACCTTATTAATTTCTATAATAGCAAACTAATCTTTTGAATTTTCTATGATAACATTAGTAGATGTAAACTCAATGCTTTTTCCTTATCCTAAATATGTGATCTAATAGATGGATAGGAGGTTTTTATACAAGTATATAATGTGAATAACATTTTTAAATTTACCATTCTCCATCATATTATATTCTTCTCCCTCAACAACTAGAGGAATGGAGTCTCCCAACAAAAAAATAGTTGTGCAGATTTTGTAAAGAGTGTGAAATAGAAAACCTTAAGTTTCATATGGTGAGAGGTTCCTAAATCCAAAATATATTTAGACACAAGTGATACATTTTTGGTTTCAAAAAGTGTTTCACCTAGTTTTTAGGTAAGAATATACCTTTTTCCATCTCTTATTCCAAGTATGTCATTTTCTTGAAACATTGATATTCAAAATGTCCTAGTTTACCTTAAAATTGTTAACACATTTTTTTGACTTTTGCATTAAATTTCCCTATACCTTTGTCCTAAAAAGCAAAGTGTTTTTTTAATTTAATTGAGTTTCCTTAGGATTTTTTTTTAATTTTACTTTGGTAAGGCCCTTTCCTTTGTTAGTGGTTGGTTTTGACGTTGCATTAGTATCATTGACAACTAATTCCTACTAGATAGTACCTATAGATCAAATATCACCAATGAAAATAAAATTTTCTTATTTTATCTAACTTTGATCATATAAAATATCAAAAATCAATGCCACATACTGAGTTCTAATTTTTTTATTTTTATTTTTTTTTTATTTTATTTTTTTGTTTTTTTGTCTAGTAGTTTGAGATGAACACTAAGTATGGATGACCCAATTTTTAAAAAAACACTCATAATTAGTTGTTCATCATTATTGGTTTCACCTATCTTAATAAGCATAAGTCTCAAGTGTTTTACTTGAGTGATGAAATCTTCAACATTTTTCTTGACTTATAGCATCAATCTCATTTTCTATTTGACATTCTTTCACCTTAATATGCTTCCCAAAAAGTTTCTCTAATATTTTTTAAACTACCCAAGGTTTTGTGCCTCCCTAAAAGTGAAACATCAATTCAGGGGATATTGGTTGACTATGAGTCCTATAGCTTCATCATAATGATTTTTCCATTTGATTCATTTCAAATAATCAAAATTATTAATTTATTCACTCAAGGCCATGTGGTAAAGTCCATTAGTGAGAATTACATCTATAATATAGCATTCCCAACTAAATTAGTTGAAACTAGTGATAATTACATTTTTATGACATTAATAGCATATTTTTTGTGTAATATTAAAGTAACTAGGTTATTTTAATATATATGCCCTTTGCACTTCTCTTATACTATATTTTAATGAAACTTAACCCCAACTATGAATACTAAATCTAAAACTAAATGAGATTACTATAACATTGTGTAGGTCTACTAAGTGTACCCAATATTTTGTTGGAGAGTTGTTAGTGGTGTCATGGTGATGTCATGGAGTTGTCTTGTTGAGTGGATGAAGTGTTTTGATAGCCTAAGTAAAAATGACAAAGTTTGCAATGTGCTTGTCCTAGTGTGCTTAAGGGAGGCTTAGTTGATCTTTAGAGTTTGATTGTTTAGAGATGACCATAGTTTTTCATTTAGACACTTTGGGTGCAATGGTAGAAAGTTTGAGTAGGTAGTTTGGTGATGTCACCATTGCCACGTGGGAATGAGTTAAGGGGAGTTGGTCATATGGTTGTGATCACATTAGTCCCTAGTTGATATTTGATAAATATCAATTCATGCATTGAAGCAATATCAAATATATGAGGGTACAAAGTTGGCTTCTCAGTTAGAATTCAATGTTTTCCCATAGACAAATTTGCATGTGGCCAGAAAAATCTAAGTAATAATTTTGATGAAGGCATATCTTGCACATGTATATGTTTTAGGAGAAGGTGATCATATGGGTTTGTTCCATTTTTAGCTTAGTTTATTTTCACCAAATTTTAGGTCATGAAATATAGCATGGTAAAATTTATGCATGTTAAAATTTGGTCTCCCAAACAAATTCTAAGCATAGTTAGATCTATGATAGAATATTTTGAGAAGGCATTTTAATGGCATTATGTCTCACATGCACGAAGGTTTCAGGAGTAGTTTATCATATGGTTAGATTATCCTATGTGAGGAAATCATATGGTCCAAATTTGAGAACATATAAGTGAGTGAGGAAAAAGTTATGACTATGCAAATTTGGCCTTATAGACATATTTCAAAGGTTCCCATAGTCATTTCTACACATGTTAAAGTTCAAGCAAGATCGATATAGCGTGTTTGATCCAAGAAGTAAGGAAGCAACGAGATGAGGATAGGTACATTTTTTTTAATGACTAAGCAATGGTAATATATAAGGATCTAATGGTGAATAGGTGCTTGTAGAAATTAATCGAATGGTGAGTGTTGGTAGTTAAAGACCTGGTTGATCCATAGAGATCGACAAAGTGCATGGAGTCAACATTACAAGACTTCATGAGATGAGGTCAAACTGATTGAGGTTTAACATTTGAGAATTGGTGCCTATGTATTAAATATCAGACAATATCGATAGTGTATAATTTATTTGAGTAGCAAGGACACAAGATGTGAGATTAGTGTTTGAATTTTAACTATGACCATTGACATTTAAATATTTGAATTTTAATAAAGGCAAAAACTAGTCTATGTATTTTGGATATAACTTTTGATCTAAAATGATTTTTCTCATGCTATAAAAAGAAAATATGAAGAAGACTCCATGACACATCTAATGAGCCTAATTTAAATATCTGAAACTATGTATAGGCAAAGTTTTTGAGATCTAAAGTTGACTATGTTTTTGTATATGTTTTGTAACGGACCTGAGAAGATTGTTTGAGCTTATTTTGTTATTATTTCGATATGTCATAATGAATTAGATATTAGGGAGTGTTTTCAAATCCATATGGATTATTTGTGTGTTTTTTGGAGGTGTGATCTATTATTATCTTATATTAATAAAATTTAATAAGTTGACTATGTGGTTGTTCATAATGTTCTTGAGTTGTTTGAGCATATGCACAGGTCAGCATGATTTACTATAATCATTTGAGGATGTCCTATGGGACATAAGGAGTGGAATTATGTATTTGTAAGTGGTATTGTGTTTATTAAAGTGATAAATGGGTGAATATGTCTCCATGAGACCTATAAGGGCTACAAAGGCCTTATTAAAAGGTGTAACTAATTAAGGGTGACCCACAGGTGTTATGACCAACCTATAAAATTTGTATTGAGATATGTCTTTATGTGAGAGATAAATTAAAGGCTAATTCATGCCTAATGGTTAACCAAGGTATTAATTATAAAGTATTCTCTATAAATAGTGAAATCAAAGATGGTGATTTCTAGATGTGTGAGAAAGAGACTTGGGAGAGATTTGAGATAGACTTGTATGTGAAAGAGTTGGATAGCAAAGGAAAAGAGAGGAGAGTGAGAGTGCCTAGCTATTGGGTTGATGAGAAAAGGAGATTAAGGATTGTGGTATGATCTATAGGTAATTATTTTGATGATAGTATAGTTTTATTATAGTTTGAAGTTGTTCAAAGAGATCTGAGTGTGCATGTGAGGACTGTTTGAGTGAAGAAGGAGAGAGATTTTGGCATGCCTATATGAGATGCCTATATGAGTTAGAGAGAGATTTTTTGTAGTTTTTAGATAATAAAAGTTCCATCATCAGGGGTTGAATACATCAGTTCTAAGGTGAAAGTGTTCTTTTTATGGAGGGTTTAAAGGACTTGATCCTCCTTAGGGGTAGTTGTTCCTTATAAATAGGGTTTCAATAAAGACCTTTGGTTAGAAGGACTTGATCAAGGTTTTAGGTCAAAAGGACTTGATCAAGTCCTTTAAATGGGTGTTCAAAAGGACTTGATCATCTTAGGGGTGGGTGTTTCTTTTGAAACTACTATTTCACTAAGACCTTAGGTCAGAAGCACTTGACCAAGGTTTCTGATCAAAAGGACTTGATCAGTCTCTTATTTGTGATCATCTTATAAGATAGTAGTCCATGTGTTTTTAGGCTTAAGATTGTTAGGAACCCGTGGAAGCACAAAATTGATTACCATATATAAGCAACTTAAGATGCGGAATTAACCAGAAGTAACAAGTAACTAGAAACTAGAAACAACACAGAATATGAGAGACAATACACAACTTGTATTAATACTCATCCAAAAAAGAATACAATAAAGAAGATGCCACTTCTTCTTCACCACCTCTCAGAGGCTTCCCACACCTCAAGTGAACAGTAATTCTCTCCTCAAAGCTCTCTCTCTTACGGTCCCAACACATAACTCAAACACAGAGTTGGTGTTCACCTCCAACCAGTCAATATCCACTACTGCCAGTACACCAGTGCTCCACGCACTCCACAAGTGCTCCATGAACTCCAACAAGTACTCAATGTACTTCAAGTAGATCTCCCCTGAACCTGCAATAACCTACAACCTAAATGATCTCACTTATGGAAGGAACTACCTTGCTTTCCTCTCTTGCTCTCTTTTTGAGTACACATTGTACTCCAAGTAGATCCCACCTAATCCTACTCCCTGTTGTGTTGTTGTCCTCCCTGATCTTGCACACCTACAAATCAATCTAGTTTTTCACACCTACAAACCTAGACCATGCACCCACATACACCTATAAATCAATGATCTTACTTACCATGCAGATCTCCTAACGTAGCCATGCACACCTGCTGACCAAGATCATACATACATGAAGAACCCTTCTGATTCTCCAAACCAACACCCACACTTGGCATTGTGGCACTAGGAGGAACACACCATGCTCTCTTCACTCACAGAAGGAGCTAATATTTGCTCTCTTACTCTCTAGCACACCTTTACAATATAGCCTATGAGTCTCTTAAATAGATCTCATGAAAACAATAATTAGACACCTAATTACAATAATTAGATCCACAGCTTTGAGTCTAAAATTGGCTCTCAACATGCAAACAACTAGTTCATTAACTAACTATCCATAACACTCATAGTTCTAAACTGCACAGGTGACTGGCATCGATCCCTATATGCCTGGAGGTGATCGACGTCGACCGATCCATGACTGACATCAATTGCTCTTCTGTCTAATCCTACCGACGTCAGTTGGCCTTACCGACGTCAGTGTCTGTGACACTCAGCAACCTCTCCCAATGACCTCCTCCATGTCTGCATTAGTGAAGCTTTTAGCTCCACAACCTAACAATCTCCCACTTGGAGATAAATAGCTGCACTATACCTGTACCTGTACCCCATCTAATCTATTTCTTGGCTTGTATCCCTCTTCAAGATCAATCCTGAAGACCAACCACCACACATCCCATGGTGCACCTCCTGTCATCTAAGTAACCTACCACATTCAAACCTACAAACCCATGTAGTGAAGTCCTGACCCTGCATAGCATGAATCCCTACTGCTAGTCCCTCTCAAATACCTGAGAACCCACTTCCTCGAATTGGCTCCTAACTCTCTGACAGCACCCACTGCTTGGGCAAACTCAGGTCTATACTAGACCTCATGTGTTTTTGGACACTA
Organism: Torreya grandis; assembly: GCA_037957365.1. Lineage (NCBI taxonomy): Eukaryota > Viridiplantae > Streptophyta > Pinopsida > Cupressales > Taxaceae > Torreya > Torreya grandis. Next base: position 234,329 of record JARHVA010005607.1, on the reverse strand, counting down.
AACTATCCAGTCCTTGGTGTACTCTAGTTTTGCATCCTACATAATGAACCTCACCAGCACCTGATTCACATCAGCTCCCACTGGAGACAAAATCAACCTATGATCTCCATGTCTCTCATGCTAAAGAATTTTACTGCTCCAAATTCCTCATGACATGCCACTGAACTAACCTTACCCTTAGCTCAGTAAATCCCTGTATGTATGAACCTACTAGCAAACATATCACCCACATATAGTAATAGGATAATGTCGCAACTCATCATCCACCTGGTAAGATAAACACAATGGTTACACTGACATTGACTAAAGCCCTGCTTTGTCATCCACCTGTCAAACCCTGTACCACTATCTTGTAGCTTCCTCAAGACCATATGACTTGGCCTTCTATCTCACATGTCCATTCTCTTTATTCTTTAACCAAGGTATCCATTCATCTCAGTGCTCTCATACAGACTGGCAACCCTTCCAAATCTCCAGTTTGGTCTTGCAACCTGTTCATGCCATGCTCCCACTATTTCCTGGATCCTTCCTACTCTGCAGTTAGCAATGAGTATAAAGAAGAGGAACAAAAAATTTGAGGCTTAATTACCACCTTCAATCCTCCATATGGGCATTTTAGACTCCTTGATAGCTTGCTATCTACCCAAAATCTGTTACAGTGACTGACCTCGATCACCACACAGTTTGTATCCAATCGATGCCAGTTTCCATGCACCTGTCCTGACTACCAACTCTACTGACATCGATGTCCCTATTGCTGACATCAGTCCTCCTGACTGATGTTGGTCTTACCTATAGCTGACGTCGGTCCTCCTGATCGATGTCGGTCTTACCTTGCCCGACATCACCGGCTTCGGTCTGCACATGACCGACATTGGCACCTGTCTATTCGATGCTGGTTCCCCTTGACCAATGCTGGTACCTATGTTCACCTATGAGTGATGACTTTTTACCCACGAGCTCCTTTAAATCAAAACCCATGTCCAAACTACCCTGCTCAGAAGTATCTAGCCCCATCCACTGAACTCTGTCTGTCATCTCCTCCAAAAACACCAAGGCTTTCCAGTTTTTAAGTCTATCAAACACATCTGTCTTCCACTTAAGAACATGCATCTCCTTCTTGCTCATGTGACCAAGCCTACAAAGCCACGTCTTCACAACAAAAGAAGAATCAGTAATATAAGTAGATAGATAAAGGATACCTACTTTCTTACCACCCGCTAATTCAAGTGCATCTGCTATGAGAGTTCTTGTGCATCTCTCATCACCCAATTTTCTTGAAGCAATTAGCTGCATCTCCAAGACTGGGACCTGCATGACCTTCTTTAACACCCATGTGTTGGCTTCCTGTAATTTTAGCAACACTTCCCCTTTGCCAATAATCTGACATGGCTCACCAACCCCTCTACTTGGGGCTGCATGGAAAGAGGCAATAGAATCTATTAACCAAGATTTAACTTTATCCAGAGCATCCTGTGCAACAACACCTACAACATCTACTTCTTCATGTTGATCTGCTACCAACCAACAATCTTCATTTACCTGCTCTTTCTTTCCATAACACTTTAAGTGACCATTCGTGCTATTCAATTTCTCCATTCGTAGCTTACTTTCTTCTGCAGTTGCTATACTCCCACTCAATCAGAAACCCCTGAGAGTGCCATGTAACCAAACACAAAACCTACTCCCTGCAACCTTAGCTCTGATACCAATTGTTAGGAACTCATGGAAGCACACAATTGATTGCCATATACAAGCAACTTAAGATGCAGAATTAACTAAAAGTAACAAGTAACTAGAAACCAGAAACAACACAGAATATGAGAGACAATACACAACTTGTATTAATACTCATCCAGAAAAGAATACAATAAAGAAGATGCCACTTCTTCTTCACCACCTCTCAGAGCCTTCCCACACCTCAAGTGAATAGTAATTCTCTCCTCAAATCTCTCTCTCTTACGGTCCCAACACACAACTCAAACACAGATTTGGTGTTCACCTCCAACTAGTCAGTATCCACTACTGCCAGTACACCAGTGCTCCATGCACTCCATAAGTGCTCCACGCACTCCAACAAGTACTCAATGTACTTCAAGTAGATCTCCCCTAAACTTGCAACAACCTGCAACCCAAATGATCTCACTTATGGAAGGAACTGCCTTGCCTTCCTCTCTTGCTCTCTTTTTGAGTACACACTATACTCCAAGTAGATCCCACCTGATCATGTTCCCTGTTGTGTTGCTGTCCTCCCTAATCTTACACACCTGCAAATCAATCTAGTTTTGCACACCTGCAAACCTAGATCATGCACCCACATACACCTTCAGCTCAATGATCTTACTTACCATGCAGATCTCTTAATGTAGCCATGCACACCTACTGACCAAGATCATACATACATGAAGAACCCTTCTGATTCTCCAAACCATCACCCACACTTGGCATTGTGGCACTAGGAGGAACACACCATGCTCTCTTCACTCACAAAAGGAGCTAATATTTGCTCTCTTACTCTCTAGCACACCTTTACAATACAGCCTATGAGTCTCTTAAATAGATCTCATGCAAACAATAATTAGACACCTAATTACAATAATTAGATCCATAGCTTTGAGTCTAAAATTGGCTCTCAACATGCAAACAACCGGTTCTTGAACTAACTATCCGTAACACTCACAGTTCTAAACCGCACAGGTGATCGACATCGGTCCCTGTATGCCTAAAGGTGACCGACGCCAGCCGATCCATGACCGACGTCAATTGCTCTTCTGTCTAATCCTGTCGACATCAGTTGGCCTGACCGACACCGATGTTTGTGACACTCAGCAACCTCTCCCAATGACCTCCTCCATGTCTACATCAGTGAAGCTTTTAGCTCCACAACCTAACAAAGATTGGATTTTATTCCTTAAGAGAGTTTCCCATGTAGATCTTGTGTTGTATATGTGATCTTGCACTATGTTCATTGTTCACTGTTATGAATGATTTGTATGCTTCATGAATGATTATATTGAATACTTAAGTATTTTCAAGGGTTTAGAAATTGAATTGGATTGTTTTCCACCACTGATTCACCCCCCTCTTAATGGATTGTACCTCTAAAAATTGGTATTAGATTAAGGTCCTTTAGTAAAGACTTAACAACTTGAAGGTGATCCAGGGTGCAATGGCTAGTCAGAATGTGCAAGGTGGTTTCTCTACTAAGCAAGCATCAATGTTCAATGGATCCAATTATGCATTTTGGAGTGATAGGATGAAGACATACATTATGTCCCTAGGGTTTGATGTATGGTATTTTTTTTATGGTTATATTATTCCTACTATTCCTCCATCTAGTGTTTTAGATAAGAGGTTATTTGATAATAGCTCTAAGGCAATCAATGTTACCACTTATGGTCTTAAAAAAACTGAGTTCACCAAAGTAATTCATTGTACATCTACCAATGAAATATGGGATAAATTTAAGACTATTTTTGAAGGAGATTCAAAGGTTAAGTTAGCAAAGTTTTAGACTCATTCAAGATAATTTAAGAGCCTCAAAATGAAATAAGAAGATTATGTGGCATCATTTTTGTAGAGAGTTGATGATATTGTAAACACCATAAGAGGTTTTGGAGAGAAACTTGAAGAGGTTACTATATTTTAAAAGGTATCAAGGTCTCTATCCTTAAAATTTGATCTAAAAGTATCTATTATAGAAGAAAATCATGATCTTACTCAGTTTAAGATAGATCAGTTACATGGCACCCTTACTGCATATGAGATGAGAGTAAATGATAATATACCACCAAGTAAGGAAGCAACATTCAAAATAGAGATGAAGCCAAAAGGGGAGTTCCAAGGTAAGAAACCCAATAAAGAATACATTTATGATATTGATGAGGATGAACTAATTTCTTTATTTACAAAAAAATTGAAAATAGGTTCAGGCAAGTATAAGAGTAAGCTACCTTTCAAATGCTTCAATTGTGGAGAGGTAGGATATTTTGCTAATAAGTACCCTCATAATCACAAGAATTATATTGATGAAGAGTAAGATCAATGTCATGATGATGGAAAGAGATCATTCAAGTATGATAAAAACAAAAAGGGATTCAGAAGGTTTGATAACAAGAAGTATTTCAAAGATAAGAAGAGTCTCTACATAAAATAGGATTTCATCTCATCAAATGAGAGTGAAGATAGTGAATCAAAATATGATCATGAAGATGATGGTCCTGTTGAAGATGAATCTTTGTTTATGGTTGAGGAAGGAAGTTGCTCACATCAGAAGGAGTCTACTTGGAGTGATTTAGATAATGATGAAGATGAGGTGGACTGTGAGACTATATTGATGAATGATCTTAAAGAATTAAATATTGAGAAGAATATCAATAAGAAGATGAAAGATAAACTCAAGGAATATTAGGATAAATTTAGTGTGTATTAGGGAAAAATGAATGAATACACCAAAGAGCATGAAGATATGATCAAGCATCTTAGATGTCAATTAGAAATTCTATCTACAAGCCTAAGAGCTAAAGAAGATGAATGTTTAAGGTATGTTTCTAAAAATGAGTCTTTGAAATCTGAGTTAAAGAAGACATATAGTAAATTGAAGTCATTTGTGAGATTTTAAAATAGATCATGTGATATAGACAACATTTTGAATGGTCAAAAACATGCTAGTGATAGAATTAGTCTTAGATATAAAGAAGAACAAAAGAATGTAAATCAAGACAAGATGAAGACTATTATGAACAAGGATGATTAGTCTTTAAAGATAAATCATCAAGTAAGGAATGAAGGTGTTGGTAGATTAAATAAAAAAACAAATCAGACAACCAAATGCCATGAGGTATGCAAATTTCAATGGTTACTACTATACTTGTAATCAATTTGGTCATAGGGCTAGAGAATGAAATAGACCTGTTAGAAATGAATTTTCTTGAAACTATGATGGAAGTCATTAGTCAAACATTGTGAGCAAGGTTGAGTGTTTTAACTATCATGATATGGGAGACTTTGTAAAATATTATCCTTTTAAGGTAAGATAGGCTAAGTTATCTTTAATAAATGTTGAGTGTTATAGTTGTTATGATATAGGACACATTGTAAGATTTTGTCCAAATCTAGAAAGGTAGAAAGAGATTCTTGAAAAAAGTATTATATGTTTTAATTATGAATAGATAGGTCACATTGTTAATTTATACAAGAAAAGGCCTGAAAGTCAGAAAAAGGTTCAATTAGGCTCTAATAATGCAAGGAATAAGGCAATTGAAGTCATGGAAACCAAAGGTGATAAGTATGAATCATGATGCATCTGCGTGTCCAAGTAATTAATTTGTTATGATGGAGAATGCTTTATAAGTTGAATAATGCCAATGGATATCATTATCTAATCATGTTGAGAATAAAGAGATCAAGCTCAAAGATAATACCAAGGTGTTGGTTGAGGTTAGTTCTGAGGTAAGCATGGATACAAGTGAGCATCTTACTATTGGTGAGAAAGTACCATTCAAAGAACATCAATTATTAGTGCCTCGTGATAAGGCTCCAAGCTATAAATAATATTCTATAGATGAAAAGGTACGTCATGAATCTATGTTGTCTCCATGTATTTTCAATCCAATCATAGAAGAAAAGGATAATGATGTAATAGTTGAGGAAATTATTTCTCTTAAGCCAAATAAGAAGAAGAAGAACTACAAGTATTAGATGACCAAGGAAGAGAAGGAATATGAGAAGTTATGGGCAACTCCTAGTTTCACACCATAGTAGAACATTGTGGTGTAGAGGAGGTCTATGTTTATGATTATTAAGAGACTCATTTCAGTGCGAAGCAAGTTTGTGTGCTTAAAGATCATCATACTAATCTGAATAGAGACTTGTGTTGATATCATAAGGTCTTTTGTTAAGGGTTAATAACAACTTCATGAGTTTGCTCCATTGGTTTGTGAAGGAGATATAGTACAGAGTCAAAATGGGGGGTTTCATGTGGCTTAATGAGTTTGATACAAATGTCAAGAATAGTTTGATGCTCAAAAAGGTCTATACACTTCTTTATGATGTGTTTCAAGTGCTTTTGTGGTCTAAATGCCTAAAATGGGTTATATGAAGTCTAAGTTCCCAATGGTGTTGAAGCTCAAATTTTGGTATAGAAGTGTGTGATGGGTGTCTCTAGGTGTGAAAGAAGTGTTAGAGGTGTGAATTGACTAGAAGGAGGTTTGTTGACTTTGTTTATTTTAAGATTATAGGGTTTTGGGCTGTACTATAAAAGTGGCCTACCTTATGAGATGAGTTTTGAGACTTCTTAATAAGTTGAATGGGCCAAATGGGTTGTCAAATAAAGATTCACAAAGATTTGAAGGTTTGTGGTTCTCAATTTATTCAAGTTTTTGTCAAGTTGGAGCCCTAATTAGATAGTTAGTTTGTGAAGGAAGTATATTATAGAAAATGATCTAGTTATTTCAAATTGGTGTCCTTAAGGGGTCATATTAGAGTGATCTAGATATGAAGTTTTAGATCTTGAAGATGTATCTACTGAAAGATGTGGGCTCTATAAGTTCTAAGTAGGGCTACAAGGAGTCTAAGATAGGCCTAGTGTGAAGAAGAGTTATTTTTTATTAGTTACTCCAAAAGAGTAAGGTATGTTTGTTTCATAGAGAGTTATTGGATTGATTAAGAAAAAATTTATTATTTGGTGAGTGGCATGAAGTTTTGTTGATGGTCCTTATGGTAGCTTGAGATAGAAGGATAGTAAGCCTATATGTTGGTTCCTTATAGTATATGGAGATATAAAGATGCTCAAGGGGTGAAATTACTCATAAATATTAGGGGGAGTCCCTCTCATATTTCTCTTGGTAAGTTCCATCATATTTCAATGTTTTGTGTGTTCTTTCTTCATTGCTTGCAGTGCTTGCTTGAAGAGAGTGTTGACATGAAGCAAGAGGAAGTTTGTCAAGGTAAGAAAAGGCAAGCTCAAGGTAAGGGGGTGTTTTTATAATCTTTATAAGATGGTATTTTTCTATTTATGGTATTTTTAGGTCCTCATAATAATTTGGTTCCCAATTTTCCATTATTTCAAAGGGGAAGAAAGTTCATGTTATGGGAATGTTTGAAGAAAGAGAAGGTAAGCTATATATTACCATATATGATGTTTGTTGACATCAATGACAAAAGGGAAGATTATTGGAGAGTTGTTAGTGATTTCATGGAGGTGTCATGGTGAGTGGATTAAGTGACTTGATAGCCTAAGTAACAATGACAAAGTGTGCAATGTGCTTGTTTTAGTGTACTTAAGGAGGTTTGGTTGATCTCCAAAGTTTGATTATTTAGAGATGATTAGGGATGAGTGTGGAGTTTTGAGAATGTGAAAAAGGTCCCTAAGATGTTTTATAAACTTTGAGATCTTGTGTGCATAAGTGGAATTCATCTAGTTTTCCATATTTTTTCATCTAGATACTTTGGGTCCAGTGGCAAAAAATTTGAGTAGACAGTTTGATGATGTCACCATTGCCACATAGGAATGAGTCAAGGGGATTTGGTCATATGGTTATGATTAAATTAGTCCATTGTTAATATGTGTTAAATCTCAAGTCATGCATCAAATCATAGTCCAATATAGGAGGGTGTAAAGTTGGCTTCTCAGTCAAAATTTATTGTTTTCCCATACTTAGCCAAATTTTCATGTGGCTAGAAAGAGTCGAGTATGAATTTTTATAAAGGAGTATCTCACACATGTGGATGTTTCAAGAGAAGGTGATCATATGGGTTTGTTAAATTTTGATCCTAGTTTATTTTAACCAAATTTTAGGTCATGTAATGTAGCATGGAAAAAGTTATGAATGTTCAAATTTGGTCTCCCAGATAAATTCTAAGCATAGTTGGCTCTGTGAAAGAATATTTTGAGAAGGCATTTTAATGGTATTATGTCTCACACATGTGAAGGTTTCTAGATAATTTTGTCACATGGTTATATTCTCCTATGTGAGTAGATCATATGGTCCAAATTTTAGAACATGCGATTGAGTGAGGAAAAAGTTATGACTATGTAAAGTTGGTCTTCCAGGTGTATTTCAAAGGTCCCCATATTCATTTCTACACATGTTAAATTTTGAGCAATATCGACAGAGTGAATTGGATTTAAGAATTTAGGAGGTAGTGAGATGAGGATAAATGCATGTTATTTAATGATTAATAAAATATAAAGTTTAAATATCTAATGTTGAGTGGGTGTTTGTATAAATTTATCGAATGGTGAGTATTGGTAGTTAAAGACCTAGTTAATCCACAGAGATTGATGGAGCGTATGGAGTTAACATCATAAGATTGTAAGAGATGAGGTCAAAGTGATAGAGGTTTAATTTTTGAGCATTAATTCCTCTGTATTAAAGATTGGATAAAATTGATAGTGTATAATTGATATGAGTAGCATGGACATGAGATGTGAGCTTAGTGTTTGAAGTTTAATTGTAACCATTGACATTTGAATATTTGAATTTTAACAAAGGGAAAAACCAATCTATGTATTTTGGCTATAAGTTTTGATCTAGGATGAATTTGCTCATGATATAAAAATAAAATATGAAAATATCTCCATGTCACATCTAATGAACCTATTTTGAAGATCTATAAGTGTGTACAAATAAAGTTTTTGAGATCCAAATTTGATTATGTTTTTGTATATGTTTTGTAAAGGACCCGATAAGATTGTTTGAGTTTGCTTTGATATTGTTTCAATATATATTGATGAATTATCTATTAGCAAGTGTTTTATACTCTATGAGGATATTCTATGTGGTTTTTGGAGGTGTGATCAATAATTATCCTATATGAACAAAAGTTAAGAAGTTGACTATGTTTTTGCTCATAGTGCTCTTGTGCACCAGGTCAATGATTAAGTTGTTTGAGCATACACAGAGGTCAACATGAGTTACTATAATCATTTTAGGCTATACTAGGGGATATAAAGAGTAGACCTATGTATTTTTAAGTGGTACTATGTTTATTAAAGTGTTAAATGGGTGAATAGGTCTCCATGAGATCTATAAGGGCTGCAAGGGCCTTATTAAAAGGTGTAGTTGCTTAAAGGTGAAACATAGGTTCTATGACCGACCTATGAAGTTTGTATCAAGATATGTCTTCATGTGAGAGATACCTTAAGGTATAAGGAACTCCTAATGTCCAACCAAGGTGATGATTATCAAGTATGCTCTATAAATAGTGAAATCAAATATGGTGATTTATAGATGTGTGAGTGAAAGACTTGGGAGAGATTTGAGAGAGACTTGTATGTGAGAGAGTTGGATAGCGAATGAAATGAGAGGAGAGTGAGAGTGCCCAGATATTGGGTTTATGAGTAGAGGAGAATAAAGACTATGTATATGATTTTTAGGTCATATTTTTGATGATAGTATAGTGTTCTTGTAGTTTGAAGTTGTGTGAAGAGATCTAAGTGTGCATATGAGGATTATTTGAGTGAAGAAAAGAGATTGTGGCATTCTTATGTGAGAGGATTATATGATTTAGAGAGATAGTTTATGTAGTTGTTAGATAATTAGAGGTCCATTATTAGGTGTTGAAGACATCAGTTCTAATGTGGAAGTGTTCTTTTCAAGGAAGGTTTAAAGGACTTGATCTTCCTTAAGGGAAGTTGTTCCTAGTGAAACAAGGTTTCACTAAAGACTTTTAGTTAGAAGAACTTGATCAAGGTTTTAGGTTAGAATGAATTGATCAAAAAAGTGATCAAAAGGACTTGATCATCTTAGGGTTACGTGCTTCTTATAAAACCATTATTTCACTAAAGGCCTTAGGTCAAGAAGAACTTGACCAAGGTTCCTAATCATAAGGACTTGATCATTCTCTTATTTTTTTATCATCTTATAGGAAAGTAGTCCATATGTTTTTAGGATTGAGAATGGATTTTTGTCCCCGAGAGGGTTTCCCACATAGATCTTTTGTTGTGTATGTGATCTTTCATTATGTTCATTGTTCACTACTATGAATGATTTGTATGCTTCATGAATGATTGTATTGAATGCTTAAGTATTTGTAAGGATTTGGAAATTGAATTGGATTATTTTCCACCATTTATTAACCCCCCCTCTCATTGGATTGTACTTCTAACATATTTTTTATAAAATTATGAGGCATAGGTGTGGTTAATTTGTAGGCTCTTTGATATACTAGTTGCATTTTTCAATAGTTAATAAACTCAAATGGAACTAACTATGAATGGTTCCATTGTACTCATATCCACACTTCTCATCTTTAAGGTATGTAGAGAGTAAATTTTAGGGGATAACCATTTATTGATGTAGTATGATCTAAAAAAATTTATGGCTTCTTATTGATAATGTGTATGTGTGTGTGGATGCTCACATGCATGTGCACATGTGCACTTATGATATTCCATAAAGTAAGTGTAAGATAACATATACACACAATGTTATCTATGGATTTGTAATTATGGGTAATCCCCTCACTTTATCATTAAAAATTATTTAGATTAGCCAATAACAATAATTTGTTATGGGTTTTAAAATACCAAGGTAATTTATACTAAAAAACAAATATCCAAAAACTTGAAATATCTTGAAAAATTTAGTGAATCATAAATATCCACATAAAATAAAATTTATTAAAAACACATATTATACCTACCTACAAAAATTCAACCCAACGGAGAAATTTTTTTATTTTCACAAAAACCTTGAGGTTGCTAAAAACTATGTACGGATGTTTAATCACCACCTAATGTAGAAATACAAATTTTCTATATTCTAAGATATAACTTCTATTAAAATTTTAGGTAAATTAGATCATTCTTATCATACATATGTTGAATTAACACTGATGCAAAAGGATATTTTTTTGTAGAGGCCAATAACTACCTTTTGGTAAATTTTCATGTCAAATGAAGAATGTTTTTTACCTAAACCCTTAATACCCCACTATGTTCACCAATTTATCATCAACCAAAATCCCTTAATGGCGAGGTGAGGGTATAAGAATGGGTAATTCATTAGGCTACTAAAATATAGGATTGAGACTCAACATGAATAAAAAATAAAATTATAAATATGAAAGGTATACAAAGAGGTATATCAAAGAGCCTACAAATTACTAATTTTCTTATTAATAGCTAAAGTCAATTAATTCAATTGCTTACTTGATAATCTTATTATATTAATATGATATGGATAAGTGTGAACCAATTAGAGATTATCCACAAATTATATTACAAATTCATCATAAAACCATATAGGAGTGTATGAGTAATTAAATACACTAACACAATCCTTCGCTAACACAAAGGTATAAAAAGTATGCATGCCCCATGGCCATCCAAAAATAGTATAAAATAAAGATCGATCGATCATACAAAAAAATCAAAAACATTTTTGTAAATGAATGGATAATACCCAAATGGATTCCATAATATTAAATAAATTAAGCTGGATTTATTTTAATGAGGAACCAGTTGCTTATGAAAATAAATTTAGTAAGTAGAAAATATAATGGATGGGTTGAATTTCCAAATGGGATTTCAAATAATTATGTGAAGTGTGGTTTTTATATGGTAATCAGTGCATAATAATTAATAATTAATTATATGAATGTTAATGATGATATTTTGGTGATAAAAATCATAATTTATTAATTGACACAATAAATTTCAAATGATGATGATGAATCCAATAATGAGTTCACATAAATAAAACCACCGCTCATGGATATAGTAAAATAGGAGAATTGTAACATAACCTATATGGTGAATCCCCTCAAAAGGAAGAATCAAAATTAAGTTCAAAAGGACTTGATCTTAATAAAAATGAGGTTATAAAGGGAGAAAAATCCAAAGGTTTCACACTTTTATTATGATGATGAACCAACATACTTTGAAAATGCCTTGGTGAAAAATTAAGAGAATAAAATTTTCTATGAATACAATCTTTAGAACATGAGAAATGTAATGTGATGGTATCAAGTGGCATGATAAGTGATCAAGGTAGTCAATGTGATGAAATATATGATGAGGTGTAATCTAACCCCAAATATTTTGAGCACATTAGCATGGTGTCTCATAATGGATTAGCCAAGCACCCAACAAAAAAAGAGGAGGTAGGAAATATACAAGGTTTAGTCCTTCTTGCCAAAGTTATCCTATACACACCAAACTAATAAGGGATGTGATTAAACCAAGGTGATCACTCCTAAGGAATCCATAAACACCTCAAATAGTGGAGTCACCCATAAATACTAGTTCATAGTCCAAGCATGGGCCCACACCACCACCTCTAGTAGGATCCTAGAAGTAGACACTAAGAAATTAGAAACCTAATATATGGACATAATTTCACACACTATGTCACTTGGGTTAGCTAGAGGAATTACATTGATGAATTAACCCCATGCATATCCGAATCTCCATGATGCAAAACTATAGAATCATGCACTAAAAATTTTAAGGTAAGGGTCAAGTGCCCCAAATACTAAATTATGAAGGTATCACAGAATGAGATGGACTATAGCATAAATTAATAAGGAAAAAAGTGAACATGGGTGAAATTTGAAAGGGATGCACAAAATGTGGAATGAAATGCATAAATTCTTGAAAAAGTGATCATATTTAAATAGTGATGATCACAAAATGAATAAGAGCTTACTAATCCAATTAAAATAACATTAGAGTTGAAATATACCACCTATAAACCCTTCAATGAATGGGATGATGAATATGAAGGATAAAGTGAGGAAGTAAGGAAGTTGTTGAGAGTAGGAGAGAAAAAATTTAAGGTAAAAAACATGTTGATGAGTTATTTGTGTGGGACATTTTTCACAAGGAAAATGATTCTAAGGAATCACAAAAATAACTCTCATTCCTTTTTGAATCACACTTCAATGATCCAAATTTTTATTTACCAACCATTTCCATTGGCCAAGAGGTTTTTTTAGGGAGAGAAGGAGATAAAAATTATCTGGTAAATAAGCAAGGTTGCCTTCATAAAAATGGTAATAGAAGTTTCAAGGAAAAATGTAATCAATAACCCCACCACATAGAACTGAAAGAAAAAATTGGAGGAATGTGAAAAAATCACACAATAGAATAAATTAAAATAAAAGTGCTCAAGGATAAAATAGTCAATTTTTTAAAATGTGGATCAAGAGGATGAGAAACTACTGGCCAATACTTATACTAATAAGAAAGAGCCTATTAATCATGTTAGGTTGATGGTGGGAAATAAACACTCAAATGTCAACTATCTATTATACAAGAAATGGATTAAAAGGAGTTAAACAAGACATAAATGTATTTCAATTATAAATTAGAATATTTGATAAGATGGTGAGCTCACTTTGAGAGAAGGTTGCTTTAGCCAAGCTGGTATTCAAAAAAATCACACAAATCAATGATGTGGTTAGCACAAATATGAAATGTTAAGAAAGGAAATATGATTAGCTTAAATAAAAAGTGTTTGATATAAAGGATAATGATAAGAAGGTAAAACTCCTATATGACATCAATGCATTAAAATATGGAATTGAAGAGAGGCACAAAGAACTCACCAAATCTTTTAAAGTGATTTAAAGAAAATAAAATGACAATGAAAATGTATCATGTGAAGAATATCAAGGTTAGTACATGGACCTTAAAAATTCCAATCATAAAGTGGCTAAGAATAAGTAAAATGTTATTGAACTAAGGAAATTTCTAATAGAGATGTATTCCATGATCATTTCTTCTTATAAAATGCTTGCTCGATGGAATATGTTTAAATAAGAGGTCTAAAAAATGGATCATACTTTTTAAATCTATATCATAATGAAAATATATCCACAAATGGACAAGGTAATTAGTGTTGGGATATGTTTATTCCCATTTTTGGATAAATCTAGTTGTGTATCAATAATTTTATAGGAATCATATAGCACCACATAAGGCACATTTTATAGTTAAATGTAGCGGCATGCCATCCTAAATAAGGGCACATAAAGGGAGAAGCTTTGGATGACCTGGGAACTCCAAATGCAATAAACTAACTAATGGAAATTAAGATGTTAATGTAATATTTTGATGATAGTATCCAATCACATGCATGTAGTAAAATTAGAAGGTTAGTCAGTATAAATCATAGATTTAAAAGATCAAAAATTTAGTTGAGAAAAAATAGAGAGAAAATATAGAACAATAGAGAAAATTTATGAGTTAGTTGGTAGAGTGGTATTAAGGTGTACAGTCATGCTAGACTATATTTATCTATTTAATTACAAATATGCATGATATGTAATGTATAGAGAGCTGGATCTTATGTATATAAAATCCTACCTCACAAATTATGGTTGTTGATTTTTTATGGACATTACTATTAATATGTTGAAAAAACTATCATGAGTTTATTATTTTTTGTAATGGAGATACATGCATTTATGAAAGCCTAATCAATATATGAAATTATTGAGACATACTCTATTTTGATTCATGGATTTTTTCATATGTAGACATAAATTTCTAATATCTCATAGTAGAATACTTTATATTTGCATTCATATGTATTCCTTTTACAATGTATGTTCATTTAAGCTTGAATGAATGCTTTAATGGAGTTTATGGTTAACTAACTTTTGAAACTAACCTACTTCACCCTTGTTTTCTCTTTGTATGCCTTAAATGAGATTACAAGTATCACTTGTGTGATGGACTAGCTTGAAAACTTTATGTATACGTTAGGGTTTGGTGTTAGTGGCATAAATCTTCAAATAAGCACATGAAAACACCTCAACACCTACTACCTTCTATCCTTATAGTGGAATTTGTAAGTATTAAATATAGAGATGACATTGAATATCATTAATTTATAGGTGACATATATGGTTTTTATCATTTTATGGTTTCTTTGGAATATGTAAATCATGCTTCTAGTTTACTACCTCATTCATAGCAGAATGTGGAAACCTACATGTTTAGTCATTAGGAAGATGGAAATATGTTAATAGAATTTTAGAAAGATATGTTTGTAAATGTATATTTAGATTCAATTTGAATGTGATTGAAAACTTGTTTGTGATGTGATAATGAAAATATATGGTTTTGATATGAAATGTATTTTTTTGGTTTAGTTGTTAGATGGTTAGTATGTTACATGGTTATCCAAATGAATTCAAATGATAATTTGTCTTTTAGTGAAAATATGTTGTTACAATTATATTGGTCTATGTTGAGAGTGAAACATATTTTTAGAGGAAACATGAGTTTAGTATTTTTCTATGCAATTTACATTATATTAAATATTTATTTGAGTAATTTCTTTACATAAACTCGCATGGGTTGTTACTTTAGATTAGAAATAATGTGCAAGAAAGTGTTTCTTCTAAAATATGGTTTTCCATGTATTTTTGTTGTTTATTCAGCTCTATGAATGTTTTTAGTTGTTTTTTATCCATATTTCATGTTAAATAATGGATTTCCTTATCTTTTTCCTTATAAGGATATTTCATTTGGTAATTATCCTTTTCTTGTGGCATCTATTAGCTATATTGTAAGTGAGTGCATGGGTATGTAACTCTATATTTGTAATGATAATATGAAATTAAATATGTATGTCGAATATAATGACAAATCAAGGATCTTTTCTTTGATTTATTGTTCAACAAATTGTGTTTTCCTTCTCTTTATGTACAAAAAATGACTCTCCACCAAGGGAAATGACATCATATATAGTAGCTATGAGGAAAGAGATTAATAACTTAGGAGTAAATAAATATTTTGATTTATATGCTATGGGAAAGGAAAAATACAGGATTCACCTCGACTGAAGAAGAAATATGTCTCTAATGAGGAGCCACCTTCTTACATAGGTTATTTATAAATTTAAGTTATTTACCTTTTGTTGTACATGTTTATTTTATCTTAGATAAATTTTTTATTTATCTAATAAAATTTAATTTTATTATATTAGGAGGTCCCATCCATGGAGGAAAAAAACTCTCTATCAAGGATAAAACTAGTGACAAATTTTTTTGTCAACTAAAGGTTTTTTATCCCTATTTATTCTTGATTACTATAGATACCCAAATTTGGCACATGGCTTAATTTAAATTATTTTTTAATAACTTTATTTATATAGATATTAATAAAGGATTAAACACTTAAATGGAACATTTATTTTATGTTTTCACCTTTTAATTTGTGATTTTGTATGACTTTTGTTAAGCATGGGATATACTGAGAGGGGGGGTGAATCAGTATATCATATATCTTATAAAACTTTCCCTTAACCAAATTCCACTTAATCAAACATTCAAGATATGTAATAAAACTCAAACAATAAACACCACACAAGATAGAGAGAGACACCAGATATAACATGGAAACTCAATGTGGGAAAAACCATGGAGAACAATTTCAAGTATATGAATGAGCACCAACCCAAACAATATTCACAAGCACCAACTTGCAGGAGCAATAACCCCTTTGTTGAGCACCAACCCAGCAACTATTCATGAGCACCAACCCACACAAGCACCAACAACTATTCATGAGCACCAACCCACAGGAGCACCAACCCCTTTGTCGAGCACCAACCCAGAAACAATTCATGAGTAGCAACCCACAGGATCACCAACCCCTTTGCCAAGCACCAACCCAGCAATAATTCATGAGCACCATCCCACAAGAACATTAACCCCTTTGTCGAGCACCAACCCAACAATAATTCATGAGCACTAACCCATAGGAGCACCAACCACTTTGTGTATACCACACACCTATCTCTCAATGTTGCCATCTCAAAAAATGATAGTTCAATACAAAATCTCTTTCTTCTCTCTCATTTTTGCTCTTCTAAGCTAGATATAACAAATACAAATCATATTCATCTCTCACAATTGCTCTTCTAAGCTAGATATTACAATATCAAGTCAACCTCTATCTTCCATATAAAAAATGGCTTCTCAAGCCTTTATTTATAGCTTTCCAAATGACCTTTGGCCTTCCCCCTTTGTGACCCTTCAATCCTCATGGAAAATGGTGCCAAACTTGGATGACCCTTCATATTCTTGCCTTTGAAAAGTCATGTGGTGACCCCTCATGACCTAAAATGTCCTTCCCACTTTTGTCCTTATCTTGGTGACTTTTCGTATTCCTCAAAGTGTCCCTTCATGAGAAATTGTGCCCTTACTCTTTTGTCTTCACTTGGTGACTCTTGGAATTCCCTAAGATGACTCTTCATGGGAAAGTGTGTCCCATCCTTCTTTTGTCTTTACCCCATGGCTCTTTGACTTCTCCATGGGCCCTTCTTTTGTCTCATATGTAACCAAAAATATATTCATTAATATTAAATAAATATTAACTCACATTAGCCAAGATAAATCTATTACAAACAACATTAAATGCAATGGGGCCTTTATCACCAATAATGCTAGACCTTTGACATCAATGACAATATTTCCAACAATCTTCCCCTTTGTCATTGATGGCAACCTCAATCTTGAAACTGCCATAACCTGTCACCTATAAATCCTATCATCTAAAAACATATAGTAAATCCACCTTACTAGAGCAACCTGTACTTGGTCCTTGTACCTATTTCTACACCTGTACCTATACCTGTTATTCTCCCCCTTTGACATCAATGGCAAAGGGCCTACCTGGAGCTAACACTTAGCTCCCTCTCAATTGATGTTGAACATCAATGGCAAGAAGTGATAGAAATTACTCCCAACTCCTCTCGTAGATCTTTGAATGTGTCCTTTGATCATGCCTTTGAGAAGATATCAGACAATACATATACATTGTTCCCTATCCTTTGAGCATCTACAATGATCTGTAAACTGAAAATACAAGTGTAGTATATTCAAAAATCACTTGTTCACATTTAAGAGATCCTTCAATTTCTCACTTTTTTTTCTTAATTTTATATAAATAAATTAAAAAAAGATATAAAATGAAGATCAAAACTAAATAAAAATTAGAGAAAATTCAAAGAATTCACCAGCAAATTGATAACAGAGTTCAGCTTCAATAGCCTATGTCTCCGGGTCCATTCAAAGTGAGGACCATTCTCATTGATTTTGAGCAACAAATGGCTTCCAAAACCAATAAAATTCTTCAATTCACCTTCTTTGATCTGTGTTTGCCTGTAAAAACATCTCTCAGACCTGAAAATAATGGCCCAAGGCTGTACAAATTAATAACAAGTTTGTAACCTTCTTAAATCTCTTTACACAGTCTACTTTTTGTGTCTATTCAAGTATAAATTAGTCCCTTTTATAATATTTTAGAGGATAGTTCAGGAGTTCAAAACCTCCTCCCACCTTTCTAGGTGCCTTGGCATGTGGAAGGGCATGCTCAGCATGGAATTTGAAATGATTTCCCTCCTTTTTTGGCACCTTGGGACTTGGTTTAGTCCCACATTTGCTGGGAATTCTATTTCCAACACCTTAAATAGAAATGTTTGACCCCTCTTCAAATTCCTAAGACAAAGGTGCCCACTTAGGCCACTGGTTTGACTTTGTCCATGCTTGGTTGGTGGGATGGGTGATGTGGCACTTTCTTTGGCACCTTATTTCAGAGTTTAAAAATTTTAAATAAAAAAATAACAAACTAACATTTTTTTTGTACCGAATTATTTTTCCACATGTCAAGTGGCTATTGGTCCACTTGGCATGTTTTCAATAGTGCCACGTCACTTTGGACACCACCTGTCATAAGATTTCTTCAACTAGCCATATCTTGAGCATCGGGACTCCATTTTTTGAACTGCAAAAAGTGATAAAAAGCTCTCAACGAGTACTACAATGTCAAAATGATTTGAATAGAATTTGAAGACTTTTTAAAAATAGAACGGTACATGGATCCACCTAGATCATTCCTCCCCACTGGGAACTTTTGGACCTCTGAAAGTTGAAATTAATTGGTAATGAGGTGAGGGTATTATTCCCTCACCTTTCTAACTTCCATCCATCTGGCCTTGCTTGGGTGCATCCCTTTGAGACCAACATGAAGATATTCAACATTACCTCTTAACGAAGTCCACATATTCCTGTCAAGTATAGTATCTTCCTACAATTCTGTTAGATATTCAAGAGAAAAATCATCAATGAAAGGAATGGATACACTTTCATCATGATCAATTATCATTAGAGGCTCATATAATTTCAAATTTTCCACATTTACAACTGAATAAATCTGCATGTAAGATGGTAAATCTAATCGGAAAGCATTTATGCCAATTTTTTCCATTATCCAAAAATGACCATACCGAATTGGTTTCAACTTTTTACCTTCACCTATCAGTCTTTCCCTACTAATGTGAAGCCATACCATATCACCTACAACAAATTCGTGATCAATACAATATTTATCATGCCTGGCTTTGTACTTGGCTTGACCTTTCTCCAATTGAGTATGAATAGTATGATGAATTAACTGTATTTGTTCAATGAACTTCTTGGCTCAAATGGCTTCTTTTGGTTCATCAACAGCTGTATCCTATCCCTAGCAAACATCTAGAGGAGATTTAGGCAATTATCCATAACAAACTTCAAATGGAGATTTCATAGTAAAAGAATGAAGTGCCCAGTTATATGCATGTTGTATGTAACACAATTGTTCATCCCATAACTTTGGATGTTTATTGCTATAACCCCTAAGCAAATGTACCACAATGGGGTTCATAACCTCTATTTATCCATCAATTTGTGGATGAAATGCAGTGATCTTTTTTAATTTAGTGTCCATTAGTCCCCACAAAGTTGACCAAAACTCCCCAATAAATCGAGAATCCCAATCAAAAATAATTGAAGTAGGCAAACCAAAATGAACCCATACATGTTCAAAGAACAAGTGTACAGTACCTTCCCCAGTAATTTGCTTAGTGCAAGGAATCAAGACACACATCTTACTAAATCTATCCACAACCACATATAAAAATTCATGTTTTCTTTGTGTCATAGGCAAACCCCCCACAAAATCCATGGAGATACTTTCCCATGGGCGAGTAGGAATAGGCAGAGGAGTGTAAAGTCCTAGTTTCATGTTACTAGGTTTGCTTGTGGCACAAAGAATACATCCCATAATATATTTAGCAACATTTTCCTACAAACAAGGCCAATAACAATACATCTTCAAATGTGCAACTGTTTTAGCAACTCCAAAATGACCAAAAATAAGAGAAGTATGTGCTTCTCTAATCATGTGCACCCTCTCATTTTGAGGAATACATAGTTTACCCAAATGATACAAAAGATCATTGTGTACATGATAGTCCAATTCTTCTACTTGTCTACTACTCATCAAGTCTTTAAAAACATCGTGAAACAAGATCATTCACATATTGTTCTTTATAACTTTCATGAGACAAAGAACCATGTTGTAAAAGAATAGATGCAACAACCATAGGAGGCCTAGATAGCATATCTGCAACCTTATTCTAAATTCCTTTTTTATACTTGACCACAAGATGAAATTGTTGTAATAAATCCATCCAACGAAAATGTCTAGACTATTGTAGCTTAGTTTGTGATTGGAGATACTGTAAGGGCTGATGATCTATATGTATTATTGTTTCTTTTCCCATTAAGTAATGTTTCCATTTTTTAACACTTTAAACCAATGCATACAATTCCTTGTCGTAAGTTGGATATTTTCTTACTGCACTTGTAAAGGTTTTAGAATGATAACAAACTCGTTTCTTACCTTGCATTAAAATAGCTCCCATAGCATACTCACTTGCATCCATCTCGATCTCAAATGGTTGTTGTATATCAGGTAGTGCCAAGACCGAAGCAGTACTTATCTTTTCTTTTAAAGTGTCGAAGGCTTTTTGATGTTTGCCTCCCCACTCAAAGACCTATTTCACACTTGTCAAATAATGCAAAGGTGATGTAATATATGAAAATTAAGCAATAAACTTGTGCCAAAACTATACAGTACCAAGAAAACTTCTAACCTCAATTGTGTTAGTGGGTGTAGGCCAATTAACAATGACTGCCAATTTTGTAGGATCAATTTTCAATTTACCATGTCTTACAATGTAACCCAATTATATCAACGATGTCTTGCCAAATTCACATTTTGATATTTTTAGAAAAAAATTTCCCTTCGTAATGCATCCATGACTTTCTTAATGTGGATCACATGCTCTTCCCATGACTTGCTGAAAATCAATATATCATCTAAGTAAACTATAAAAAAATCATCAAAGAACTGTCTAAGAACATCATTCATCAATCTCATGAATGTAGCTAGGGCATTACACAACTTGAAAGGCATAACAAGCCATTCAAACAATCCCTGTTTTGTCTTAAAGGTAGTTTTCCACACATCACCTTCATTAATTCTTACTTGATGATATCCACTTCTCAAATCCAACTTAGTGAAATAAATAGCATGTTTTAATTGATCCAACAAATCATCAATATGAGGAAGAGGGTAATGATTCTTAATAGTAATTTTGTTTAAGGCACAAAAATCAACACACATTCACCAAGTGCCATCTTTCTTTGGCACCAAAATAATTGGTGAACCAACAGGAGATGAATTTGGATGAATAACACCTATATCCAATAGATCCATTACCTATTTTTTTATTTCCTCATTTTCCACCACTGATAACCTGTACATGCCAATGTTAGGGAGAGGAGAATCCTACAATAGCTGAATTTCATGTTGAACTCCCCTTTTAGGGGGCAAGCCCTTAGGATTCTAAAATACATCATCATAAGAAGAAATGATTTCAACCAATTCATTCTTGTGTCTAGGATCACACTTTTCCAAAGCTTGAGAATATTCTTTTTTCTTAGACTTAATCAACATGAGACA
The DNA here is from genome assembly GCA_037957365.1 of Torreya grandis. Taxonomy (NCBI): domain Eukaryota; kingdom Viridiplantae; phylum Streptophyta; class Pinopsida; order Cupressales; family Taxaceae; genus Torreya; species Torreya grandis. The sequence goes on along the minus strand of JARHVA010005607.1, from coordinate 212,521 downwards.
AAAAGTCTTGCTTGAATTAACTAGTCTTTTCATTTGCCCTGCTATAACCAAGGAAATACTTGTTCTAATGTGATGTGCTCTAACTATATATTCAATGCCATCCTTAACAAGCAAGTACTTATTCTCCTCTCTATAGAGGATTTCTTTTCTATCATAAAGATATGGGCTTCTCAAAACAATCCCACATATGTCCAATAGAACAACATCCAACTCAACCTCATCTATGAACTTGGATGTGATGGCAAACCTTAGCCTACAAGTTTGTGAGACTTTTAGCTTTGCATTGTCACACACCCAACCTAGTGGATAAGGCTTCGGATGGGGATTGGTTTGTAAGCTTAGCTTCTTAACAACCTCTTCAAAAATTAAATTTTCTTGTGAACCACTATCAAATAGAGTGTCAATCTTAGTATGCTTTAAAACAACTCTAATGTGGAACAATTCATTTCTTTTCTTATCAACATGCATAAAATTTTGTTTGGAAGAAGATGCAACATTAGTGCTAGAAACTGAAAGAGAAAAATCATTATGTAATCCCATAGCTGTAATCTTAGTTTCATCACCTGAATCTGAACCTAAATCCTGAACCATAGCATTAGCCTTCTTTTCTTTCTTTTGATACCTCTTAGGCCTTAACTCGGGATGTAGTTTCCAACACTTAGACTCAACGTGATTTTTTTTGCAATGATCACAAAATGGTTTTCCTTCTTCTTTTTTAACAGTGTAAGTGGATTTCTGTTTACCCTTTCCTGATGAAATTTCCCCTTTGGATTGCTTAACATTATATTGCTTACTTTTTACTTTAGGAAAAGATTCTTTTGATTGTTTTCCTCTAGCCTCTAAATGAGTGGCTTGAACACATACTGCATCTAAATTAGTGGGATTGAACATAAGAATCATATGTCTTAAGTAACTATGCAATCCACTTATATATTTTAGCAATTTTTCTTGTGTGTATAGAGGAACATTCAAAAGTAAAGCTTTTTTCCTAAAATCTTGTGTATAATCTAAAACACTTTGGCCTTTTCCTTATCTAAAACTTTGCCAATCCATCATGGCTTTTTGCATATAGCCTAAAGGATAGAATTGCTTTCTGAGTTCTTCAATAAATTCATTCCAAGTAGAAATTGAGTTACCTTTTTGAAGCTCAATTTCCTTCAACTTACTCTCCCACCAGATGAGAGCTATGCCTCCCATATGAAGAGTAGCCAAATGAATTTTTGACTCATCCCCTGCAATCTTTTGGACCCTACAATAAAATTCAATCTGGTTGACCAATTATCCAACTTTTTAGCATTAACTTCGCCATTAAACATTGGTAATTCAAACTTAATATCTAATTTTAGTGAAGGGAGAGATTCCATAATTTTTTTACCATCATCCGATGGAGAAGGTTTTTTGATTTCTTTACCTTTTGATTCTCATGAATCACCTTCTTTTTCATTCTTAGATTTCCTTTGTTTATCATGGTAAAGTTCCTCAACCATGCTTCTCATGTCCATGAAGGCTCGGCGGAAAGCTTGTTTGGATTCCATCTCTTCTTTGGCCATCCTTGAAGCATGCCTTCAACCAATCTCTGGATTATACTCAACGATTTTTCCTTCACCCTTTTAGGATTTAGACCTTGTCAACATACACTAGCAATCATTGTTAGCTTTGATACCAAAAATATGATCTGTAAACTGAAAATATAAGTGTAGTATATTCGAAAATCACTTGTTCACATTTAATAGATCCTTTAATTTCTCACTTTTTTTCTTAATTTTGTATTAAAAAATTAAAAATAGATATAAAGTGAAGATCAGAACTAAATAAAAATTAGAGAAAATTCAATGAATTTACCAGCAAATTGATAACGGAGTTCGGCTTCAATAGCCTACGTCTCCAGGTCCGTTCAAAGTGAGGACCATTATCATTAATTTTTTTTAACAAATGGCTTACAAAACTAATACAAGTCTTCAATTCACCTTCTCTGATCTTTTTTTGCCTATAAAAACATCTCTCAGACCTAAAAATAATGGCCCAAGGCCGTACAAAGTAATAACAAGTCTCTAACCTTCTTAAATCTCTTTACACAGTCTGCTTTTTATGTTTGTTCAAGTATAAATTAGTCCCTTTTATAACACTTCGAACCCCATGGCTGAAGTGGTGAAGGCATTAATATTTTAAAGGATAGGTCAGGAGTTCAAAACCTCCTCCCACCTTTCTAGGTGCCTTGGCATGTGGAAGGGCGCACTCAACATGGAATTTGAAATGATTTCCCTCCTTTTTTGGAACCTTGGGACTTGGTTTAGTCCCACATTTGCTTGGAATTCTATTTCCAATGCCTTAAATAGAAATTTTTGACCCCTCTTCAAATGCCTAAGACAAAGGCACCCACTTAGGCCACTGGTTTGACTTTGTCCATGCTTGGTTGGTGGGATGGGTGATGTGGCACTTTCTTTGGCACCTTATTTCAAAGTTTGAAATTTTCAAATAAAAAAATAACAACCCAACATTTTTTTTGCACCAAATTATTTTGACACATGTCAAGTGGCTATTGGTCTACTTGGTACGTTTTCAATAGTGCCATGTCACTTTTGACACCCCCTTATCGCAGGATTTCTTTAACTAGCCATATCTTGAGCATTAGGACTCCATTTTTTGAACCGTAAAAAGCATTAGAAAGCTCTCGATGAGTAATACAATGTGAAAATGATTTAAACAAAATTTGAAGACTTTTTAAAAATATAACGGTACATGGATCCACCTAGATCATGTAATCAACTCATTTGAATCTTTTATTCTAATCTCACAACCTTCTTTATGAAAATTTAATGTGTATCCTTGATCACATATTTGACTAACACTCAATAGATTATGCTTAAGACCTTTTACATATAAAACATTCTTAGTCTTAGTTCTACCATAATCCAAACTCAAAGTACCTTTTCTGGCTACCTTGGTAGTGGTTTTATCTCTAAATCTCACTATGCCACCATTGATCTTCTTTAGAGATATGAACTTACTATTATCTCTTGTCATATGCCTCGAACATCTGCTATTAATTAACCATGGCTGATCTTTATTTCTTACATGCAGAGCTGTCTGAACCATCATAGAATCTTTAGGTTGTTTCTTCTGCCATGAACATGTCTGAACCTTCTTCTTAATGAATGGAGCTTTGAAACTTTGATCCTTCTTGACTGACTCGAACACACTTCTACAATACCAAGCTATGTGTCTAAAGTTATTGCACTTGTAGCATACTATGGTCTCTTCATCAAAGCTTGATAGAGGAGCAAAAGAGTTGTGGCTTCTACTTGACTCTCCTTGACTTTTCTTCTCCTTATTTCTGAAATTGTTAGCTCTTTTTCTACATTCTAATTTCTTGTGACCATATCCATTAAAATAAAAACAATATCCATAAAAATAAGACCTATCTGTATATCTCTGACCTAATTTCCTTTTGTAGCTTTATTCCTTCTAGCCTTCTCTATTTGAAATGTCCTCTATATTCTTCACTTCTCCCCTTTTTGTTTCCTCTTTTGTAAGAGCTTCAACATAGCTCTTTTTCTTTTCAAATCTAATCCCTGTCTTGTCCAAATTTTCTTTTTGACTTTCCAATATCTTATTCAATATGTTAGTGCTATCCTCAAATTTTGAGTCACTAACTACTTTATCATTGACTTCTTTCTCAATCTCTTCTTTTAAAGAGGCAATTTCAATAGCATACCTTTGACATTATTTTCTTTCTATTTCCAACTGTGCTGTGAGATCTTATTCATTCTTCTTGGCTTCTTCAAAGTGTGCTTGTAGATTTTCAATCATTTCCTTTGACTCCTGTTCATTTTTCTCGATCTGGCACTTTAATCTTCGATTCTTCTTCTGAACAGCTTCTAACTCTTCTAAGGCACAAATGAGCTCTCCTTCCATATTCACTTTAGCTTCCTCTTATTCTTCTTCTTAATCATCTTCATGTATGGCCATGAATAGAATCTCTTCTTCTTCTAAATCACTGATTCCACTATCTTCGACTGAGCTAGGATCCTTAGAATTCAGGCTCTTCTTCTCAAATCCCTTCTTAGATTTGCCTTTGAATGTATGTAGGATTTTCTTCTTCATCATCATTAACCTTATCTGGGCATCTAGCTAAAAAATGTCCAATCTTTCCACAATTAAAACATTTAAAAGGTAATTTTCCTTAATAATTACATGTTCCTCTTTTCGACCTGTGAATGAAAAGTGCTCTGTTGTCATCTTCATCATCACTAAAACTATCACTTGATTCTTGAATCTTAGCTTTCTCCTTCTTTGATGTCTTGAAAGCCACTTCTCTCTTTGAGGGTTTATCTTTTCCTATCCACATCTCATATGCCATGAGAATACCATGAAGCTCATCCATCTTTAGCTTGGCTAAATTCTTCATCTCCTCGATTGCCGAAACCTTTGCATCATATCTCATTGGTAGAGATATCAAAACCTTTTGCACCACCTTTGACTCATCCAACATTTCTCCAAGACCTTGAATCTGATTTACTATCTAATCAACTCTCAAGAGATAACTTCCTATATCTTCTTCTTCTTCCATCTTCAAACTTTCAAACTGCCTTCTAAAAGTCTAAAGCTTAGCTTGTTGAACCTTTCCATCACCTTTGTAAATATTCTCAAGTTTCACCCAAGTTTCATGAGAATATTTACATTGCATAGCTTTAACAAATTTAGATTCTCATAAACCACATAAAATAGCATTTAAATCTTTAGCATTACATTCACTTGCCTTCTTTTCTGCTGGAGTAATTGCAGATGTCTATGGCTCTTCATATTCCTCCACCACTAATTTCCATATGTCGAATTCAAGGGCCATAAAATAAACCTTCATTCTCATGCTCCAAAAATCATAATTCATCCCATCAAACAAAGGTGCCTTATTTGTAGAAAATCCTTCCTGTGACCCAGCCATCATGCTTTCCCGATCTACCTTCAAGCTGTAAAACTTTTCAAAAAGGAACCTGCTCTGATACCAATTGTTAAGAATGAGATATACTGAGAGGGGGGGTGAATCAGTATATCATATATCTTATAAAACTTTCCCTTAACCAAATTCCACTTAATCAAACATTCAAGATATGAAATAAAACTCAAACAATAAACACCACACAAGATAGATTCGTTAATATTAAATAAATATTAACTCACATTATCCAAGATAAATCTATTACAAACAACATTAAATGCAATGGGGCTTTTATCACCAATAATGCTAGACCTTTGACATCAATGACAATATTTCCAACAACTTTATGACATGTTTTTTGCTTTCTCTTGGCTTTAAAATATTTAAAAATAGAGTTCTCTAAACCCTTTTTTTTTAAATCATAAATCCTAACCTATATCCCAACCCCTTCTTGATGGTTTTGACCCTTGATATTTTAATTTCTCTTTTGACAGGCTTCATCTTTCTATCTATTATTTTTGAGTCCTATTTAAGTTTATTTGTGTTCATTATGTGTGCCATTAAGTTTTTAATTCAAATTATAAGATTTTCATATATTAAAAAAGTTGTTAAAATGAATTTGGGACAAACATTCTCATATTTAAAGAGATATTCAAATGTATGCCATTTTTTACACTATATTTCTAGAGTTATATTATGAAGTATTATTACATTTACATGTTTGTGCCAAGGGTAAGCTAGGAGAAAGACCATATATATATATATATATATATATATATATATATATATATATATATATATATATATATATATATATATATATATATATATATATATATATATATATATATATATATGTATGTATGTATGTATATATAAAACCAATCTACACACACATATAATTAAAAGAGCTACAATTTAGTTTGATTCCTCTTTAGAGCATTTGTAATGTAGTGTAGTACTTAGTCTTTCAATAGGGAATGACCGAGGTTATTCAAACTCAATCTTATTACCCTATTCCCCACTGACCCACCCAATTTTATGTTTTAAATGCTTGTGTAGGAAAATAGGGTTTTATATTATAGGTGTTCTCATCCATGTAAAAATACATTCAAAGATAGAAAATAATCTTACATAGTTACTTGCATCATTCAGGGAAGTTTCAAAGTCTGATTGTTACAAGTCATAACCATAAAAAAGGGTTAAGACCATTTTACATTTCTATAATGTTTTAAAGGTTCTTAACCCATAAAAAAAAACAATCTTCAAATTTGGAAACAATAAATTTAATTCAGCATATAAAGCCTTTACTAAACTATACATCTTGTAATAGATCAGGAAAGGTCAACAAACAATATATATCTTTATTTGTCCTAAGGTTTCAATCTTTTTTTTTTAAATATTTAGAGTTTTGACTTAGGGTTTTAAATTTGATCTCTAATTTCCCTTATTTATTTATTTATTTATTTTCCCTATGGTTTCACCCTCATTTTACCTTTAAGGTTTCCTCTCAAAGGCTTGTGACTTATCCTCTCTTGTTCAACTCATATCTAACCCTTAATAACTATATTTTTTAAATTCTTCAATTTTTTTATAGAATTATTGAATGAATAAAAAACCTCTTTTTTCCAAAATATTATATAGATTTTTAAGAAATTTAAATTTATTATTTTTAGTAAATTTTGCTTAGGGGATGAAGAATATACATATTTTTAAAATTATTTGGGTTTCATCTATTTTAGTCAAAAACCTCTCTCATATTTCAAAATATCACCATTTTCTTCAACAATGATTCAAAATCTTTTATTAATCTCTCTAGGTACTAGGTCACACATGTGAACAAGATTGATATCTAATATTGACTCATATAATATCAAATTTAACGATTTCTAAACTTATTATAAGAACTATACTGACCAACATCACTTATCAAGGCATCACTCCAATAATAAAAATCTACTTCATGAATATTATATCCATTTGGTTCCTACATTGATCCTTTAAAAACCATTCCAAAATATAACTAAAAAAGATAAAATTCATGGGTGATGATAGGGATAGGATTGAACCAATAACATATGTTGAGGTTCAAAGTAATTGGAAAGTTAGGTACAAGATATGCAATGGTGATCTCACTAAATTTATGTTGAAAATAGAGGGTCATTAAAAATTAATCTTCAAAATTTTTACCCTCAAATAGAGCCAATAAAGGTGAATTATATAGGCTTAAGGATTGAAATTCAGACGATTGATAGGCAAGGTCATAGGCATGTCATGCAAAGGTACTAAAGCATTAAAATATAATTTAAGGAAGATATAATTAATTTATATGTTCTTCAAAACTAACAACACCTTCTAAATTGAGAAAAAAGGATATATGAGAGTAATCTTACCTAGATGTTGGTTAGAAGTCTGGCTTTAGATCATGAAGTATTTAAACCTGGAGGGTAAGCTCAACAACATCTTATCATAACCACTTATTGTTTTTAAACCACTTTAAGGGTCATAGAATCAACATTCCATATTTTATGCTTATGTCACTTGAATTTATGGTCTTGAAATTTTAATCCAAGCCCAAAATTGATCTCACTAGGGACTCATCTTCATCCTCGCTAAGAGGGGTAAATCCCAATGGGGGATTGAGGTCTAAACTACCAAATGTAGTAGGGAAAGAAGCTTGGAAGATGATTCTAAAAATAGGTAGAAGACCATATGGGTGATCTCATCCCTTATATACCCTCCCATCATGTTTCCCCCCTAATATCTCTCATCTAGAGACAAAATAGGTAGAAAGCAAAAAAGGAAAGAGGAAGGTTTAGGTTTTCCCTTCTCAGGGGGAGAAGAGAACTAAACCCAAGTTTAAAATCTGAGTCCTAAGGGATGATACAATTAATAAGAGAGAGGATATAAGAGGATTTGGGATCCTCCTATGGGACATAAGCTGAAGGTACAAGAGTTTCTAGAGAAACTACAAGGCCTAGATTGTCAGATGGTTACCCTAGTGGAGGATTGGAACATCATGAAAACATAATTTGATAAGTTGAAATAAGAATGGAGTAACCTCAAAATCATAGAAGGTGACACTCACATTTTAGGTGTGGATGTCACTCATATCAAGAAATTTAAGGAATCTATAGGGGATATTCCTATCAAAGTTACTCCCCCCATAATTACCAAGAGAAAGGAAAAAAAATCATTGTGAAAACCAAGAGCATTGATATGGTCCCCAAGGCAAAGGAGTCAAGTGCATAGAAGGAATATATGGTGGAATTCCTGAGTAATCACATAATGGGCTAAACCAAGAATACTAAGCTGAAAGAGCACAAAAACATGAGTGAACTAGAAATTATGGAGAATTAGGTAGGCTCTAAGGAGCCTTTAGGTTAATTTACATTTTTATCTTTCCTTATGTTATGTTTTATTGTAGGTTGGTTTTGGGGTTTGTTAAGTTTTGATGTAAGTCTCTTGTTATCAATTGGATCATGTGGCCTATTTCATTATTATTTTTACTTTGGTCTCTTTTATTTACATGTTAAACATTGTGGTTTTGGAATCCCTGTAAAACTTGGGATTCACCCTATCAAATTTTTAAAAATAACTAAATTGATTTATTATAATTATTTATTGTGCACATCTTAGATTTATCATGTGGAAGGGTATTTTGGGAATAGATCTATCCTTTTCTCTCTTTTTGTCCTATGTTTTAGTAACTTTAAAATTACCATTTATATTTAAAAACCTAGTATCCCTCATACCTTGGGTCTTCTCTTTTCTAGGAATACTATTCCCTGTAATTATTCCCACACATGTATTTAAAAATATCATAGTCCCCATCCCTTAGATTTTATATTTTTGGGCAATTCTATACCACACGATTATTATAAATAATGTACCAATGATTATTTTTGTATGATTAATAATGTTAATGATGTATATGAGGAAAATTATTGTGAAGGCAATGTTATAAAATTGATTATGAAGAAGCATATAGTGAGAAAAAAGAAAAATATATTACTTATGAAATGAAAGATAATAGTTCTCCCACTTATTCATTACACTCTTATAAACAAACATAACAGAATGCTAAGGTACATGCTCCTATTACTTATGTGTTTAATTAATTAAAAACTAAATGTGACTCTACTCTTGCATGCATAAATGTTTCTCATAATATAGATGAAGTAAATGTTCCAAAATTTGAATTTTCTTCTTCCTTAATAAATGATGAAAATGTGCAAAAAATTGATTGTACTTATTCCCTACTAGATGATGTAAATACGTCAAAAGTTGAATTCATTCTCCATTTACTTAATGATACAAATATTATGAAATTTGAATGCATTTATTCTTCATTAAATGATGTAAATACTACACAAGTTCAAAGTATTTCTCTTTATTTCTCCTTAAATGATGCCCATGTTACAAAATTTGAATGTGTTTCTTATTTACTAGATAGTTAAAATGTTATAAAAGTTTAAAATTTTTCTCCTTTACTATAGGATGAAAATGTTACAAAATTTGAAGATGCTTCTCTTTCTTTCTCTATAGATAATGAAAAAAGTGAAAATGCTTCTCTTTCTTTCTCTATAGATGATACCAATGATACAAAAGTGGCAAGTACTTATCCTTGTTTATCTCTAGATAATAAAAATGTGACATAACTTGAATGTTCTTCTTATTTTGATACAAATGTTATAACAATCAAAATTCATTCTTATTCACTTTCTCTTAATCATGCAAATTTTATAGAAGTTAAATATGATTCTTCTATTTCCTCTCTAAAATCAGCAAATGTTATTCCTTCCCTTTATCTAGAATCACAATTAGATATACATGTGCATAATCCTTATTTATTTATTTCCAGATATTCATGCAGTAGTCATTATTTACATACAAATATTCAAAACTTTCAAAATGATATAATTTATTCTTTACAAAAATAATGTGATATGAATGTTTCTTTATGCAATGACTCTAAATTATGCAATGATATTGTTTTATAATGCAATGATAAACAATATGATTCTATCAAACCCATGATTCAAGTAGATGGTAAATCATAACCCATGAACACACCTTTTCAAACCTCAATAATTCCTACTATATGAATTTTATCTATGATGAATTTTATAAAAGGCCTTCAAAAAGAGGTGTCAAATCTTAATTTTAAATTTATATCATGTCATGTTAATATTAAATATAGTATTATTCAAGATCAACATATTACACAAAATTTATTTTAGTATCATTGTTCAAGAGAGTTTATCATGCCTATGTTTATTTAATTTTATGATCATGGGTACCCTATAAACATTTTAACATAATATATACATTGTTTTGGTCATTGGGATAAATATGGATGCATATTTTTAAAATCCTTCCCTAGACATCTAACATGAGAAGATTATGATTGGTTCTATAGTCTTCATAATGGTTATTTACCTACCTTCAAGAATTTTGAAGATATATTCTTATTAAATTATCATAAGCATGAAATGCCTAAAGTAACATTAGATCATTTAGAAAGTTTAAAGCAACATGATAATGAGTCTATTCAAGATTATACTGTACAATTCAAGAATGCATTTCACTCTTTGACATATAGACCCTCATATTTGGAAATACAATTAATTTTAAATAAGTATATTATTTCTCTAATTTAATAAATAGAATTCCATAGTCCTTATGTTTATTTTGATAGCTTATATATGCATGTGCATAAATATGCATGTGAGATAGTAACAAGTTAATAGAATTAATTGCATCTTCTCTAAAAGGAAAATAAATGTTAAAAATGATTGAAAAGGAAAATAATTTACCAAATAATCTCATAAGTAATCTTGAATACTTCCTTATAAACCAATAGTTCATAGCAATGAATAAATAGTAAAGGTCTTACATAAAGGAAAGGAATTAGCATAAAAGATAGTTCCTACATTTTTTTTCTACTTCTACTAAGAGATAACCACTTCAATTCGATCACCTTAGAGATCAACCACATGATATATTAGATGAATTATTGGATAAGTAGCTAAATACTCTTCCTCTAAACTACTATCATCCTACACACAAATTTGAGAAGATAAGATGGATATAATTTTAAATTTACCATAGTATTAATGGGCATCATGATAAGTATTGTTATGCTTTGCAATAAAAGCTTACACAAGTTTCCAATAGAGGAGTTATCACATTTGAGAATAAGACAACAAGGTCTTCTTCTCCCACTTATTATATTATTTATTATAAGTAAATTGACACATCCCATGACATTCCTTCCAAGGAACCAATGGTCTATCAGAATTTGAAAAAACAAACCACTAGAAAAATTACTTCTTCTAGTTCACATTCTATCATGGTTGAGATATCCTAATATATTCCTATTCAAGAACAATCGATCATTTGATCTCTTGATATATGTGATAGTATAATAATTCTAGCTACCTATTTTCCAAACTTATATATTACAAGTACATATATATCTTCTCCAAATTAGATATGGAAGAAAAAAGTGAATCAGATATCTATGGAACAACCCAAAATACAATTAAATAAAGTAGTACAATAGTTAGAAGTGGTACCATTTTGATTTGTTTAACAATAGATCTATCAATCATATCATATTTATTTTCTCTTTATAAATAGTTTTGAAAACTAATTTTGAGTGATAATATCACATACACAATACTAATAATTAAAAAAATACTAGCATTCAAATGCTTATTGTCAAATACAACATATGTCCATATGTTCACAACATTATATCAACAATAATCAAATTACAAAACTTATAAATGAAAAATACTCACTACATATAATATATGCATGTCGAACACTAAAATATACATAGTGATCTCATATACAAATCCAAAATCATTATTACAATATAAACTATCAATACATAATGGGGACATCCCCATCATCTAAGATATCACTAATGATAAGTTATGTAGCCTATGAAGTATAAGACCCATCTCATTATGTTGCTCCATTACTCACAATAGTGACCTATATCATCTAAGTCACATCTCAAGTATCATTTTAGAATCATGACACATGTATGCTCAAACTATAATAAATTAAACCCATGGACAAACAAAAATTATGACTTAGTGTAGGCCATATTCAAGCTCTACCTACACATAATCAGGTACACTGGAAACTAATATATAGGTTACATATGTGATTGAACATGGATCAAATAATTATGCATGCTCACCTACAATTATTCCACTCTCTCTACTAGGTCACTACACACAACATCATATGACACATTCCACATCAGAGTATGGATGGATGCATATAACATCTTAGACTAAAAATCATCACCTTTAATACCACATCATGTGAAAACATTAGCAACAAAATATAAAATGACTATCAAATAATATATAAATTAAATTATACATAAATAATCATGCTTATATATGGTTGATGTGATCTATCCATCTCTAAAATAGGTTGTGTTATGATTTTTGTTACATGAGGTGATCCTCCTCCATCTCCATCATCCATCTCACAATAAGATCATATACTAAAATAGGAAATAATAAATCCCATTGGGAATTGTCTTATGACTTTGTATAGGATATTTTGTACCATATGTTAAGGGAATAATAAGATCTCACTCATCGTCAAATGAGGAACAAATTATGAAATTTTAGGCCCTAGCCTTTAACCTACTCGAATAGCTTATTTGGTACTATACATCCATGGATAAGATATTATGGGTACATATTGAGTCAAATTAACTATCAGGTCACTCAATCATACTAAAACCTCTCAGAGGGACTGGGAAATTGATCATGTGTCCATATAGTAACACACATATGTCATAACTCTCAAACATCCTCAATACACCCATAAAATCCCATATATGACCTCCATCAAATCATAGTAGGTGTCAAGTGATCAAAAATCCCTTTGTACTCCATAGTACTCAACCCCCTCCATCATAGTAACACCATCAAGATGTGAAGATATCAGGATGAACCCAATCCTTATGTGGGATTCCAAATGGATACACCATAGTGATGTCCTCATATGCCCATACATGCAATAATTTAGTATCTTTAAGACCACCTATGTGTACCTCTAATGTAAATATGTATAAATCATGACATAAATGTGTCAGCATGCTCTATCCCCAAGAATATCTAGTGTACCTCTCATCAATGTCATGAACTAGATATTACATGTGATAATACATAGATACAACTCCACCATCGAATACTATAATTGATGTTAGTATAAACATATAAACTTTCATAATCTAAAAACATCAAATTGTATAATATGCTTTAATAAAATAGTACCACCCCTATCAACACCCGTTAGTCTACTTGTAATGTATGTATGTTCCTACTGCATATAGCCAAGATCCTCCACATCCATAACCATGAGTCTCTCACCAAAAATATGTATTCATAATATATATGTGATACATATTATAGTTTTACATTCATCTCACCCATTAACAAATATAAATTACATGTATTTGGATTCTACTTCTCTATCAATATAGTCATCAAATACATACTATATGAAATTTGGCCTAATCGGCCAACATGGACCAAATAGACCTCCTCAAATATTTTCCAATTAGTGTCATATTACCAAATATAATAACGTACTCATATTTTAACCATATAACAACTCGCAATCATGTAAATCATGCTACAAAAATAGAATCCAAAATGCATATCAACTATCAATTCAAGAAAATATAGTGTACGAGTACAAAATATTGAGTAAAAATAGTCAAAAAACACAAGATCAAAAACATCCAAAACAAGACTAGACTATGGATAGAAACATCACATTAGGTTAAGTACCATCCACTTTAGGACATTAACATCCAAAATGGGATAGTCTTGACCCAAATAAACAAACTTGTCAATTTATGTCTCTCTAGGTGCCAAAATGGGTAAGTTTTTAAAAAATGAAAATTTCACCAAAATTAAGCATAAATAATAAAAAAACACTAAACATTTGGAAATTATAATACATATAAAATCACTTATCATCTCTATCTTTATGGAAAACTATAAACACTCAAAAATTAACAGTAATGTAGGTCATCAACTTAGCATTTCAATGCACCTAGAGCTCAAATCCCAATAAAATGCAATGGAGAAAATGAAATTAAAAAATTAATTTTCACCCTATTATCTATTTTTTAGTTTAATTTTTACAAACATAATTATATTAAGTATAATATTCACCTCTTTAAATTAACAACTCAAAACTTATGCAAACGACATCTCAAGTTCTACTCATCAAAAATGCAGTTTGTAAATTACATCAATACACACAAAACATCATAATCTACATCATAATGTTAATATGTTAATAATACCAAATTAAAAAATGGGTAAATTTACACTTAATGATATAATCACCATTACCTTTAGAAATTTTACTTAATAATCACATATGATTATCTCATATTCTATCATTTATACTATGTTTTGACCAAAATACCAATAACTATCAAAAATACTATTCAATATTCTATAATTTCTAATATATCAAACTTATCTAACTCACTATATCTTTCAATCCATTTGATTATATACACTCATTTCTCACCTCAAAAGGGGGGAAATTATGGGGTAAAAATCTACAAATTTGATATTTTACCAACTATAATATCAGTGTGACCTTAGAGGTCCAAATATTGGTATAGTATTTGGGAAATTTTCCATATAGGTAAATTCATTTTAAAAATCATATATTACATTATAAATATCATACTTTAAAGTTTCAAAGACTATAAAAGGTTCAAATAATTCAATCGTTGGCACAAGTTTTGGGGGTATATGCACTCACATTATAGAAAAAAGTACAAATCATACAATTTTAGTTAAATTATACATATTCCTACACAAGTTTAAAATATAATTTAAAATTTGGCACATACATAGAGCTACATATTCTATAATTATCACAATGGGGGCATGATATAGATTCATGCACACTATATTATCTTCAAACTCAAAGAGCATAATACAGTTTTATGGCACATATAATATATATTATTGTCCATCTATAGACATAATAGGGGCATGGATGACATCCATTATATTTTTACCATGCATTTAGGAACAAAATTATAATTTAATAATACATTAGTTGATTTAGTAAAAGTGCATAGTGCATGACTTAGAGATTTTGTGCTCTCCATCACTATATCCTATGACTCCATTTTAGATTCCAACCTATTTCATATCTTGGGTTTAAAAAGACTAGATAAGTTAAATTTAGGTATTTTCATCCCTCAATTGTGTTAATTATTTTATACATGTATAATTAAAATTGGGGCTTGATCATCTTTATACTCTAGTTTTTAACATGAACAAATTTCTCCAAATAGCATAACTACTATGATAAGGACATTGAGGTTCTTGCATCCCTCAATGGTTTTATCCATCACATCGACCACTTGAAATATTATCCATTTCTCTATATAGGAAATGAATAGACATTACAAGTCCCTTTTTATTCTCAATCGCATTCCTACTTTTATATGGAATGCATACACATGTAGTTGTTCTTTGAATGATATTTACAATATTTTATTTATAGTTATATTGTTTGTTTATTATGAAAAATAATTGTATTTAATTATACACAACTCATTTTTTTAGGATCACTTTGGATCATCGTGGAGCATGGTAAATCTTCACAAAAATAATTTACATATATATAAGCTAATTATTAAACACTTAAATGGAATTTTCATCTATCTAATTTTCACCCCTAGGAAGGTTGTTCAAGCCTTCCTAACTAGATGATAGCTTGGGAACAATCCTACGTTTTGGGTGACCTACTAAGTGGATTGAACCTCTAATTTGGGATAGCTCCCTTAATGCTTGACACAAAACTTATACACACTTACAAATAAAAGGGGTAATAATTAACTAAAATAAATAATCAAACATGGAGGTGATGCACCAAATATAGAGTCCTCAACTTGTAATTATTTGCACTAAGAAAAGACAAGTTACAATCTAATTTCACAATTTTAAGAAGCTCTTACCACACTAGTGTTTCTATATGAAGGCTATGGTTTTTGAAATAGCTAAGGTGATTGGTCAAGAGGCCTAAGAGTAGACACTAATTATATTTCAACACTTAACTTAGAAAACCATGTATTACACATCATATGGCTTATGGAAAGGAAACAAATGTACATATAGGCATGAAAAATGAGGACAAATGCATGGAAGTACTATCACAAAATATTCATCAACAACTCACTCAAGATGACTATATACAAGATGAAAATGATATAATTGATCTTGAATTAATTTCAAAGGCAAGTAAAAGTCTTAAAATCAGTAGGGCTTCACCATAACTAACTTGAAGATACATTCAATGCCTCTTAAGGCTTCATTTATAGATGAATTAGAAGTAGAGAGAAGAATAGGACAAGAAGATAAACTGATGAGATTCCTGCCATGATTACATCACTTACAAAATAGATAAATAATGATACCAACAATGCAAATAATGTGTTTTCATCTTCCTTCTTAGCATTCTAGGACATGTGTTGGAGTAGATCTTCATAGGGGTGGAATAAGAGGTCTTCTTGGTAGTTTTTATGCTTTGTTAATCATAAATAATTATATAATAGTTACACATATACCTCTTGAGGGAATTTACAAGTCACATGGTTGGGAACTTTCTATGCCAACTTGCCCCTTGCAATGTTTCTTGATCACATGAGACTTGTATTTGAACTCCATGACTCATTTTCACACTCTCTCTTGATACCAAGGTTTGATTATATAAGTAAGTTCTTGTTTTTTGGTTTATATACCTCCATCATAGTTTATTGTTTCTTTTAGGTCCTACATTAGGTCATGGAACATTTGTTCAAGCATTGTAAGTCACCTTGCAGTTATAGTATTCACACTTGTTTAGAAAGGGAATACTAAGAGACATTCATGTCTTAAAGATTCATGTAAATTTAAGGGTTTATAATGGTTTCATTCTCTATTTCATGATTCAAAATACCTTGCATAGATAACACAATATTCTCACCAAGATATTTTGAAAGTCTTTTATCTTTGAGGTCTTAAAACAAGCTTGCAACTCTGGTCACATTTCTTCATTGAGGCCTATTTATCAATTTTCAACCAGAAATAAGGATCTATGAGATTCTTTAATGATCTAAACATGATAATAAAATCTCTATTTTACTTCAATGACTCTCTTTAATTGATTAGGAAGGTTTATCTAGTCTAATTCCCTATACAAGCTCAAAATAGGGATTTTCAAGCCTTTTTTTGTAAAACAAAAACCCACATGTGCTAAAATTCTACTCAATAAAATTCCTATGAGAGGCATAGAGTTCATAAAAGTGTTTTAATGGCCATTTAAATCCATCTTGAGTGCTTATATTTCTTATCTCTTCTATTGGGTCAAAATCAGGGTTTAAGAAGGGCTTAAGAGTCACTTAGCTTCTTAAGGATGGTTCATAAAGTTGAGGAACCTAACCCAAGAATAAATTATAATAATATTAAGTATAAAACCCCCTCATACTTCCATGATAAGCTCAACATCCCATAAAAATCATCATGTGAGTTCATATGTACTATAAATGGACTTTCTTATCCATCCAAACATGATTGTGCATTCAAAGGTCATTTGGAAAGAAAATGCCTCAAATCATTTGGTTTGGCTTTGAAACTCTAGTTTAGGGTCTATGAAACATTTTATGATATATCCCAATGGTTATATAAATCAATTTATATATTAATGTATATGGGTTGATGGAAATGCCTATATCAAGTTCTGAAAGGTATTTTTGGATTGTCTTCCTCTCTAATCCTTAACTAATGATATCCTACTTGAATATCAATTTTTGATAAAAATGATGCTACATGCATTTAATAAAAAAGTGTTATGATCCACACAAATTTATAAAATAAAATATTTGATACCACTTTTTATGATCCACAATTATAATATTTGAAAATAATGTATAATATAATGTATATCAACACAACACAATAGATATTGGTGGGCCAAGATGCCCAAATATTTAATATATGCATAAATATAATAATCACCCGTAAGGTAGGGCAATACCATATAATACTCATTTAGGAATGAATAAATCTATAATGTCTCTTTAAGGGAAAACCTCCAATATATTATTACAATATAAGACTCAATGCTTACTTTTCATTTATAATGATAATAATTTCCTTTATATAGACCTCTATCTAACTAATAATGGATGGGTAACCTCCCAATCCCAATATAGGCCAACCATTACGTAATGCACTAATTCCATATGTTACTCAATTATCCTAATATATTAGACCCATATAACTAACTAATGGGTATGTGTGCCACATGTCATCATCTCCATCAACACATATACATTAATATATCATATCCCTAGGTACATAGCACTACAAATTCAAATAGTTCAAATGTGCATGAAAACATCTATATATTTCTTATAGATCATGCATCCTATGGTGCCTACATATGTCTAAGAGATATTAAAGTGATTGTATCAACTATTTTTTATCTTATTTCATCCATTTAATTCATTCAAAACAACTCATAAATTCTACAACTTGTCTATCCCAAGCCAACTATCAAAACCAGACTATTGGACATAGCATCAAACTTAAACATGAAGAAACATGAAATAAAATGGTATTTAAGGGAGAATATAGTGTTTAATATACCATTCCCAATCATTATCATGCATTCATCTAGATTTATGACTCTATATTTGAAGAAAACTAATCCCAGTGGGGTTTTGAGTCCTTTTAATGCTCCTTAACTTCTTAACATTTTTTAATAAAGCTAAGGATACTAACTAGACAAAAAAATGCCACAAAGTGTAATGGAATTAAGGTACCCTCATATTTCTAATATCTTGGGTGTCAAATTTATATCTCCTCAAAATTTCATGTGAAAACTAGTTGACTGTCTTGAGCTACCAAGAAACCTAATGGAGAAATGAAGTGGATTTTTGTATTGTTTGGCTTTATAGCTCCAATTTTTATATGTATTTGGCTTTGAGAATACCATGGGGACACCTTTAATATTTTTTACATTGTCATTAAATATAAACCCTTTACAAAATACTTCTAACAACTTAATTAATTCAATAATATGACTTTTCTACCCTTTGGAACTATTTAAGATAGTGAATCCAGTGGTTCTTTAGCATCCCCTAACTTGTACAGAGGTATAAGAGTGTGTCAAAAAATTTCCCACCTTTTTTTGCCTATAATTCTTAAAATAACTCCTCATTTGGATATTGTAAATGATGAATGGTAGTTATAAAAAGACATCCAATGTTAGAAAGCATTTATATATGACCTTGGGTAAGATGTATAAACACATACAAGCATGATGTCATTATTTTATGTTAGATTAATTTTTAAAAACTTATATCTAAGAATAAAACTTTCACATTTTCTATTTTCTAGTAAGTGTCATCTCAACATTGGAATGAACATTAATACTAAAGTAATGAAATACCTTAAACTTTCCTAATTGCTTAAAAAATAATGTGATCAACATACTATTTTTACTTCTTTGACCAAATTGATCAGCTTTAGACCATATTTATTCCTTCAAGGGTTACCACATTATCTCCTTGAGCATGCTTCCTCATGGAATTGATTTCCACCTAGCCTTAACTTTATTTAACATTCTTTAAACAATGTTAAAGACATAAATAAGGCTTACAAGAATGACTCTTTGATGGCAAGAAAAAGTGACTTGACTTAGCTACTAACTAAAGCATCCTAAATGACCTTGTAATATACAAAGGAAGACACACTACCTATCATCCTATATCATTAATTACCAATACAAGACCTTTATAATGGATATTAACAAATTTAAGGTCAAATACATCAATGTTTTGAATGACTCTCATTCATGGTGGCCAAATTTTGGCTAATAGACACATTTCTCTTTTGTTTTCCCCTTTTACTTGATGATTTTATATGAATTTATGACATTCTTTCCTATTTATCTAAAACACATTTAAAAGTATATCTCTCTAAACCCTTTTAATATTTTGAGGTTATTTTGAGTCTAGATCTAATTTAAGAAAAATTCTATATCCTAACCTATATCACATCCCTTTCTTGATGGTTATAACCCTTGTTATTTTAATTTATATTTTAAAATGTTTCCTCTTTTTATCCCTTGATTTTGAGTCATATTTAAGGTGGTTTGGGTCCATTATGATCCCCACTAATATTTTAATTCAAATTTTAAGATCTTCTTGTATAAACAAAGTTTTTATAAGGCATTTGGGACAAGCATTCTCATATTTTAATAGTTACTCAAAGTTATACATTGATTATACCAAATTTATAGATCTATATTCTAAAGTACTATTAAATTTTCATACTTATTCCATGGTTAATCTAGGATAATGATAATATATATCTACATATCACCATTCCACACATATGTAAGTGAGAGAGACATGTTTGAGTTTGAGCCCTCTTCAGATCATTGTCAATGTAGTGTACTGCTTGGTCTTTTAATGTGGATTGACAAAGGTCAATCCAACTCAATCCTATTACCCTATTAATTCCCTTATTTCATGTTTATACTTTTTTAATAAACTATGGTTTTATGTTTCATGTTCTTTCATGCATTTAAAAATGCATACAAAGATAAAAAAACATTTCATAGTCATTTGCATCATTCAAGGAAGTTTCAAAACTTGATTATCAGTGGTCGATAAAAAAGGGCTCAAGACCATTTAATGTTTATGTTTTATTCTCCATATTCCTAACCTAAATCACAAAAAAATATTCAAATATGTAAATTATAAATTCCAATCATCATATAGAGCCTTCAATTAATCATTCATCATGTAATAAATCATAGAAGTACAACAAACAAGATAAGTTTGTATCTATCATTTTTCTTTCTCCATTGCAATTTTCAAACTTGTCACCAAAAATTCTTTTCCAAATTGTATTTTATTTATTATTTCAATAAATTGATATGCAAATTTTTATTTTATTAGTTTTATCTATTTAAATGGTTAATGTCACATTAATCCATTTTTTAGTAAAATAATTACTTTAGTTGATTAAATTTGGATTGCTCATATAAAAAGGAGGAAAATGGGAAATTTAGGAGCTCCCCTAAAATTAAATAAATAAAATTTACAAGTGCCCCTTCCAATTATAATATATTTTATTCTTTTAAAATTAATATGTATAAATGATATAAACAAAACATTATATTACAAATTGATACTAAAAAATCATCTATGTTTATTATCATGATGATTGTTACTTTTAATTATTTTATGTTCATTTAAATGACCATATATGAATTATATAACTAAATAAGGGGTGTCATCTTTATTTTTTTAATATGGCATGTGGATAGATTTGGGGAAATGCATTCTAGCACTTGCACATGCTCAACTTGCATATTTATTTGAATCACAATATTCCATCAATTCCAAAATTAAAAGATGGGAACAAGTATATTGTAAAATAAATTTGTCTATCTCTTTAAAGAATAAAAAGGTAATTTGAAAATATATATAGTAATGTATAATTATTTTTAAATACCATGTTATCAATCTATATTGCACCCTTGAGGAAAAAATTTTTTAGACCTACCTCATCCAGATGATGTAATGGAATCACCTCTAGTGTGGGTAGCCTATTGAGTGAGGTGAATCTCTTGTTTTAGGGATTGCTCCCTTAATACATCATCTAAACTCAATGCCTAAACTTACTTGTTTTACCAATGAAAAGAGATAGAGGAATGTATGAAATCAAATCTAAGCTATAAGAGGCAATGCACCAATATGTTATGTCTCTTCTACTTGACCTTTCAATAACACTTATGTACAAGACAAAGAATGATTTCTGACACACACACACACACTCAAATATTGCTACACATCATTGCTTCACATGGAGGTTGTTCTAAATGACTATGGTATAAGGATGATTAATGAGAGGTTTGGTTTAGGAAACTATCAATTATTTTTCATTATGATCATAAGCATAAACACCTTTATACACCATGTAACCTGCATAAGATAATTTACTAGTACCTAGGTGAAAATAAGAACTTACAAAGGGAGATAATTAACCACTTGTGCAAATCAGATAAGCACAACACACTAAAATATCAATATAAAAAGAGGTTGAATCAGTATTTTTATTATCTTAAGGTTATAGATACAAATGGGTAGAAATTTTTCATACCCACTAGAGGGATACATATAATGGCCTTTATAACCCAATGTATAGAACATGAGAAGGAGAGAGAAGGAGAATGTGGCATAGATGCATGGTGTATAGTCCATGATGACCATAATTAATCTAATAATTAGTTAAAATAATGAATGAGGGGTAATAATAGTCTTACAACTCCTCCCATGTGTTTCTTTGGATGCATAGTAGCCTTCAATGAGCCCTTTTAGGCATATAAGTGGAGTAGATGACCTATTTTTGGTCATAATTGATCCCATGAGGACGTCATTCACCTTGAAAATGATCCATCACTCCTTGGAATGTATTTATAAGGTCATGAACCTATTATAGGAGGGTAGTACCTGCTTGATCATGTCCATTACTTGCTTAGTTGCCACCCTTTATGCCATTCATATCCCATTCAATGTATTTGACCTCTTAATGGGTGAGAGACTTGAGGATTATACCTAATCCAACATGTTTTTGGCTTGGTAATGGCCTAGAAAATTTGATACAAGGATGATTATGATCATAGAAAGCCTCTTCACTATGTGATTAGGCCTACAATACTCCCTTCTTAATGTAAATGAAGGTTGTATCCTCAATTGAGCATAATTATATTCATTAGGATTTTTTATATTATACTAACAGTTAAATAGTGGTTTTTTGAAGACCATCCCATTTATACCCAGTCCCAAGAGGCCTTTTAACTCACTTAGGAGCTCAAATATGCTCTAAAGACATGGAAATAGTCCCAAAACCAGGCCTTATAAGCCATTTTCCTATAAATTTTATTTCAAACATGCCAAATTTATAGTGAAAATGTATCACATAAGACCTATAGGTGTCCTCATGATGTTTTCATGGTGTTTCATGGTCATTGGAATCATCAAGAAGATATTCTTGTCCATCAGGTTCTCCATGACTGTTTTGGAGGGTTTAGAGTGGCCTACCATCTTAATGATGGTTCATAAAGCATAGGCCCTAGATTGAAAAATATACCCCCTAAAATATCCATAATATATCTTTGTCTCATTCATATTTTATAGTGATATCTTAGCAAATGTTGGTAGCCCTCAGGTTTTTACTATGCAGTCTGAGCATGCTCATAGTGTCAAGTATTATTCATAGATTACTCAAACCATATCTCTCCTCTATGGATGTAAATTTAATAGGTGTCCTAAACCTCACATAATATCACTTTTACCCATTCATCTCCTCTTGTAAGGTATAGTCATCAAAACTTGTAGGTTGAACTAGCACACTATGAGGAGAGAGCTTGAGGAAGACTTTTAGGCCAAAACGACACTCTTTTTGTTTTTCCCTATCTTTGACACCATTTTTAATACCTAATCCATCATCATACAACCTTATATTTATTTACATCCTCTTTATTATCTTTCCTTATAATAATAATAGATTTGGTGGTTTGAGGGCTTAAGAAGGGTTTTAGGCCCTATAGACCTAAACTAATCTTTAAGATACAAGGCCATCTGTAGGTTTTTTTGGTGACTTCATGGCCTTATTAGCATCATTTTCCACTAAAATAAAACCTTTTACATATTCTCATAATGGTTCAAACACCTACCTTTTTCATTCTTCCCTTTTACATATGTTATGGTCATCCTTAGGCTATACTAAGTGCTCAAACTAAGTGATGTCAAAGACTTGAGTCGTCTATATTTCCTCTTTTCCTCACTACTAAGGGAGTTGTAACTCCCATGGAATTTATTTTTGGGTATAAAAAAACCTTAATATGATTGAATCTCCCTTTACCTACAACAACACTCTTTATAACCATATACATAGGTTGTGTGTGAGGCTCTAGACTCAACAGACCTAAACAGGCACTTCAACCTTGATACCCTTCCTCAATGACTGAGAGGATCACATGTGGATTATTATATATCCTTATAAGATCATTTTTATATAGTTTTATTACTTTAACTTCTCTATCCTTAAACTAATAAGGCCTTTCCCTCTCAACTGAAGACCAATTAAGCTATTAGGTAGTCATGTATGTGTCTATGAACTTTGTCTGCAAGGTCACCATGAATTGGTCTAAACCATATATTATTGGCCTTACTCCTTAGGTATGTATATATTTAAATTATTTAAAACACTTTTTATATTCATTTAATATCCAAGCTTATAATTATCAATGATATTCTCTCCTCAAAATTGAGGACAACCTGAGTTTCTGTAGGTGATCATTAGGGTCCTCACTACATCTTTAGGGTTAGAATCTCTTCATCACAATCCTTTATCATATTTGGGATTGTTATCCTCTATTGAGGATGTTCTTTATTATGTTCATGAAACCTTGATGTTTTTATCTACTCCTAAAGACCTGAATCCTTTTGAGAAGTCTGTACATAGACCAATGTGCAACCTCAAGCTTAAGATCACATGTAGGTGATCATTTGTTGTGTGAGTAGGTTATTTTTTTCTTTAGGATCTTATACTCAAATTTTATTTTCCCTCTTCTTCCAAACTTGAAGATCAAATTTCAAACCTAAGAATCAATATTTTGGATTTCTAAGTTTGGAAGTCAAAGTCCACTATGAGGTGAAATTGGCTTGACATAATCATTATGAAGTAGAAGTTTTGGGAAGACCTTATATGGATTGTTAATTCTCTATTCAAGAGAACCTATTGAGACCTACACATATCTTGTCTAGCTAATCAATAATTTAATTCATTTATATATGGTGAATCAATCATATTGAAGGAGATAGTGAAACTTAGGAGTCCATAAAAACATTAAACAATGCTAAGAAACCTTAAACCATGTTAAATAGCCTATGGATTCTTTTAGATCTGGTATTTGTGTGTTTTTCTTGAGGATCATGTGGAAACTTGTTTATTATTAAATAGTATATCCTCCACATTCTTAAACCACCCCTAAAACCTAAAGAATACATCATTCATATACTCTCAGCATAGATATGTGTTGTCATGAGAACAACTAGGTCATACTTAGAGATTTTATCCTTCCTTCACATTGTGATCATTGAGAAACTTGAAAGAGATCTATTATGGACAAATTGTGACTAGGTGAATTATGTAACATTATGGGATCATGGAAACTTTGCACTGATCACCCTTGTGCTCTTCTTCTTCAATAAAATATATAAACCTTTCACATGACTTGCAATCTATCAACTAAGGAAAACTAGATGTCAATATGTCATTTCAAATGCTACAATAACATACGTAGAGGAGTTTAAGACACTCAAAAAACCTTTGGAAAAGTTTCACCATGATCAAGCTATTACAATGATCTTAAGATTTTTATAATTCTACTTGTAAGTGATTTCATGGGGTTTACAAGGAGCATAAGACCACCTAGGGGTCTTAGGGATTGTTCATAAATCCTAGGGCCTTAATCTATAAACTAATTCCACTAATTCAAATCTAATATGGACCCATCTCAAGCTCTAAGTCCCCTTATATGAGCCATACCATTCAACTTAATCTATCCCTTGTGAGCTTACCAAGAGCTCAATTGGGAATCCACTACATTTTTTGCCTTTATTTGCATATTTGAGACATGAATTCTTCTCTGAGGTGCTTGCAAGGGATCCCCATAAAAATTCTGACCTCCTCTAACTCTGACCTATTTATATAAGTCCGTACAAGTCTTGGAAACACTCTTAAAACATTATTTCTCCACATTTTTTTAGGTTTGATATCTTGAAAGATCATTGAAGGACAAGAGGATGGAAATGGGAAGTAAAATATATTTTAAAATCAGAGGGTATAGATGGAGGGTAGATGAAAGGTTATTTTTCAATCATTTGGACCTATTTTAGGTGAATGAAAGGTGTTTAACTTTTAAAAAGACCTAATTTTACATATAGAACCACCTTAAAATGATATTATGATGGCAATGAGACCCTCTTGGAGACATTTTACCCTTGATAATGACTTAATGGTGTCTTAGGGGACATAGTAACACTATTTTCATGGTGTGAATACCCTTTTAAGGAAATATGCATAATCTCAAATGAAATGTCAACTAAAAATTACCTTAACATCTGCTAAATAACATTAAAATATGTTAAGGCTTCAAATAAGTTTACCATACTTCCTCATATTAGCCCCAATCTCCTTGAATTTTGGTACATTTTATAGGTTCTTAGCATACCCAAATGTACACATGATTGGTTATGGACTTTACCATCATAGATCATCTTATCATGTAAGATTTTAGATCATAAGGACTACATCAAGACTTGTTATAGACCCTTAGACATAATCAACACAAAATGAAATCTTGACTCAGTTCACATAGGGTGAAAAGGAGATTTTCATAGCACCTCATGACATGAGCTTACTACATGAACCTCTTTCCCATGATCCTAAAGATAAATGACCCTTTCTTATACTGTCAAGACATCTCAAGGACTTATGAAGGTGACCAATGGATAAGTTCAAGATTTTTTGAGCATAAGTTGATCCTTTCTAAGTCCAAGACCAAAAAGGTATCAACATGATTGGTGACTCCCTAGGGTTAACATCTTTTCTAGTTAATAAAACCATCTATTCCATGCATGTCAATCATGACTCAACTTGATATACATATCTGACTAGATTGATAATTAGACCCAACACCTTAAAAGCTCTTGAGAACTGTAACTACCTCACCACTCACACAACTAGGAAATAAAGGAAACTAACACCTAAGAAAGGGAACATGCCAAAAAATAAAGAAACTAACAAAGCACTTGTGATTAAATACTTGGAAGACAAGAAACACCTAATTACTATGTACAAGGATAATATATATTTCTAAATAATAGGTATTAAGGAATACGTCATTGATAGGGATAGGGAGTTCCTCACCATTTAATATTGAAAACTAGAATGCATTGTGTACTATGTAGTTGGTGATGGTGTAAGGTCCACTCCATAGGCTATCAAACATTGAGTGTTTACCTAGTTTATCTTGGTCTTCATCCCGTTTAAGCACAATTTCACCTTCTTAGAAATTCCTTGAGGTAGGTATCTTTTCAAATGAACTATTAACTTGATCTTTATGGGACCACATGATATGCATAGCATCATCTCTTGTCTCTTCTATCTCTCTCAATTCATTCATCCTTACTTCCATGGCATCATTATCCATTAGCTCAAGCTGACGTGTGAGTTCTAAGGCTAGTAAATCAAGTAAAGTACTAATGTTAATGGCATAATTTATACCCCACTCACTTACCCTTGCACCATTGTAAGTTAGTGCATTGTCTAATATGATTATGGATAAGACCCTAAATCTAGTCAGTACACTGTCATAGATATTCAAGATTGAGTTTTCATTTTCCTACTTAAGGGATATTTATTCTACCCACCTAGTGAAGTAGTATTTAGTAGTTAAGATCCATTTGTGGCCTACACTAGATATAGGGCATATCATGCCTGTAAAATATAGGCCCCACTGCATCAAATGTTGTTCCACTTGGGTAGGTTTAAGGGGAAAGGCATCTAGTCTTTGTTTTCCAATGAACATGACACACTTTTGACATTTCCTAACCCAATCATGGGAGTCCTTAAATAATCTTGGCCAAACTTAGTTTGATATCATTATCCTTGTTGTTGTACTCGTAACTTTAAAGTGTCTTCCTATATGCCCATCATGAAATTAATCTAGAAGCTTGTTAATATGATTAGTCTCCACACATCTTAAGATCATGCCATCAAGATCCTTCTTGAATAGGACTTTATCTACCAATACATATGGAATTGACTTCATAGTATAATAGCTTATTTTTATCCTATCTAGGCCTATAGAACATTCTCTTGATTAAAGGAATCTTACCATATCTTGAGTCTAGATTGAATAAGGTGTAGGTACAACTGCTTGATGATCATTGTGCATTTATAAAACCATCTCTTTATTTTACTTAACATATGCTATCAATTTCTCACATAATCATCTACCCCTCACTAATTTGGTGACCTTCACTTCTATGTCATATTCCATGCATCTAGTTACCCAACCCACCCTTTTCTCACTCAAATCCCAATTAAAAAGGAAGTCCTTGATGTTAGGGTGGGCCACCATAACATATATCTTATTTTTGGTCACCATGTGTCTAAAATTTCTAATAATTCTCATGACTGCAAGCACATTTTTTTCTATGTAGGTATACCTCTCTTCATAAACCTCCAATGCTTGGGTAAAGAAACCTATGGGATGCTCAAGGCCCTCACTATTCTATTGCATTATCATGGAATATATGGTGTCACTAGTTGAGAAGACATACAAAAAGAAGTATTTGGATAAATTAGGGTTGAGCAGAGTGGGTACTTGAGAAATAGCCTATTTGATGGATTTAAAACTTCTCTTTCCTTCCTGAATCCATGTGAATTCCTTATGTTTATTGAGCATATAAGTTAGAAGTCTAACCAACTTAGCAAATCCAAGAATGAACCTTCTAATTAAATTAATCTTACTTAGAAAACTCTATATTACTTTCTTGTGTTTGGGTAGTGGTGTAGCTAGAATTGTACTCACCCTCTCAGGGTCTAAATATGCACTTTTTGGGGTTTAAATAGACCCCATACTACCTACACCTATCAAATACCATCCTTACATATGTCAAGTGATATTTGGAATTATTGAAGAAGATGATGATGTTATGAAGATATCTGAGCACCATATCGTTGATGTGTCCCTGGAAGGTTACATCTATTGCCCTTTAGAATGTGTCCCTTACATTGGCTATCCCAAAGGTAATATTATTTTAATCATAAGTGCCCCACATAGTTATGAAGGTAATTTTGTGTTGGTCCTCTTCCTTCACCAACACCTAGTTATACCCTAAGTATCCATCAAGGAAAAATGTTGTGAACCTACAACCTTTTGGATAATCTGATCCATGGATGGGAAGGGGTAGTGGTCACTCAATTAAACCATATTAATATCTCTAAAGTCCACACATAACCTTATCTCCCCATTCTTTTTCCTTATAGGCACAAGGTTAGCCACCCATGAAGAGTGTTTAATGGATAATATGATGTTGGATTCAATCAATTTAGTTAGCTCTTCTTCATGAGGAGTTCAATCCTAGGGTTGATTGATCTTTGTTTATACATCATAAGTTTGGCACTTTCTTCTAATTCTATATTATTTTGGGATAAACTAAGGTTAAACCCTTTTAATTCACTGTATTCGTAAGCAAAGATGTCAGCAAATTCCTTAAACAACTTTATGAAGGTTATCCTTTCTTCTCTAGTGTTCACTTTGCCTATTTTGAGAAACCTATCCTTAAATATGGTGACCTTATCATAGTTTTCTTCCTTTTTTGACATGTTAACCTTATCCCTTCTCAACTGATCATATTCATTTAAGATGTTAACAAAATTCAGTAATCCCTTAAGAAGTTTTTTTGCCTTCAATTGAACAATTTGGTCACCATACTATTGTAGAATTCTACCTTGGTTACTTAAGAAAACTTCTACCTCTTCTTGTACGAAAAATATTATTTTCCTATCACTGTCAAATACTTGCTTGTTTAATTCATTATTAGGCACTAATGGTATGCAAACTACCTTGATTTGTGACTGACCCTTTAATATCTTAACCTCACTTGGGATGTCATATTGTGCCCTAATTGTTGTCAGCCTGTCTGCATGATAATTGGCCTCTCTTGGGATTTAGATGATGTAAAATGCCTCAAAGTCATCTAATAGGTTCCATAACCTATGCTTATATGCCTTTAATAATGTATTTTTGACTTAATTATCCCCTCTCACCTTATGTATACCAATTTATTATTTCCCATAACTTATAACATCTTGATACCTCTTCTCCTTGCCTATTGTAGCCCATGAATGAGGGTCTCGTATTCTAGTGTGTTACTATTGTCACTTGGATTTATACCCTTTGAGGAGATGTTTCAGCTCTCCTAATCCAAGTGGCATAATTGAAACACTATAGGCTATGGGTAGCCTACGAATGAGGTGAATCTTTAGATAGGGATAGCTCCCTTGATGTACCACTTATAGATCACTACTACACCTATGATTTCAATGAAAAGGGAGATAAAGGTGAAATTAAACTATCTTAAAGGTGATGATACACTATATTAAGTGATAACTACCAACCAATTGCATGTCACACATGAGACCAAGGGA
Source organism: Torreya grandis (assembly GCA_037957365.1). Taxonomy (NCBI): domain Eukaryota; kingdom Viridiplantae; phylum Streptophyta; class Pinopsida; order Cupressales; family Taxaceae; genus Torreya; species Torreya grandis. The sequence continues at coordinate 182,218 of JARHVA010005607.1, read as the reverse complement.
CTAACTAGGCATACACTTCTCTAATCTGAATCTTCTCACATCAATATATAATTATGAGGTTGTGATGAATGTTTAGGATATGAGGACTATACAAGAGGCATATAATGGCCCTATTTTAATATACTAACTGACTCAACCTTGACACTTCATAGAACACTTCATGTGATCTATAAGAAGAATCTTTCAAGATACAAATAAGTGAGAGAATGATACAACAATGCCAAGGAAATAACCATCATCACTAAGAAAGATTAATAATTAAATTGAGCACATAAAGAGTAGTCATAGAAAAGGTAAAATTATTTGTCTTTATTTATCCATGGTATGAAAATGAGCAAGGCTTCACCATGCTCAGGTGGAGCATATCTGATAAAGGCCAAAATGGCTAGTTCTTATAAAACTTGAGAGAGAGAAGAGAAGAAAGAAGTCTAAAGGTCATAAGGACACGTTTAAATATGATAAAATGATTTACATGTGCATGAGAAGGTAATGTGAAACTTATCATATAAATTAAAGAAGTATAATTATCAATCCAAGGCATGAAATTCTCTTTATTGGCTTAGAAAATTGCCTTCATCATTCACCCATATTTGAATGTCATAAAAATAACTAGGGATAGGTCTAATTATTGGACTAAGAGTTAAGGTTTGTCTAAATTCTTCTCCATGAATTGTATGCATTACTAATCATCAGTATTCCTTCCAAAATGAGTCATCACCATCTGTAATCAAAGAAAACTCCTCTTTCATACACCTTGTACCCTTGGCTTCTAAAATGGATTTAGTTTTTCATGAAAATATATAAAAATGGTTTAATTACATGTTTTAATACCATTCATGGCCTCATATTACTCAGGTTCACCTTAAATATGCTTCCACTTGAAGTTTTCACACTTCTCACCATCTTGCTCACTATGCTAGTTTTGACTGGTTGAGATGAGAGCTACAGTAGGAAAACTTATCAATTTTTATGAAATATTAAATGGACATGTGGAATTATATTAAGTCTCTATATTTCTCCCAAAGTTTATTTCATCTCTTGAAACCTTCACAATGCATAAAATAGTAAAAAGAACTAATTTTGTACCCTATCTATATAGATAGGTTAGAAAAAAGTTGATGGGGGGAATATAAAGAGTCTTATACATCTTAAAATCATAATTATAGGATAAATATTCCATTTTGGTATCTCACCATCATCATTTCCTTCATCGAGTCTAGAATCAGGGTTGGCAAAGGTTTTAAGTAGTTTTAACTTTTAGTGATGTTTCATAAAGTTCTAACATTGGAACACAAAAAATTCCTCAAGAGTGATTTTAATGACCCTTTATAACCTATATAAACTCATTTTATCTCTATGAAAAACCTTCAAGGAGATGTAAGCATTTCAATTTAGCCTATCGAGCTTATTTCTCCATTTCTTATAGGCTTGGACAATCTCTGAGCCAAAAGTGGCTTTATCTATGACTTTTTTATATTAAATTTTATTTTAAACTTCTAATATGACCATAAAAAAAATCCCAAATATATTATAATCTTCTCTTGAGGTTGGTAGTAAAGTCGACCTTCCATTTAGGCTCAAGGCTTAATCATGCTTGGTAGGCCTGACTGTAACTCTTGTGGTCTAGGCCACTTTATTGAGTTTCATCCTTCTATATAAGTTCTATTTTTTATTTTATTTTGTATTTAATTCATCTTCCAAATTCACCCTACAACCCTCAAATCACTCTTTCTCATCTCTTCTTCTCATTCACCAACTAGGCCTAGTTGGAGATTGCTTGGTTGAGATGTGTGTAGGAGACTTTTGACCATTTTGAGAAGTATGAGCTTGAATTAATGTTTTATATAACTAATTAACATTCCATAAACTTTAAAATATTTTCCTTTAGGTCCCCATGGCCTCCTATCAATTTTATTACCCATTTTGGCTTCATTTGTTTGTCTTCGGCAAAACTCTAATTTTCTTAATTGGCTAACCTCTAAAAAAAAATAGTGAGGTATATCCCACCTATTAAATGAAAATTTAAGGTTATAAAAGTTTTATTAGGTATTAATTAATATCTTTACCAAAGGGATAAGTTAGACTCGCCCATTTATACACCTAACTAGCTCAATTTGTCCAAGAAAGGCCTCTAAAAAGGACTATTTTTTGCATTCTTCACTTCCTCTTATGAAAGGCTTATTCAAGGTCAAACACAATATGATTAGGTTCCATAAACATGTTATCCATATTAAATTCATTATAAATAAGCTTAAAACTCACCAAAAACCACTCTTTTCCCTTATATTCTTCATCTTTACCCATTGAATAACATGAGTCTCTTAGTGTAATTGTATGAACTGTCACCCTTGGGCTAGTATGAAGAGTAGATGATCAACATGATATAAGTCTTGGAGTATGTTAAAAAAAATTATTAACATATCATTAATTAGTTTCAATATATTTTCAAACCTTATTTCTCTTCTTTATCATTTTCATCTTTTTACCTTCATCAAGACTAAGCACTCAATTGTAGGTGTTCATAAGACCTTAGGAAGTCTAGGTAAGCTTGTTTTAAATTTTCAAGAACTTATGGAGACCATCATCATCTTAATGAAGGTTATATATGTATTTTTAATAATTTCAACTCTCCATATTCCCTTTACACTTACCTTGAGCTCACAAAATTAAGTTTTATCTCGACTAGTAGGTTGACCATGTATGTATATTTACCCTACATGTAGGTGTAAATCACACTTTTAGAGTTGATTACATTGATGTAGGGTATTATTGAAACACTTTATACCATAATATATTTATTTTAGTCACATATAACATGCATTTTATATTTCAAAGACCTAGAACAATCACCACTTGGGTCAATGTCAGCTACAGCTGATTGTGTATGGTAGAGCAAGGGTTTTATGAATAAAACTTAACCTTGGAACATATATAACATGGCTTATGATACATTTTATTTATTTTTTATTCAGCCTATAAAAATAAAAATTGGCATACTTATGATCAATTTCCTACTGTGGATGATGTGAAGGCTATCAGTCAACTACAGGTCAACTTATTAGGAGAGAGAAGCTTGTAGGTGAGTATAGGACCTAAAAAATAATACATCATCTTATTTTGATTATTATTTACTTCAAAAATGCTAATTTCAACTATTTTAAACTAATAAAACATGTTGTAATGGTTTAGTCTACAAACTTGGAATATAAAGGTCCCTCAAAGCTTCTAATCCTGTAGATAATAGTGAACCAATTTAGTGAGCAAATAGCAACTTTGAGGCCCCCAACAACTATCTTCCATTGGTCATATACTTTCCAAATTTTTAAAAGTATTTATCCTATGTGTAGACTAAAATATATGAATATTTATTTATCACTCAACTCTTATTTCAACTATTATAAGATATTATCATAGTAGCAAGGTACTTTGTTTTGATGTTTTAGGGACTTGATCCCTAAACCTATAGTCATCATCCTTAAAAGTGAATTTAAAATTTTCCTAGTAATTTAACTTTAAAAATAGGTCTATTAGGATCCCTTAAACACACCATTACTTTATGAATGGTACCATAACTTGTTTCAATGTCTCAAAGTGACTCCTTACCTCTCTGTTAAGCCACCAGTAGGTGGTTATGCTAATGTGTAGGTAGTACATGATCTTATGAGAAATATGCATGTCTGTAGTTTCCAATGTAGTTTGGACATTTTCAAAAGTTTCAAAATACTTTCCTCACTATCAAAACCTTACTTATCTCAAACAATTCTTTTCATTATGATTGTTTTTTATGAGGGTACCTGTAGGTCTATTCTGAGTTACTTACAAACAGTGAGCAAAGTTATGAACTATACTCATGGTATATGATCATATAACAGCCATTGTATCTTATTAAAAAGTCAAAATTTATCCCCTTAAACTTTTTAATATTTATAACAAGTTAAAAACTTCATTTCAATAGGACATTCCCTCTCAATAGCACCTGTAGGGGCACGTTCATGGTAGACTATGTGTATGTGTGGTATATGACTGAAAAATATGAAGATTGCTTTGGATAATGAATTTTAAATGTAAATGAAATCAATATATAATTTAAAACATGTAAATTAACCTACCATAACCCCCTAAAGTCACTACTAAATCATAAATATTCTATTTATATTAGAAACCTACCTGCAACACAAAAAGGTGCTTCCTCTTGCAACTTAAGATACTTGGCTTATCCAAACACCTTGAAACATGAAACCAAGAATGGAGAGAATTTGAGGAGAGTTAAAACATCATTTTGAATCAATCTCAATAGCTACATTGTATGAAACCATTCATATAAAAGCAAAACCTATAGGGTGCATAAATTAGCAAGAAAATTAGATATGTCAACCTCTTAGGAATGGTTCATAAATCATAGGCCACCATTCCTTTACAACCAAACATAAAATTTAAGATGACTGAGTTTACTTTCACCTCCAAAGTTGTTTGGGTTAAAACCTCCCCTACTGTCCATACCAAGTACAAACCTACTAACTAGATTTATGTGCATGGAAGGGTGAAGAAGGAGTAGAATGGTTTTGGATCAAATTTGGCAAATGGAAATGGGTCCAAGGAAGTTGAAGAGTCATCTAAAAACCTTTTCTCATGTTTCACACTATCTTATGATCCGTACAAGTGCTAAACTCTTCCTTTTTCAGTTGATTTCCTAAATTTTAGTTAGTTAACCTACAAGTTTTAGATGAACTAACATTCTTGATAGGGAATATAACCTCTTGGATGTTTAAAAGTAAACTAAGACATTTAGACACATTGAAAACTATGTCACTTGTATTTATAACCCCTAAATGGCTCAAAAATACCTAAGGGTTAAAATGACCAAGACCAAGGCTAATATAACATGGAATGACATAAAAAGACTTATAATACACCTTATGACAAAATATTAGACCCCTAAAAACACCTAAAGATCAAGTTTTTACCTATAGGGGTCCCAATTTGACCTATAGGGTCAAATTTGGTCATTGGTTACATGTGTAGCTGAGTTTTAATCTTATGATAGAAAATACATTTACTTAGAAGGAGAGATAGGCATGACACCTACTCCACTTCCATTCTTGCACCTAGATCCACCAAAAAACAAACTTCATACTCCATCATTGTGTTGACATGGATTAGTAAGGGATGGTATGACTGCCTCTTCCTCATGCATACAATTTATACCAAATCCTACTTCTTCAATGTTATTTTATGGATCATAACCATGGTTATTTGTCCCCCACTCATAAAGAAGTAAATCAGATGTGCCCTTAAGTGGCTCAACTACATCTTGTTCTTTAGGATGTTCACCTTCATCAGTAATAGTTCAGTTGACATTAGATAGATTAGGCATATAAGTCTATAAATTAAACCTAGAAATAGACTTAGACCTAATTGTGACTTTGATCCCATACCTAGTTCTAAAGGCCATATAAGACCAATCATAATATAGGTAGAATCCTATATTAATAATGAACTCCTCAGATAAACATAAGGTAAAATAGGGGGTAGATCAACCACTAAAACATCTTGGGATGTAGTGAAATTATCTCAATTATTTAAGATAAATTTTAGGTATTTAATGACACTAATAGTCTTAGTAGGGGACCCATATAACTACAAGACACCCTTAGAGTTAGGGTTATATTTCAACCCCAACATGTCTGCTATTGATTTTGGTATGATAAATGTACTTTCCCCACTATCTATCATACAATTATATACTAATGAGTCTTCTATTATGACATAAATATATAAGGGAGGGGATTTATTTACCTTGTTTGATTGAATTTGAATAGGCTGACTAGAATTTATGAGGACTACACCTTCTTTTTTTGCTTACTTGTCTAAGATGTGAACTTTGGATAGCTCTTCTTGAAGGTCTTTCTTCCTTAGAATAAGCAATGTGTCCCACATTGGTATGGTGACATGGGCCGTATTCATCTAGTAGACAACGATGATTTGATGGCTAGCAACCTTTGACTATAACTTAGGAGTAATAGTACTACTTGAAACTTGAATGAATAGAGGTATGAATGGACCCTTATCATTATGAACCTTTTGTATTGGTGGGGTCGTAGGGGGTGCATCTTTTCCATTAGTCTTTTAAGGTGGTTGGGAATATGAATGAGCTATTCTCCCAACCTCTAATTTACCACTCACTACACTTATTTTATCCCTTGTATTAGTTGTAATAGACCTATCCACCTTGGTTGTACTTTTAAGTTGATTGACTACACATTGTCCAAAAAAAAATTCTAATTTTTGAAAGTTGAAAAAGGTATCCTTTGATTTTGATTTTCCTCCACTCATTCCTTCTTTATTTTCCATTTCAAATTGAGTCATGAAAGGAGTCTCTCCATGTTTCACAAGAAAAACTTATCGATGTTGTGTAGGAGTAGCCTAGTTATGTTTTATGGGAGGAGCTTGATCCTACTAAATAAGATAAGCTTGATTAGCACCTTTAGTTGGGTTTATTTAATATTCATTAGAATATCCCTAATTTTCATACCATTTACCTTCTTGAGTATAGTTATTTTAATTAGGAACTAATGCTCTAGAAGTGTTGGTAGAATTAGGATTAAAGCTATTGTATGGCCTTGATTGAGTGATCTACCTTTGACCTTATGAATTAGCTTGATATGAAGGTCTATTGAATTGATAAGTTTGATAGGGATCTTGATAAGGATCTTTGTATTGTCTATGAGGTGTAATTTTTTACCTCTCTAAGGCCACTATCTTGTTGATTTATGCCTTGAGTAGCCCTTCAAACTTGACCAATCTACATACCTGACTGGTATCTATATGCTCATGTTTGGTTGACATTGGTATGGAGGCAATGGTAGGCACAATATGTTGTATCTATTGGAATTATGGCATGAGGGTCCTTGGTGTAAGCTTACCTAATTGTATGAGATAGTTTTTTGCCCTTATTTCCACTTCATAGGTGTGAGGTAATGTGTTCCCACCCATAGACTATATCATGACTACTACATTAGAATTGATGGATCTCAAATAGTTAAAAAAGGCATAACTATGGGTGGTATTAACTACTATTGGGATCCTATCCCAAGTTTTATGAAACCTATAGTTAAATTCCACCATGAACTATTGAGGATCCCTTTTGATTGTGGTCAATTATTCTGCAAGGGACAAGTGGTCATTTCTATCCATAAAGTAATTTCATAGGTTCTCCTCAAAATCATCCAAAGTTTTTATGGATGTAGGTGTTATACCTATATACCATTTAATTTCATTTATGCTCAATGAGGTATCTAATAGCCTCATTGTTATTGTTTCTTGAGTCACATTATGCACTGAATAAAGGTTTTCTATGTCTGGAATGTGTTGAATAGGAGTGATAGAGTTTTATCCTATGAAATATGGGAGAATTTTGAGTGTATTAATATGTAAATCATCAAATTAATTCAAAATAAATGGGTTGCAACCATTAAAGGGTATACATTCTTAGTTTCTAGGCCTAGCCATTAGAGATGTAGAAGTTGTAGTAGTACTTTTTTGAATAGGAATAGGAGAATTATGGGGTGTAAGATAAGGATTAGACTTAGGTTACTTCTTCCTTATAAAATAATACAAATATAATTTAATAAACTCATCTTCATTACCCTTTGATGAACACCTTGTGACTAATTTTGGCATGAAACTCAGAAGTTGATATGCCACTAGATAATTGAAGCTACTTAAGATCACCCAATTTCTAAGAGTAAGTGCTCCAACTCCATTCTTGGTCCCATCAATCATTCCATAAATTTTTATTAGTTCATATTACACCCTTGAGGTAAAGGTGTTTCAAACCTTCCTTATTCAATTGATACAATAGAATCACCTTTAGGTGTGAGTAGCATATTGAGTAAGGTAAATCTTTAGTTTTAAGGCTAGCTCCCTTGATGCATCATATAAACTCAATGTTTAAACCTACTTTCTTTGATAATGGAAAGAGATATATGAATTTATGAAATTAATTCTAATCTATAGGAGCTGATGCACCAATATCTTTTATCTCCTCTACTTGACCTTTCAACAACACTTTTGAATGAGATAAAGATTGATTGCTAATGACTATGACCAAAGGATGATGAATGAGAGGTATATTTTAGGAAAATATCAATCAATTTTCACTATTATCATAAGCATAAATAACTTTACACACCATTTGACCTACATAAGTCAGTTTATTAGTACTCAGGTGAAAATAAGGACCTATAAAGGGAGAAGAATTAACCACTTGTGTAAATTAGACAAGCATAACACACTATAATACTGGCATAAAAGGAGGTTGATTCAGTCTTTATATTATCTCAAGGTTGTAGATATAAATGACTAGAAGTTTCTCATACCCAGTAGAGGGATACACATAATGACCGTTATAGCCCAATTTATAGAACATGAGAAGGATAGAGAAGGATAATGTGGCATAAAAGTGTGGTGTATAGGCCATGATTACCATACTTCATCTAATAATTAGTTACAACCATGAATTATGGGTATTAATAGTTTTATAACTCCTCTAATGTGTTACCTTGGATGCATAGTGGCCTTTAATGAGCCCTTTTGGGAATAGAAATGGAGTGGATGGCCTATTTTTGGTCATATTTGAGCCCATGAAGACATCATTTACCTTGAAAATAATCCATCACTCCTCTAAATTTAGTGATAGGGTCATTCAAAAATTATGGGAGAGTAGTTACCTATTTGATCATGTTCATTACTCACCTAGCTATCACCCTTTATGTCATTCATAACCCATTCAACACATTTAACCTCCTAGTGGGTGAGAGAATTAAGGATTAAACATCTTCCATCATGTTTTAGGATTATTATTGGCCTAGAAAATTTGATATAAGGATTATTCTACTCATATAAAGCCTCTTCACTATGTGAATAGGCATGTAACACTCCTTTATTAATGCAAATGAAAGTTATCTCCTCAATTGAGTTTCAGTCTTCTCATTAGGCTTGTATGTATCATTATAAGGATTAAATTTTGGTTCCTTTAAGGCCATCCCATCTCTACATAGGCTTAAAGGGCCTTTTAACTCACTCAAGAGCTTAAATATGCTCTGAAGACATGGAAATAGTCCTAAAACTAGGCCTTATAAGCTATTTTTCTATACATTTTATCTCACACATGAAAAATTTATAGTTTACATGAATAAAATATGACCTATAGGTGTCCTCATGATTTTTTAATTTTTTTTAATGGTCATTGGAATCAGCAGGAATATTTTCTTGTCCATCAGGTTCTCCATGAGGGTTTTGGAGGGTTTAGAGTGGCCTACCATCTTAAAGATGGTTCATTAAGCATAGGCCCTAGATTTTAATATTAAGGTCATGAATATTTATTACATATAACCCCTCAAATATCCATAATATTTATTGGTCCCATGCATCTTATATGGCAAGGTCTGAGCAAAGGTTGGTAGCCCTCGGGTTTCCACTAGGTAGTCAGAGCATGCTCATAGTGTTAAGGATTGTTCATAAAGCAGCCCACCTAAAACCAAATCTCTCATCCATGGATTTAAAGTTAATAAATTTTTTATGAATCCTAAAATTCACTTAATATCACTATACCCCATGCATCTTCTCTTTTAAGGTAGAAGCATCCAAACTTGCAGCTTGAATTGGCATACTATGAGGGGAGAACTCAAGGAAGGATTTTATGCCAAAAATGCACTCTTTTTATTTTACCCTATATTTTAAACCCTTTTTAATACATATTTCATCATAATAAAACCATATATTTATTTACATCTTCTTGAGGATCTTTTCTTGTCACAATAATGGAGTTAGGGTTCTGAGGGCTTAAGTCGGGTTTTAGGCCTTATATGCCTAAATTGATCTTCAAGGTACAAGGCCACTTGTAGGTGTTTATAGTGAATTCATGGAATTATCATAATCCTTTTCCACACAAATATAAAATTTTACATGGCATCATAATGGATCAAACCCCTACCTTTGTAATTCTTCCCTTTTAAGTCTATTATGGTTATCATTGGCCTATACTATGTGCTCAAACTAGTTGATGTCAAACACCTAAATGGTCTTTATTTCCTCTTTTTCTCACTGATAAGGGTGTTGAAACTCCCATGGAATGTATTTAAGGTTATATCAACACCTTATTATTCTTTATTCTCCCTTTACCTATAGTAATAATCTTTATAACCATACACACAAGTTGTCTGTGAAGCTCTATACTCAACAGACCTAGATAAGCCCTTTAACCTTGCTACCTTTACTCACTAACTAAGATGATCAAATGAGAATTATTATAAATACTTATAAGATAATTTACATTAATTTTCATTCCCTATGACTTCTTTTTCCTTACACTATGAATGTATTTCCCTCTTAGTTGAAGACCAATTAAGTTATTAGGTTGTCTTGTAGGTGTCGATGGACTATGTCTGTAGGGTCACCATGAATTGCTCTTGACCATCTCTTCTCAACCTTATTCCTTAGTTATTTATATCTTTAATTTTTTTCCAACACTTTATCTATTAATTTAAGATCCAAGCTAACAATTATGCATGATATTCTCTCCCCAAGCTTGAGAACAACTTGAGCTATTTATAGGTGATCGTTAGGGTTCTCACTGCATCTTTAAGGTGGGAATCTATTCATCATAGTCATTTATCATCTTTGGTATTTCTATCCTATAATGAGGATGTGATTTATTAGGTTCATGAAACCTTGATGTCTTCATCTATTCCCTAAGACATGAATCCTTTTGAGAAGTCTATACACAAACTAATGTGACACCTCAAGCCTAAAATCACCAATAGGTGATCATTTGTTGTGTGAGTAGGTTATTTTATTATTTAGGATCCTATACTCAAATTTTATTGTCCCTCTTCCTCCAAAATTAAATATCAACTTGAAAACCTAAGCAGTAGTCTTTTGGTGAGTTTAGAAGCCAAATCCCACTATGAGGTGAAAATGGCTTGACATAATCATTATGAAGTGGATGTTTTGGGAAAACCTTATATGGACTATAACTCTCTATTTAATAACACCTATTGATACCTAAACATCTCCCATCTAGATACTCAACAAGGTAATGTATTTGGAGCTGGTGAATTAGGCATCTTAAAGGAGAAAGTGAAACCTAGGAGTCCATAAAAACCTTAAACAATTTTTAAGAAACCTTAAACCATACTAAATAGCCTATGGACTCTTTTGGAGTTGGTGTGTGTCTGCTTGTCTTGGTGACCATATGGAAACTTGTTTATTTTGAAAGAGGATATTCTCCACATTCTTAAATCACCCTTGAAACCTGGAGAATACATCATTCATATATTCTTAGCCTAGAGATGGGTTGCCATGAGAAAAACTAGGTCATGCTTGGAGATTTTCTCCTTCCTTCACATTGTAAGCATTCAATAAATTGAAAGAGATATGTTATTGACAAATTTTGATCAAGTTAAGCATGTAATTAACATGTGGAAATAAAAATAAAATCATTGATCACCCTTATGCTCTACTTCTTGAATGAAACATAGGAACCTTACACATGACTTTAAATCTATCAACTAAGGGAGATTTGATGTTGATTTATCATTGAAATTGATATAATAACATGATTATAGTAGTTTATGACACTTAAAAAACCTTTTTAGACCTTTCCCCATGCTCAATTTATCACAAAGAAATTAAACTTTTCACAATTATTCCTACAAGTGAGTTCATGGGGTTTACAAAGGGCTTAAGACCACCTAGGGGTCTTAGTGATTATTCATAAATCATAGGGCCTTGATCTACATACCAATTCCATTATTTTTAACCCCACTAAGTAATCTACCTCTGGCCAAGAGCTTAGGATCTGACTCCACTTATATGGTCCATAACATCCAACTTAAACTAGACCTTGTGAGTTTTCCAAGAGCTCAATGGGGAATCCACTACATTTTATACCTTTCTTTGCATATTTGAGATATGAATTATTATTTTAGGTGCTTTCAATGGATCCCCATAAATATTTTTACCTCTTCTAACTCTAACCTATCTATATAAATCTATACAAGTCTTAGAAACACCTAAAAAACATCATTTCTCTATAATTTTTTAGGTTTGAGATCTTTAAAGACCATTATAGGACAAGAGGAGGGAAATGGGAAGTTAAATATAATTTTAAATCAGAGGGTATGGATGGAGGGAAGTTGAAAGGTCATTTTTCAAGTGTGTGGGCCCCTTTTAAGTGAATGAAAGGAATTTGACTTCTAAAAAGACCTCCTTTTACATATAGAACTACCTTAGAATGATATTATTATGGTAATGACACCCTCTTTGAGACATTTTACCCTTTATAATGACTTATGGTGTCTTAGTGGACATAATATCACTATTATCATGGTGTGAATACCATTTGAAAGCAATATGCATGATCTCAAATGAAATACTAATTGTAAATTAACTTAACATCTACTAAAGAACCTTAAAATATGTTAAGGCTTAAAACAAGGTTACCCTCCTTCCTCATATTATCCCTAATCTCCTTGAATTAAGATACATTCTATAGGTTCTTAGCATACCCAAATGGACACATGACTGGCTATGGACTACAGCATCATAGGTCATCTTATCATGTATGGTTTTAAATCATAAGAACCACATCAAGCCTTTTTATAGACCCTTAGATGTAATCAACACAAAATTAAATATTTACTCAGTTCACATAGGGTAAAAAGGTGATTGTCACATCACATCATGACATAATATCACTACATGAACCTCCTACCCATAGTCATAAAGACAAATGACCCTCTTTTAGACTATCAAGACATCTCAAGGACTTCTGAAGGTGACCAATGGACAAGTTCAAGTGTTTTTGATAAGAATTTTATCCTTTATAAGTCCAATGGAAGAAAGGTATCAATAGACCCACCATAACCTATAGAACAGGAGGATCATTAGAAGATTATGTAGAAGATAAGGCAAGTATAATTTCTAGGCTTTGAGTAGTAAAGTGAAAAAACTAAATTGAAAATGAAATGAAAAAAATTGATAGTGATGAGTGTAGAGTAATAAGGAATGAAAATTATGAAAAGATAGAGCTTTGAAGGAAAATTTTGATGTTGAAAAGGAGATAGTATATCATTGTTTTTGTTTGGTTTCCTTTTTCAATTTCTCACACTTACCTTCATAATTATATTAAAAATTTATGAATTTAATAGTACCATTAACATGTTATAAATATATTAAAGAACTTAGACACATAAATTTTGTGTTAGAGACTTGGACACATCAAATATGGCATATTATGACATAATTGGATTTTGCATACATATTTAACTCTCATGAACACTTTTCCCTATCTGTCTATCTAGTTAACATCTTCACTGACCTAATTTACCAATACACATATTAAGCATCACTCTAGTCTATGAAATAACCTTATATAATCCTAAATGGACTATCTTCATATCTCATATCACTGAGTTTAACTCCCATAATAGTACTATAAATAGTCAGGAAATTGAAATTTCCCCATAGGTCCCTACCTCTATTGGTAGTGTCTAGGAATAATCAAACACTAATTTTAAAATTGGGATGTCTCCATTAGGTTGGATTAGACACATTTCATGGGTCGATCATAGTATGAAATATCAAATAATCATCTATAAATACAAATCAAACCTAGTGTTATACTTATTGGGTTACTTGATCACATCTTGGCAAGTCCTAAAAATCTTGAAAAAACTATTTTCACTCTCTTGAGACATGATCAAAATCCAAACATTGAAATGCAATCTAGCATGATCATGATGGTGTACACACACATCTAAGTGGGATAAATATGTGTGATTTGATCCATCTTTTGAGTATTTTAAAATAGGAAATGATCATTCACTCAGTGAGGAGTGGTTTAGGTTGTCCAGCCCAACTATCAAAATCCTTTTTCAAAGGTCATCTTGTGTTGAAATTGAAATTAAAGTTTCAAGGCAAAGATAATAAAAATAGGGATTATTATATCAGATAGATGGTGATAATACACATAGGAGATAACTATAGGTGTATCAATTTTAATTTGAGGTGACACATACTTTCACAGTAAACTAGGATAGTATTGGAAGATCTTGGATATTATCAATTATCATAGGGGTCTAAGCTTCACTTGTAGTGTTTGTGTAGGGTTTGATATCTTTTTTCCTAATCTAAATGGTTACAAAGTATATACATAAATGTATCATGAGAAAAAAAATCATAAAAAATTTAAGTTGATAGTTTCTTATTTGTTTTATATTGATTCTAAATATAGTAAGTGCAATATCAATTTAACATTTTACATTCAAATTTGTATGATTATTTTCCTATTTTATAGAATATTAATAATTGTATTTTTACACTTATTTAGATCATATTAATCATAAAATAATTAAACTATTAACATGACTTCGTAATAAATATTTAGTTAAAAACACACTTTGTTATTTAATGGAAAACACATGTAAACTAAGGATAAATCTAAGCTAGGTATTTGACAAGAATTTTCACCTATAAGCCAAGGATAAATTGTGAACAACACAATTGTATTAACATGTTGTGAATAACCTAGTCCTATTAACACATTTTGAATTTATTAAAAAAGAATACCTTCATAGATGTGTTATCCCTAATACCATGAATAACATAGTTATAGTAATAAGTTATGTATTTATTAAATACCATTCCTTCACATAGGTGAACTTATTACATTAATGTATTTATTTGGTTTCCTTTTTAAATTTCCAATTGTTATGCTTGACCAACTAACAAATTTTTCCATGTTTTTAGCAAAAATATATAGAAAAATGTTCTAAATAGCAAGTCCTTCATTGAAAATAAGGATGGAAACATAAAGTGGGATGAAATGAAAGTATAGATTTGTACTTATTACTTTAATTTTTTAGCTACCATAGTAATGGAGAAAATATTATTATCTAATAAACCACATTTGATTAACATCATAGGGTGAATATATTCATCTGAAGAATTTAATTCCAAAATTGGGTAATAAGAAGGAGAAGAATATGATCACATTCAAAAACGAAGCCAATATCATTTAATAAGTGATAAAAATCTATTTTATCCTAATATTTTAATAGATATAGTTCTATTTTGTTTTGATGACAAGTGTATTGATGAAGACAAGGTTAAAAATGATGGTGCAGTAAAGGGAATGGGGATAGAGGAAGATATAAAAGAGGGGAAAGGTGAGGGGACATGTACACAAAAGGGGAATGGTTAAGAGGATGGTAATTCACAATTTTTGTGACAAATAGATGGTAAGAAAAGGAAATATAAATAGTATCAACATAAATATCATGTTCCATAGAAGGAAACATCCATGCAATTATGTTGTAGTGATTGTGGTAGAGGTTTTTGTACCAAAAATAAAGTTTCTTTTTTCTTCAAGTTTCATTGGTTTATTAGAGGATTTTGAGCCTTGATTTACCATCTTTATACCTCAAACATCCCCTTCCACCCAATTATGTAAATTATTTATTCAATATTTATGATATATAGTATAGTTTTGGGTTGTTATAAGTATTAATAGTTTGGATGCTAAAATGGGACAATTCCTACTTAAGTTAAAATATAGTTATGGTGTTCTCAATAAGGTGTAAATTTGATTTTTTTCCTTATAAATTTGATATCAATAAGGTTCACATTGCTTTTACATAATGTTTTAAATGAATTAATAGGTTTAATATTTGATCAACATTAATTATGAGTGATTCAATGTTGTTAAGATTTATCTTCCTATTATTTATTATTTTAAGAATTACAATATACTCATCAAGCACTTTTTTAATATTAATTTCATTATAATAGTGAATTTTATTATATATTATGATAAAATATCCTATAATCTTATTATGTATGAGTTTTTAACATTTAGTGTTAGTGTCTCTCAAAAAAATAGTGTACTTTTCAACAAAGGCAGCTAATACGACATAGTTTAATTTTCTAGGACTAGGTTATATTTCAAAGGGAAGCTTGAATCAATTCATCACTCTTTTCATGATTTTATAGGATCTTTTCAACCTTGTAGAGTTTTATAATAACAAATAAATTATCAATCTTTGAAGCATGTACACATATGTGTGTGAGAGTGTGAGAGAGAAAATTGTAATGTTTAAGGTAATTATATAGTGTAAACACCCTAATTTGGTCAAAAAACTACAAGTACTATGTATTTTGTTGTTATTTCACATAAGGGTCTTATAAATGGTTATATTCTTTATTTGTGTGATCATTTTGAGTCTTTTGATCTTTCGTATGTCTTATTTTCCCTATTTAAGACACTCTAAATAGTCACAGGTCACCTTTTCCTAGTCCTAGGGGCGCCCTAGCCTATCTTCCATGATTTTTTATCTATTCTAAGCCTTAGTACATTAGCACCACTTTTAGGACAATAGTACCACATAGTGATAGTATCCACTTAGGGATTTAGTGTCTAATGGGCCCTTTCTCCCGTGTTTGGGTGCTAACCCATTTGTGACCCTTCTCTTATGTTTTGTATATCTTTTTCATGACTTGTTAGACAATGAAAAAGATATTATATTTAAAAAAAATATCCTCCTATATAAAGAGCCTCACAATGAATTTTACATCTAGAAATTACTATTTTGGCACTTATTTACATAAAATCAAGCAATATTATAACTTAAATACTCTACATACTATTTAGTTTTCACACATAGACATTTGACTACTTGATCAAAGAAGGGCCTAAGAAAAATTAATTCCATCATACCATGTAATTATATGGTGCATGTTATCTAAGGGATAACTACATGTTATTTTAGACCCTAAGCATTGGGGTTATGTAGGCAATGGCTAAGCCAATAAGGATTCTACTTCATGTGATCATAACATCCCAAAACGCAATTTTCCTTTCCTTTTTGCATTTTATTAGTTTATTTCTTCATGTGTGCAAGTATTCATTATATTTTTGGATAAGATTAAACCAAAACTATGACACACACGATCCCTCGTGTGACATAGAATCACCTATAAGACCTCCAAAAACTCTTAAAAATTAAAAATAGTCACCACAAAAAGGACATGAGCACTAAAAATGGACATTATCACCACATGGTGCTATTATCCTAAGAAGGGAACTATTGTTTAGAACTAGATCTTGATAAAAATTTAAAATATAAAAGATTCCTCTATGTCTACACAGTCATTTCCATTACCATGATCCATGAAAAAATTTGTGTATCTCCAGATAAGTCCTTTTCTCCTTATACTTACTATTTTGGGAAAGTTCCATAGAATAAATAATTTCCAATTTTATTCCATATTAACAATAGACCCAACCCCTTAATCTAGCTTAGGATTTACATAGTAAAACCTTATAAGGTTAAACCATTTGGTGAACCCATCTTACTTCTAATATTGTTTCAAAACCCTAATTTTCCTTAGTGTTTACCTTTTATAAATTTTGTACATTAAATTAGGGTTACAAAAATCTAATTTTCTAATTGTTTTGCCTAAGCTAGATAATTCAATTAATCCTATACTAGTGTTTCATTTATTTTATTTTATTTAAATATTTACAACACAAACCCTAAATCAAAAACCCTAGATCCACATACTATATCCCTATACATACAAATATTAGCAATTATGGTTTCAATCACAATCCTATTTTCTATTACAAACTTTGATCAAAACATTCACACATTTCACACATATTTATGTTAGATTATATTTTACCTCTTGTGTTTTTGTTATTCCTTGTTTACACTATCTTCTTTGGCAAGTTTAAAATGAACTATAAAAAGTCTTCTACCCCTCACCCACTTGATGCACTCTTTAATTTCTCTCATGATTATAATAATGAATGGACTAAGTTTCAATATTGTACATTAAATCATAATAATGACTTCATTTATAATGATTATTATGACTATTGTTATAATGATGGCTATGAAGATTACTATGATCATGATAATTAAAATGAACATGAGGATATATTAGATACATCATCTTCTCTTTACTCTCACTCTTCTCTTACTCTTCAAAATCAAACTAACAATATAATGCCAAAAGAACATCTTTTTTTTAGTTTTTTATTCCAATGTGGTCCTATATTTTCAACTACTTTTGCTACTTCATTATTCAAAATAAATCAATATAAGTACACTACATGATAATCATTCTTTCATGATTCAAGTAAAGTGGATAGGAACAATGCAGCCTCTTTACCCTTCTCAATTGCATTTGAAAAAGCAAATACAAAGGATATTACACCTTTTATCAATGCACAAACTAAGGTCAATGAAATTAATTTATCACCCTAATTCACATTTCAAGCTCAATGCAACGATTCTTTACATTAAATAGATAATGTACATGTCTCTAACACTTCTCCTATATGTCATTATGTGCAAAAAAAACATGGTTATTACTTCTCTTTCCCTTTATTCCAACATTGAAAGTGATAATCATGATTTCATTTTAAAAATAACTAGAGAAAAAATTCCTTGCATTACACCTACATATGATGATACATTGTATAGTAGTAAAAAGTTAAAATCTTTTTATTTTCTTTCTCTTAAAGAGCATGTGGATGATACTTCTTCTACTCTTACTTCTACAAATGAATTAAATTCTTATTTTGATGAACCATGGGATAATGATGATTATGATGAAGAGGGCATAGAACCTACACCTTATACTTGTTTTATTACCTCACATATCTCTATTTTTCAACAAAATAATAGGTCACATATAAAAATACACACACACACACACACTTATTTTTATGTGCATAACTTACATTCATTAGAGAATAAAGTACCTTTTATTCAACTAGTATTTGATACTCCTTCACAACTTAACAATATAAAATATACTAATGAATCCCATTTAACCCCCCTTACTATAGTACAACTACTTATCAACAAACCTAAACAAGGGTGGTAGCTCATCTCCCTCTAACCAGGTCTTAGCTATCACACCTTTAAAGGTTATTGAGAGTAACTCGACCGCTCCTAAACAATATTTCCAATACAATGTGTATACACATAATATTTTCAAATATTATCAATCATTGATGCTTTCTATCTTATAATAACCTATTGAGTTTCAATCTCTCTAAGTGCATGCCCTAAGGGGTGCACCAGGAAAGGGGTGGGTAGACCATTGGTGCTTCATAAGATTTATGTCTCTTATTTCCACTTGTTCTCAATCCAACCAATTCCTAAAAACATTCCCCTAAGATTTGCATCCTATTTTTCACCCTCATCTAGTTATTTACCATATTCATTATCCCTTTCCCTAACCAAAACCATTTTTGGTAGTTTACATAACTATGTCAGCCACATCGACCTTGTATTTTTATTTTAAAAATCTTACTAAGAATTAGCTTGGCCATGTTTGACATAATTCATAACTTAGTTAGTTTTTGCCAATTTCAGTACTAAGTCAACTAGATCAACCTTGTTGGCCTAAAATTTCAAAAGGGTTTAGGGTAAAATCTGTATATATAAACACATTCATTTTTCCAATCTTAGAGAGATAAAAAGAGTTAATTATGCCTTTGTTATTCTTTATAATCTGTTATTCCTCTATTCTACTTGAGGATTCTTAGCTTAGGATTTCTGTTTAGAGAAGAATCTTGTCTTGAGGAAAAGTCATAGATGCTTTAGCCTTTATTAGTGATCCTTACAAACCACAAAAAAACTTGTGAAGCACCTTTGGCAAAGGGAAATATTGGGTCTCGATGGGTTCGTATTCAAGGTAAACATCTCTAACTTTTCTCCTCCCTTTATTAGATATAGGTAACATAAGTAATGGCTTTTGAATATATTTCTCTTTCCATGCATTAGGGTCTTATATATATATATATATATATATATATATATATATATATATATATATATATATATATATATATATATATATAGCTTAAATATGATTCTCTTATGCTTGTTCACTTTTATTATTTACTAACCCCATGTTGTGCCACAATATTTGGTGAGTACTAGCTTAGATTTTGCTTTACTTGTTATTAGTTTAGTGAATATGAAAACATAGGATCTATATAAGGTTATTGAATAGTTTACCTTGACTGGAGGCTTTGGAACCCTCCCTAGTGATATTATTGTGGTAATAAATCCCTTCATTATGTATAGTAGATCCATATTAGTCATGACTCCAATTATCTAATGTATCCCCAATCAAAAGTGTAAATAAGATCTATCTTATTTGACCTAGGATTGATTTGTAGATATACTACATTTTCTATTACATACATTCTGGTGAACCCAATGTGAATCTAACCCTTGAAATTTTTATTTCATGTTTTCATTTTTATCATTTTATTATTTTTCTATATTTTTGATACTATGTCAACCAAGTTGGTATAGTTCTAACTTTTATGTGTAGGTTTAACACATATTCATATCAAAATGACTATGTTCTTTCTATGCAGGTCTTCATCAGATATAGGTTACTAGATCAGACATGTTGATATAATACTCTTCTTTAGTCCTAAATAACAAACTATGTTGAATAGGTTGATGTAGTCTTTCAATCAACATCTAGATCAATAAACTAAGTCAAACAAGTCGACTTAGTCTTTCAATCAGTATCTAGATCAAAAAACTAAGTTAGATAAGTTGACTTAGTCTTTCAGTCAGCATCTAGATCAACAAACTAAGTTAGACAGAACAACTTAGTCTTTTAGTCAGCATCTAGATCAATAAAATAAGGACAAGTCAACTTAGTCATCTTATCTTACTTCAACACATAGGGTTTTGTATAACTATTTTGGACCAATTAACTTGGTTTGCATAACTCAAAACCAACATTCAAGGCACTTTGACAAAACATCTGTGATCCTCATCATCTTCTAACCCACCAAGGTTCCTCTATTTCTATTTATATTAGTTTATTACTTCATTATAGTTCTATTTTATGCAAGTTTATAGTCTTTAAAACTACAATCCTATAACACACTAAGTCAACCTGGTTGACTTAGTTTTATATCATGTATTATGTCTAAAAGACTAAGTTGACCTAATTGACTTTGTTCTTAAAGACTCTTACTTCCATAAAATAGTATCAACCCAGTCGAATCTATTATGTACTATTTGTATATAATGTCATTTGAACTAAATTTTTACTATTATTAATTTAGGAATTAACAAATATTTTCTAGTAATTAATTCAAACTTTCATTTTCAACTATTTACATACTTAGAGTAGCTAACATAGTCTAATTAGGTGGTTTTTCAAATTTCCATTTAGATACACTATTTTAATCTATTTTCACACATTAATAAATCACATGATATTCAAAACACATTTAACATTTGTCTTTCCAAAGCCTACCTACTTAGATTTCATCACCAAGGGGAAAGAAAACTTGGTTTTCTAGCTAAGTATAAACATGCGGTTAATGGTATATATTATCAAAGCACCCAACACCCTTACCAATGTGGGATTGTGAAGTGAGGGGGTAGGCCCCAATAAAAATCCAATACCATAGCCAATATAGATCTCTTTCATCCTAAACATCATAAAACTATCCATAGATTACTTTTTAGTTCCTCATTTTCAGCCAACTTCCTTATCACACTTAAAATAACACTTTATAATAATATAGAAACGCTCATGATAAATACTTAGCATTTACTTTTTAATTGATTTATTTCTCTCTAATCATTACATTTTGTATTTCAAAAACTTGCATTGGCCAACATTGATGTAAGGTTTTGTGTTATGTGCCCCAATTGGATCAGTGCCATTGATACAATTATTTGTGTTTTCTTCAATTACATTAAAAAAACTTTTGTTTTTTATCACACTATCATTCGATTCGGCATAGTCTCTTAAAGATTGTCTTTTCCCCTATTTGTAGTACTAAGTCAACCTAGTTAACCTTGTACTCTCTTTTACCATCCAGGTTATAGTACTAAGTTGACCTAGTCGACCTTATATCCTTATATGACTATGTTTCTCCTTATTTTTAGTATTAAGTCAACTTGGTCAACCCTATATCCTTATTTTCCTTCTATACAACATTACTAATTTGACCCAATAAAAATTTTACTCTTTTTAGCTCCATTTTAATTAATACACAATTGACCCAATCAAACTTGTATCTGATTATTGACCTTGTTCTTCTATCTAGATGAATTAGTTCTATATCCCTAATTTCTCTCTCTCTCTTATTGCTTAAAAATATATTTATTTCTTCAAAACATCATGAAATACCTATTATAATCTTCTTGGATAACTTAAATCCATTTATACATTATATGTGGTATTGTTTACCTCCCAAGACAACCCTCACTCTTAGAGCACCTCTTCCCCTCCTTCATTTGTGGATTGTAACATGGTTCAAATCACACCTCAAGATTAAATAGGTGGATCTGATCCTTTTTGTACCAATCAACATAATTCTCATATTCAATATTTTCAACACAATGTGGGATCAATTTACACAATTATATCCAACAATCCCATTAGTAATCCACCTTCTAATAACCCTCCCCCTAATACCAATTCGGGAATTTCTCCTACAAACACCAACCCACCAATTGATATAACCCAAATTCTTGCACAAGTCATAAAATAAATGAAAATAATCCAAACTTCTAACACCTCTCAAATTATGAAATTACAATTTCATTTGATCAGTATAGCTAATCAATCTCTAGTTCTAAATCCTTAAGCTAATGCAAATTTTATTCCTCCACCTCTTAGAGATGCCTCAAGAAATGTTATTCCTTAACATATCATGAATAACAAAATGCTTTAAAATATCTAAAATGAGCCTTTATATCCTTTCATCATGTCCATTGATATTGGTAATATATCTCCAAGTATCAAGAATGATGGGACTAAAGACCCTGCATCCTTTCCCAAAGCATTTGGAAATCTTTATAAAGAGTGAATCCAAACTAATACTTTCACCACAACTAAACTTCTAGTTAAAACCTTCAGTAGAAATTTATTATAATGGTACAACAAACTTCCCTAGAATTCCATTTTTCAACTTGAATATCTAGTCAATCCTCTAGCTACAGAGTTTTGAAATAATGACCTTTTAAAAAATTGCCTTACCTAATTCATCAATGCTAATAAATCTCCCATCAAATTATCTCATGATCTTATCAAATGATGGAAATATCTAGCCCATAAGGCTGACCATAACATGACTAATGACATCTTTATAATTACTTTATCTCCTTCACTTCAATATGAGGTTTGAAATTTTGCTTCTCAGATGTTTAATGAAGCTCTTGACCAAGACAAATGTCAAGATTTCATCCTGAAGCAATTCAACCCTAATACTAAATACCTTAAAGGATATTTGTAAACTTCTACTAATTTCATCATTAGAAATACTCCTCAAACCAAACCAGGACTTTTCAAAGCTGATAATTCCCCATCTTTTCACATACCATTAACTATGCATCAAATGAAATAATTCTTAGTGGCCTTTAAACCCTTTACTTATCCTAATAATCCTCCTAAATGGTATGATCCTAATCAATTTTTTTGGTTACACACTGACATTGGTCATTACCATGAAACTTGTCAAGGGCTTACTAAATTTGTTGTCTCATACATGCTTGGTGATTTCTTTAATCATAAAGCGATGATCAAACTCCATCATCAAGAGTACAACACCATTTCTCAAAAATGACAAGATCCTAAAGATTCTTATTCTAATAACCAAAAATCTATTCCCACATATAATAATCAATAAAATACAAAGGATTTTTGTGCTATTAATGGTGATTATGACCAATATTACAATAATTCTCAATATGTTAACGTAGCTAAGGTCAACTATTGTCACAAACTAGCTCATAAAGATCTTGTCATAAAACATAAGAACCCATATTTATAAGAACAACTTCTTAAATATAATAAAACCAATCATTTAGATTTGAAATCCCATGAGAAAACACCTCCTTCTAATCCACAACCTCATCCATTCCTTTAAAGTCTACTCTACCTTATAAACATTACATTGGTTCTTCTTTTAAATCCCATTAGAACTTTCTTGAATAACTTAACTACATGCCTTGCAAGATTCTCCTTATGGAGTTAGTACATACCTCCCCTTATCATCATAAATTTCTCATACAAAAATTAAAATAAATTGAAGATCCATCTTTTATAACTAAATAACCACCCTATATTGAGCCTCAACCAACCAATGTGCATACCATTGAATACATTTGTCCCTCTTCCAAACTATCCATTAAATTTATTGAAGAGGAAATGATTAATTATGAAATCCTTTTCCATTTTGATGATCCACCCCTATTCATTAAAATTAACCTTTAATACTACCCTTATTCATAAATTCCTAATCTATTAAGGGTTAGGTATTAATGGGACATCTTTGTGGCTCATCCAATAACTTGGCTATAATAAGGATCATCTCAAGCAAACCCACCTCACATGTCATAGATTTGATAAAATTAATCAAAATCCACTTGGTTATATTTAGCTTCTCTTAACAATTAGACCTAAAACCATTTAAACTAAACTTATGGTCCTTGATTTACCACAATCTTATAACATAATTCTCAATCTCCCTTGGACTCATAGAATGAGGGCCATCACTTCTTCCTATAGCCGATGAATAAACTTCCTACATAATGTAAAATGGTATAAGCATGAGTTTGATCCCAACCCTTGGAGTATTGAACTTGCCAATATGAAATATCAATATCACATTCCTATCATTCACACCATCAACAGTGTTCCCTTGCCTAAATTCATCAACATCAATCATGACTTACAGGTCACTCTTGTTGATTCAGATGATGATGAACCTAATGACTTACAACATACTTAAAACACTACTAAGATACCTCTTTATATCTCAGAATGGCTTCCTCCCTCTTTACGACCTCATGATTTCACTATTCCTCTCATTGATGAGATCACTAATTTTCCCCCTCCATGCAATGCTCAAGAACCTTCTTACCTAGAAGATGCCTTCACATGCAATGATTATGGAGTGGATAAATTATTCCAAAATCCTCCAATCATGTCTCCATGAAATTTTAGTGATCTTGGAATTTCACCTTCTAAAACTCCCCCAGAATCTCAAACATGTATTATTTATCCAACCTATGATGATAACTATATCATGGCTCAAGCTCAATCTTGAGACTTGGATGTTCAACATTATCAAAAAAAATTATCTCAAATACATGCTTTCAACTATGATGTTCACACCATTTCCATGGATTTTTAATTAGCTCCCAAAGGTCATGTACCTTGTTTTAATACTCTACTTCTTAATACTCCTTGGGTGGTCAAATAAATCAAACCTTAAAAACATTTGAAAATTCTTGAATCTTCTCTACCACCTATAGATCCCATCATTGCATCTGATTCTTTCCCTATCAAAGAAACTAATGACATGCTAATCTCATTTGATAAAACTACTCCTTCTAATCCTAAGATTACATTAGAAGCCAAGATCATAGATGTCCATGAGATACATTCTGAATATGATCACCATGGTAATCAAATTCTTAATTTTGAAATAGATGTTGAGTATTATGGCCCTCTTCCCACTTTGCCTCATGATGAATCCATTCTTGAATTGATTCATGCCCAAGAACCTCAACTTCCTCGATAACATCACAAACTCAAGAATTTCAAAAATAAAGTCACTTATTTCAACAACTTCATTTCTAACATTGATCATGAAGTTAATCCAATTTCTTCTTTACCTAATGCACCATATCATTTCCAATATGGTAATGTTATGCTTATCAAATAAACTACATGCATTGAATATGGTACTCCATCATGCCCTCAACCTATTATAGTTTCTCGTGAACTCACACCTATTGAATAAGATAAATTTAGCTTATTTTTTTATAAATATTATGAAATATTTACTTATTCCTATGAAGATATGCCTGGTATTGACCCTAGAATTATGGGGCACAATATCATCACTTATCTCAATGCCAAACCTATACACAAAAAGTAATGGTAATTTCCACCTAAATTTTCTACCTTATGCCATAAAAAATCATCAAACTTCTTGGTTCTAAGTTTATCAAACGAGTAGACTACTCTAAATGGGTTTCTAACATAGTCCCTATTCAAAAAAAGGTCACCATGGTCATTCACATTTGCATTGATTTTCATAATCTTAATCTTGCCTATCCCAAGGATAATTTCCCTCTACCTTCAATATATGTCATTGTCAATTCCAAATTTGGCTATGAAATGTTATCTCTTATGGAAGGTTTCTTAATCTATAACCAAATTCACATTGCCCCTAAAGACCAACATAAGACAACTTTCACCATAGAATGGGGAACCTATTGCTATGTTAAAATTCTCTTTGGCTTCAAAAATGTTAGAGCTACCTACAAATGGGAAATGACTCATATCTTTCATGATCTTATTCACAAAATTATAGAAACCTATATGGATGATCTCATTGATAAATCTAAATGTTGAAAAACTAATATTTCTAATCTTGCCATCATATTTGACCACCTTCTTAAATATAAAGTTAGACCAAATCCTTACAAATGTGCTTTTGATGTCATATCTGGTAAACTATTAGGATTCTTATTTTCTATTTATGGCATCGATGTTGACCCTACCAAGATTAATGTTATCATCAACATGCCCATCCCTTGATCCATTCTAGACATTTTCACTTACCTCAGTAAACTTGGGGTAATTAGATGTTTCATTCCTGAAATGGTTTACCATATCTATTCCATCAATTTTATTCTTAATAAAGTTAATACTTTATAATAGATGGATCCCTATCAAAAATCATTTGATAATATGAAAGAATCATTGCTTCACCCACCTAGTCTTCATCCCCCTTAAAATGATTGACCTTTGATCCTATATACCTCTTCCATATCCATATCAGTTAGGGTAATGCTTACCCAACAAGATGATACTGGAAGAGAATATGCCATCTACTATATCAGTCGAGGCCTCATTGATTATGAAAAATGTACACAAAATTCAAATGTGATTGCCTTGTCATATATTTTGTTATTAAAAAACTTTGATATTATATACTTTATCAAACCACTTATGTTATCATCCATTCCAATCCCCTTAGTCACTTCTTCCTAGAGATAGAATTGGCAAGTGGATTGTCTTTCTAATGAAATTTGATCTCCTAATTATTACTCAAAAAAATGTCAAAGGATAAATCATTGCTAGTCAGCTTGCCACAGCTCTTGTGCCCACTACTAACCACCTTCAAGATAGTCTTCTTAATGATAATATTCTCTATATTAAAGGTCTCAACCAAGCCATATCCCTTAAATATTACATTCATAATTTCACTATTGATCTTGAAGCAAGTAATCTCGATGAATCTTCTATCTTCCCTAATACTACTAAACTAAAATAGTTAAAATATATGTTGATTTACATGAGGATACTTGGACCCTTCATGTTGATGACAACAAATGACTTCAAGGAGCTAGGGTAAGTTGTATCATTACGATCCCTCTTGTAAAAATCATCCCATTGGCTTTTTACCTAACATTTGATGTCATTAACAACATGGAAAAGCTTTAATGTTAGGCATAAGAACTACCCTTAATTTAGATATCCAATACCTACATGCTTTAGGTGATTCCCAGCTCATTTACTACCAAGTCAATGGTGATTACCAATGAAAATTTGATAATATCAATTATTACCGTCAAATCACAACCACTCTCACCAAATACTTTATTTCTTTACCTGTCGAACCTATCCCTCAAGATCAAAATTCTATTACTAATTATATTGCTTCTTCAGTGTCTCTTTTTCATCTATACCAAGTTCTTACCGATCCCACTTTTCTTATCTAAATAATAAAATCCTCATCTTCTATTCAACCATGAAATTCACTTATCTACCATATTGAGGTTGTCACCATTTGACAAAACCCATGGTACAAATTGGAACACCAAACTTATCCTTTCAACCTCGATTCCCATGAAAAGACTCACATTCACAAACAAGATTTTAAGTATGTATTTAGATATAACATCCCATATTATCATAATGCTAAAGGTACCTTTCTTTGTTTTGTTATGAAATATGAGATTCCTCTCCCTGAATAAGCACATGGGGGAATTTTTGGTGGCCACTATAGAGGACATGCTACAACCCACAAATGCTTATGTATGGGATACTTTTATCCCACTCTTAAAAAAGATGTCATTGAATTTACTAAAGAGTGTGCTCATTTACATATTTATGATGATTTAGTTCATTCACCTCTAGTTGAGCTTGAAACCATAGAATCTCCCTATCCATTCTTCATGTGGGGATTAGATCTCATAGGCAAATTACCTTGATCTCAAGATGGGTATGTATTTATAATCATAGCCATATAATATTTTACCAAATGGGTTGAGTTTATGACCCTCATTAATTTCACAGGTACCACCATCTCCAAATTCATCCTTAATCAAATCATTTTCCATTTTGGTGTCCCTCATACTATCATTTTAGATAATGGTAGTAATTTCAAAAAAAAAAATGTCAAACAACTCTGTGCTAAATTTAAAATCAAACACAAATTCTCCACACCCTATCATCCATAATGTAATGGCCAAGTTGAGGCCACCAAAAAAAATCTTAATAAAATTATCCAAAATATAATCCATGAAACTTGCATAGATTAGCACCTTCATCTCTATCCTACTCTTTGGTCATATCATACCAGCATATGTAATGCCACTAGGGAAACACCATTCTCTCTCATCTATGATTTTGAATTAGTCCTCCCACTAGAATTGGATATTCCTTCTCTTTGTATATCTCTTCATGATATCATACTTGATAAATAATTACGTGTAATTCACTTTCATTTACTCGATCTCTTTGATAAGAACCATCATTTTTCTTTGCAACACAATCACCAATACGAGGCCCATATTTCCAAACAACATAACAAATGAGTTAAAGTTTTCATATTGAATGTTGGTGATATTGTCCTTAAATTAGACTACACTCATGACAAATAAGGTAAACATGCCCAAAAATGATGGGGCCCTTATTTAGTCAAAGACATTCTTGGTCCAAGCACCTATCACCTTCAAACCAATGAAGGTCATATTTTTAAAGAACCCACCAATGCGTAATTCTTGAAGAAGTATTTTGACTAAATCCTTCATTTATTTTTATAATTTATATATAATATCTATCTAACACTTTTTTTAGATTACTTAAATGGGTCTCACCCTCTATAAGAGTTCTATATCTTTATAAACCTTAGTCCTTCCTTTCGGTCTTTTGGTTTCCCTTTTTCTCATGAGTTGCATTATAAAACCATGGATGGGACCTGGTCTTCCTCATGATTTCCTTCTCTCTCTTTTCACACTTTATACACACTTTTTGACATCCCTTGGGTTTCTATTTGTGAGTTTTAGAGTAAGACCATGGATAAGACTCGGCCTTCCTCACAAATACCATCTTTTTCTTATCCCATTTATTTTTCACATGCTTTATACACCCTTGTGGGTTTCTCTCATATGATTTTTATTATAATACCATGGATATGACTTTCCCTTCCTCTTAGAATCACCATCTTTTCACTCCTTATCTATAATGTGTTTTGTACTTGTTCTCAACTTTAGATTTTACTTCTTTTGATCGATGAAATTTGAAAAACCTATGTTAGCATGTTTTCCTCCATTTCCCTCATTATTATTATAATGAATCACACTTTTCTATCATTTTATCCCTTTTTCACCCTTTGTTACATTTTTTTATGATGTGTAGTAATTCAAATTGTTTTATGTTTCATTCCTCTTGATTTCCTTTTTTTCACTTCACATTGGATAAAAACAAATTCAAAGTCAAGATAGCACTTTTATTTCACATAAATTTATGAGACTCTTAGACACCATGATCTTTGAGTTCTCTTTCTTAGAAACCAAGTCCCAAGTATTCAAATGAAACTCATCTTTAACACCCATGTTTATTTTTTTGAATCTGTATGGAGGAGGAATATAAAAATTCATCAAGAAAGTTAAAAACCAAATCATTTGATAAAAAATACAATTATATACAAAAGGTAACATACAAATCTAAAAATTTAAAATCATACCAAAATAAATGATTACAAACACATATCTTATCTCCAACTGAAGTTCAAGTTTCATAGTTAGCCTCATAATAGAGATGAGGTCCATTAAGGTGCAACAGGCTAGTAGATTGGAATAGGAGAATTAAGAAAAAATATGGTGATACCTACTTTCTCATGAGAGTACCTAATCTTCATATTAGATTGATGACTCTACCAGGGGTCCTGAGGAATGGGGAACACATTATGGGAAGGTAGGTCCATATTTATTTACATGTGTATAAATTTAATAGGATGAAATATATATTTAATTTTTTGACCTAAGAGTTTTATGGTTAGGATAAGTTTTTCAAATTCCTTAAGGTCAAAATTCCTCTTATTTTGACAAATCTGATTTGATTGTCTTGAGTTTGATAAAGAGTTGTTCTACCTTTGTTTTTTATTCATTCTCCCCTCCACCCATTTCATTTCCCCCTTGACATGGAAAGTGTGATTATAAATTTATTTTCCCTTCTTCTTTACTTCCCTCTTCTTCATGTCTTAAAAATATGATAGCACTACTTTATTTCAATTTTATCTATCCCTAGAGAAAAACAACATGTTTGAGTGACTAGGATTACTCTTTTTACAATATGGCTCTACATTTCTAGATGTGCCTTGATTTATTTTACCATTTGTCATTGTAGTACTACCCTTTTTTTGGATGCCTGAGTCCATTTCTAATTTCATGTACTTTTTCCATTATTGAGTGGGGTTGGTTTATTACTTCTCATTCATCAATGTTGTTTTCCCATTTTATGCACTTTTTCCATTGATGATTGAGTAAAGATTGTTACTACTTACTCATCAATGTTGTCTTACATTTTTTCTTTCCCATCTTTATCTAAGTAAGGATTATTACTAATTTCACATTGATTTTTTATTACCATCCCTTTAACATGTATTCTTGGCTTGACTTGGTGAGTTTGCATTTCTTACTTGAGGTTTACTTGTTTTAGTTTTTTGGTCTTTAGTAGCCTTGGATTTTTGACTACCCAATTGAATATAAATTTTGACTTGGTCATTTGGTCTAAACATAACACTTATCACCCCAACTTTCCAAATTTCTAAGTACATCCCATCCACATAGCACCAATTATCTTGGATTTCCTTTGTTTGTTTGTTTTTGCTCTTTAGTTTTATATCCTTGGGTTTGTCAAAATTAGTCTATGTGCCCTCCATGATCAAAACTAAAAACATATCATACAACCATCCATAGATAAAGGTAAGTCAAGGTACTCATTACTTTTACTTTTTTAGTTATTTCCCTTTCCATCATTTAATTTTAGTTATTTTTTATTTAAAATACTATAATTTTTTTAGCCTCAGTGTTGTGTGTTTATATGTTCTTTTCTCTAAGTATCATCCCCTATTGCACCTAAATGACACATGATGATATTTAAGTAGGGCATGTGTATATACATAATATTTTTAAACTTTATCAATCATTGATATTTTTTATCTTGTAGGAACCCATCAAGTATCAATCTTTCTAAGTGCACACACTAAGGGGTGCATCGGGAAAGGGGTGGGCAGACCATTGGTGCTTTACAATATTGTTATCCCTTATTTCCACTTGTTATCAATCCAATAAAATCCTAAAAACATTCCCCTAAGATTTGCATGTTAATTTGTACCCTCCTCTAGTCATTTACCATATTCATTATCTCTTTCTGTAACCTAAACCCTTTTTTGGTAGTTTACATAATTGTGTTGACCACATCGAACTTGTATTTTTATTTACAAAATATTACTAATTTCTAAGTTTGTCATCACCAACATAGTTTATAACCTAGTTAGTTTTTACCAATCTTAGTACTAGGTCGACTGGGTCGACCTTGTCAGCCTAAACATTTGTAAGGGTTTAGGTTTAGATCCACTTATAAAAACACATTAATTTTTCCATTCATAGAGAGATAGAAAGAGTTAATTATTAATTTTCACTTATTTACAATCTACTCTTGTACCATTCTACTTGAGAAGTCTTAGCTTAGGGTTTCTACTTGGAGAATAATCTTATCTTATGGAAAATTTTTGGATGCTTTGGTCTTTCTTAGTGATCCTTATAAACCACAATAACCTCTTGTGAAGCACCTTTGGCCAAGGGAGAGATTGAGTCTCGATAGGTTCATCTTGAAGGTAAGTATCTCTAACTTTTCTCCTCTCTTTAGTAGATAGAAGTATCATAAGTAATGGCTTTTGAATATATTTCTCTCTCTATGCATTAGGGTTTTACCTATACATAGCTTAAATATGAATCTCTTATGCATATTCACTTTTATTACATACACAATGTACCAATGGCTAAAATAAATAATAAAATTCAAGCATTAAACAAACCCCTTGATAATAATAATATATCTTCACAAGTGTTAATTTATTTAATGCATGTTATCGGTGCTTTGTAATAACAAGTACATAATCTCACTTTGGATAACAAAGCATAAAAATCTTAGGTTAAGACCAATGTGATGCATAATAACCCTATTCCATGTAGAATCTCAACTTTAGGTTGCCACACAAATTTTAGATACTAGTGTTACCTATATTTTATGGATATTAAGATCCATAATTACACCTTTAGGCTTATGAGAAACCCATGTCCCATATTACAAATAAGTTAATTCTACTATAAGTGTTTCCAAATTCCCTAAATGGGAAAGCACTAGATTGGTTCCACCATACAATCTCTAGTGGATCCTGACATACATATGAGGAGCTAGAGATAGTCTTTCTTAGGCATTACATAAGGAATAAGGGACCTTTAGTCACACATGAGATATTACCTTCATTACATTAGGGCAAAATAGAAACTACATCAGCATACATTTTATGGTTCAAAGCTTGTATGCATTATCTCATTTATTAACCAATAGATTTATAAGTACAATACATCTTTGTAGAAGTTTAATATATCCTCTTAAGGAGATATTGTTATATTAATGATATAAATCCTTCAAAATTCTTTGCAATGTAGCTATAGCATTAGAGGCAAAGTTGGGCTTAGTAATTACACAATCAAAGGTAGATTTGGATATAGACCCCTTAGAGCCTCGATCATAAAATTTTGTATCAGAGCCTACTCCACTTCCAATTCAAAAACTAGTGGAATATAAACAACCAATAAAAATACTTGGTAAGGGTAAATATCCACTATATACATCACCTTCTACAGTGAGAATAAAACAGTATATACATAGAAGGGTTATATAATTTTTAGATAAGGTTGGTCCTAATGACATATTACTTACTCTATTAGATAGGGGGATGAACACACTTCCTTTAACTAATCATCATGTACCACATTATTTGCACTGAGTACCACATATGCCATATTTTAATTTTCACTAGACGAATGGACATTCAAATAATCATTATTATGCACTCTAAGATTACATCGACCAATATGTTAGTTAAGGAATCATAGAGATTATATAGGGGGCATTGTAACCTCATTTTCCACAATCCCCTATATCACACTCCTCTACAATGGAGTTATCTCAGGATGTTCCTTTTAAGGAACCTTTGGTTACTCATCATATGGGCCTTGTTACTTATAGGACATTAATTTATCATCAATCCCATACATCAAATCCTCAGCATCAATGTAAACTAGTTCACAAAGTTTAGAATTCACCTCCAGTGCATACATCAATTAAGATATTTGGGAACAAGTAGAAACCCAAGGGCATAGTTTTGATACAATCACCAATCAAAATCTATGGAAATAATTATAAATCTCATAATGCACCTCCAATCCACACACTAATCATTATATTTGGGAACAAATATCAATCCAAGGGCATAGTCTCAGTTTGACCACCATTAAAGATATATGGAAATAATTATAGAGATCAAAACACAGCTTCAATTTGCACACTGATTAAGATATTTAAAAGAAGTCATAAAACTCATAGTGTAGTTTTAAAAAATCAACCAATTAGTATTTTTTCACCACATTCATATACTATCAATGCATCATGGGTAGCTCTAGTTTCATAGTCTATGTCTACATCAACATAGCATGATTAGTATGGTTATTAGTTCTCCATGCCATCTAGGTTCAGATGGGGCATATCACTATCACATGTTATACATGCACATATATTATGAAATATAAACAAAAACCATATACCCATAAAATACAAAAACTTATCCTCCTACACATATGCATAAATCATTCATAAAACATATACAAATCAATCAAATTTACTCCAACTAAAACATATTACAAACACCAAGTTTTAAAATAATCAAACTAATTCAACACATAATAATATATACAATTTAATAAGATCTAGTTGCCAATACATAATGGAAAATTAAATAAAAACCATATATAAATATATCTCAAAACATCATTTCAATACAAATATGGTGCATCACTCAATGATGCAAACATGACTACTGTGATCATCTCATTCACTCTCACTCTGAGATGAATCAATACTAGAACTATAGGCCCTGCTATCCCTACATGACCTTAACCTATGGCTCCACCTATTCTTTCTCTCCCAATACATGACCAACTCAGTGATATACTTGGCATGCTCTTTCTAAATTCATATGTAGTCATCTACTATATGACTACTAGCCCCACCTAGAGCATCAGGAGTAGGTATGGTACACCTTTATAGCTTAGCATGTAACTCATCTCTATCTACTATCATTTACCTAAATTTCATAATTTCTATCACATGTTGATCAAATAAATGGGCATGCACCCCAAAAATATTGATGTCCCTCTCCACTAATCTATCCTCCATGACATCATCAAGAATATGTCATGTCAACTCATGCAATACCGACTCAATAATGACCTCCCAATACTAATCATCTCCTACACCTATAATTATTCTATATAATTCATAATAATCTTATCCTATAAACACATAATCAACTTTTCATAAATCACACAAACATACTATCTAACTTACCATCACTATCCCTCAAGGGTTCTACATCCAATACTTCATCTGCAATCATCCCACCTCTCAAAAATAAAGGTGACCATTTATGGTCACTCTACTAGGCCATATAGGCCTTGATCACTCTAATGTCATTTATATCTAATATCGAAATGTTAGTATAAATCTATATCAATGTCATAGGAGCTAGCTTAGTAATCAATGGCCACAGCCTACTACCTAGCCTTTCAAGAGTATGCGAACTCCTCAACCATACCATAGGTGATGGGGGCACATCTTGTATAACACAAAAATGTTGGGTAACTTCTCATAATTAAATCACTTGTATAAATTATCCTAGTGATTAGGTATCCAAGAACTAACCTAAATCTACCTCAATTACATACTATCCTTAGGCCATCCCTAGTAACCCCTATAGGATTTCCAAATTATATCCTCTACTGTCAAACTATCTAGTAACTTATGACATTATGTAGTATTCATCCTTGACACATGCCCTATCCTGGTCCATCTCCATAAAAACACCTATGCATGATCCCATTCATCCCATGGGTGTGCCACTAGCCTACTCATAGATATGCATTTGTATGCCTAGCAATGTAATAGTGGCAATGCATCAATAACCTCACCACTCATCTCCTATGTAAAGTAGTATAGATATTTGTATAGATGAGCCAACATGGTATGACCCTAAGAGTACATAGTGTCATGACCATATATGTCCTACACTATCTTTTGAATCCTATAAGAGATTGAGACACCACTCCCATCTATATCAACAAATGATGACAACAACATAGTTAGTAATTCCCATAATCATGGAACATCATCCATCACAATCATGGTCAACAATATATCACTTTAACTCCCTATATGATCAGTCCACATTGCCATAGAAAATAAGTACCTAGATGCCCATTATATATCTTGAGGACCAGTGGCCTATTATAATATAGATTATTTCCCATAAATTATCAATTACATAATCCATTATACATCCTTTTGTGTCACTATCATCTCACCCATACGTAGCAAGATTATACATGTGTCTGCATCCCACATCTCACATAATGTATTAATTATATGCTTATCCTAGGGCATAGGCTCTAGGAAAGTAATGTATCTCAAGCTTAATATATCAAGCACCTCCATCTCTACATCATATAAAGGCAAACCTTGCATAGTCTCCATCATCTTCTCAATGTGGAACTATCTCATATGGGCATCAACCTATAAAATTAAAACCAAATTAGGAATCAATAAAACTAAACTAAACCTAGAAAACAATAGCATGCATCAAAAACCAATAAAAAATACTAAGCATCACATCTAGGGACTACTAGACACTAGCACTACCCAAAGGATGGTAGTGTCAGACCCTAGACACTAATGCTAGGGCCTCGATAGTAGTGCTTAGAATGGGACACTAGCACTAGTCTATGAAAAACACCACTAAAATATTCCTTTTCTACCAAAAATAGTAAACAAGACAAAAAAATGATAAAAAGAGGAAAAATTCTAAGTCCTTTACTAGGTAAACCTCCTTCCCAACCTAAATTTGTGCCTCAACCTCCTCATAATGTGACAAAGTAGTTCCTTACCTCCTCGACATGTTTCTCTCACTTAGACACAAAATTATTTCAAATTAAATGGTCTAAACAAATTAAAAAATGATTCAAAATTACCTATTTAAGTCATAACATCCCCAATACCACCTTATAAAGGTTACCTCTACTCAATTTTGCTAACTAATTCAACTCTCTTGTTATTGCCATATCTCAAGAACTGTAGCTCTAATTTACAAATCATTTCACAAATGTTTAGATATATAATCACACATGTCTATATAGGTTTATTTATATTTTCATAGGTTTTCAAATATATATACATAGGTATACATAGGTTTACACTAGAATTCAAATTCACATATTTTTAGATATACAGACACATGGGTCTACACAAGTTTACATAGGCATTTAGATTCACAGATTTTTAGAGATACAAATGTAAAGGTATACATAGGTTTGTGAATATTTTCATAGGTTTTAAAATATACATATGAATAGGTCTACATGGGTTTATATAGGTTTACATAGGTATACAAATGTAAAAATTATGCAAATTTATAGTTTTAAATCAGGTATACTAGTTCATTTGAATATTCAAATACACAACTACATTACTCAAATATCAAGATTAGGGGGCATGATGTAGAGCACACTTTCTTGGTCCATATTTTTAGATTTATCAGTATCATCACTAGGTTTTCACCAATTTTGATCATAGGATCATATGTAATAGTTGATCTATAACATTGCACTAGACCTAGTTTACATACTCAGATTTAGATTGGGGGGAAATGAGCCTTGTTTCTCCATGCATTCAGTCTATATATTCATATTTAAATTATGGGAAAGTGAGCCTTATTTCTTCATGCATTTATTGTACATACTTAGATTTATAGTAGGGGAAAGTGAGCCTTATTTCTCCATGCATTTAGTTTACATACTCAAATTTAGAGTGGGTGCAAGTGAGTCTTATTTCTCCATGCATTCAGTTTATATACTCAATTTTAGTATAAGAGTAATTCACACCATATGTGTCCCCTTCCCATGTTACACTCCAACTCTTATCCAATTCTCTAGCCAAGAAGTGGGCCAAATCCATATTACATTTACATAGGTAATTACAGGTACACATTTCTATTTTACTTTACTTTAGTGTTTTCATTGCATTATTATAATAAAAGGGTGAAAAATGTAAAAACCCTAATTTGGTCAAGAAACCACAAGTATTATGTCTTTTGTTTCTCTTTCACATAAGGGTTTTAGTGATGGTTATAGTCCTTATTTACATGGTCATTTTAAGTCTTTTAATCTTTTTTATGTATCATTTTTCTTATTTGTGACACTCCCAGTAGTCACAGGTAACCTTTTCCCAGTCATAGGGTCATGTAGCCTATCATCTTTGATTTTTTATTTGTTATAAGTCTTAATACATTAGCGCAACTTTTATGATATTAGTGACACATGTTGCTAGTGTCCACTTGTGGCTTTAGTGTCTGATGAGCCCTTTCACCCATGTTTGAGTCCTAACCCTTATATGACCCTTCTCTTATGTTTTTATATATTTTTCATGACTTGTTAGCCAGTGAATAATGTATTATATTCAAAACAAATATTATCCTATATAAATAGCCTCATAATCCATTTTACATATATAAATTATTATTTTGGAACTTATTTACATAAAATCAACCAATAGTACATCTAAAATACTTTGCATACAACTCACTTTTCACACCTAGACATTTGCATGCATGATCAAATAATTGCCTAGGTGAAATTCATTCTATCATACCATGTCATTTTATGGTGCACATTCCCTAAGGGATAACTACATGTGATTTAAGACCCTGAGCATTGGATTTAATGTAGACAGTGTCCAAGATAACAAGGGTTTTACTCTACATAATCATAACATCCTACAATCCAATTTTTCCTTTCTTTTTAGCATTTGATTAGTTCATTGTTTCATGTGTGTAGGTATTCATTAGGGTTTTAAAGAATATTTAGCCAAAATAGTGACATAGACAAGCCCCTGCATGACACAGAATAACCTATAAGACCTCTAAAAACTCTTGAAACTTCCCTAAAAGTTACAAATAGTCACTAAAGAAAAGACATTGGTGCTAAAATTTAACACTAGCATCACATGGTGTTAATGTCCTAAGAAAGGTGTTATTGTTTCAATCCAAATCTAGATAAACAATCAAAAGATGAAAGATTAATTTGTGTTTGCTCAACCATTTCTAGTAATATAATCCATAAAAAACTCTGTGTATCTCTAGAAAAGTCATTTAAGCCTTATACTTACTATTTTGGGAAAGTTTCACAAAATCAATCATTTCCAATTTTATTCCATATTGACAACAAACCCAACCCTTTAATATAGCTTAGTATTTACATAGTAAAACCCTATAAGGTTAAATCATATAGTTTCCTTATCATATACGCTTGTATTGATGTTATTTATGTAATGTTATTTAGTTTTGCATTCTAATTAGGTTGGTATATTACATAAATCATTGGTTATGATAGTGATTAAAACATGTAAATAGTAGCACTAAAGTCATTTAAAATAATACCTTTTTTTCATTGCATGTGATGAATTCACCTTAAATTTTAATGTCTTATTATGATTTAGAATTCTAAGATTTAGATGAAGATTTAGTATTGAGAATTCTAATTTTTCAATATCTTAATTACAACAATTATTGGATACACCCCCTCTTTTTATGGATATAGACATGATGAATCGATTAAATTCTATATTACTTAATAATGTTTCTCTCAAAAAACTTAATGTGCTTTTCAACATAGTTAGTTTCTAATAATGTTGACATTCATTTTTGTACTATTAGTTTTCTTACAAATTTAAGTTTAATATTATATATTTTATAACCATTTCATTTCTTGAAATCACTAATATTGAAAGTATACAATAAAAATTAAAATTATGCTAGACAACAAGTGAACAAAGAAAAAAGGAATAAAATTTAACAAAAAGGTGCAGGAGAAAGATCCTCTAATATTAAATATTATCCATATCACCTTTCTTGGAGTGCACAAGTACAAAAGAAAACACAAACAATGGTAAGAGACCAACGTTATTTGTTTTTTTTTAACCTATTAAGACTTAGTGAATTTAAATCCTATATTATTAAATAGTTGAGTATAGTTAATTAGGGTATAAATATGCAATAAATACAGCCACTAATTTGTTATAGAATTGACTTATTTTGACCTTTCTAGAAATAGCAATAAATAATCCAAATAAGAACTTAGCTATAAAATGACTAAGATAGAAGATATGGAGGTTAAAAATTGAGACAGAGTCTAGTCTAAGTCTCATAAATAGGATATAAGTGTCAAAATCCTTCTAGATAGTATTGCCCTAATTGGATAATAGTTCCATGTGGCACTAGTTTCCTTATTTTGGTAGTAGTATCCTTTATGCAAGATTGTTTTAGCTTCTAGGTGCACCTATGTTTGGGTCTGTCAAGCCTATTCCTATGTGCATAAATTCTAAAACCCTATAATGTCCTAATTTAACTAATTTTATGAGCAAACCCTAATCCTCCATGTTGTAAGGGAATTTGTTTGATATAAGAAGAAAAGTGTGTTTGTTAGTGGGGTAGGTTAGACATCCTTAACACCCTATTGTGATGAGAGTTGCCTACATACAAATACTCCAAAGAGGGACCAAGCCCAATAAAGTTATCCCCACCTAAGTTTTGGTGCAAGTGTAAGTGAAGCTAGTATGATTATAGACCTAAGTGATTTGAATGTACTAGATTGGAAATCTGAGTAATTTGAGCATATGAATGTTGTAGATGATAGTATGCATAAGTAAGGTTGAATAGGGATTAATAACCTTAATTATGCATAGATTTTTATGATTTTGTATTTTTGATTTACATATGGTTTCCATCTATTGGTTAGAGGGCTAAAATTCGCGTGCGCGCGCGCGCGCGCGCGCGCGTGTGTGTGTGTGTGTGTGTGTGTGTGTGTGTGTGTGTGTGTGTGTGTGTGTGTGTGTGTGTGTGTGTGTGTGTGTGTGTGTGTGTGTGTGTGTGTGTGTATTATTTTGGTGCTTGTACAAGTGCTAAAAGAGGTCTAGGCTGACCTTAAAAGGTCTAATATTTGAAAATATATCCATTTGTGGAAAAAAGAGGGAAAGTATAGTAGCACCAATATTAGAACATTAGTGTCATGTGGTACTACTATCCCTATTATGTCATTAGTGTCTAGGTGGTAGAGCTTGAGGCACAAAGGTCTAAGATGAAATAATGAGGGTCTATGACTACTTTAGGGATGACTAGGGACACTTGTGGCCCACACAAAGGCTAGAAAAGTGTGAAAATAGGCCTTAAGATAGGTTTAGGGATAAGTTAGGGCTAAGTGGTCTCAAGTAGCACTCTTAACACTCAAGTGTCAGTTTTAGGTGATTACATCCCCCCCTCCCTTTATTTTATAAATTCATAAAAGTGAAATGACTAGGATAAAGGAAAAATAAGTGTACATGGACTTATCTAAGAAATGAATCCCATGAGTCTAGATCTAAGTATGTGAAGCATGCTCCCTTGTGTGTCCTACAAGTGAAACATGCATAGATTAGTCCTTACTTAAGAGATATCAAAATCAAAGGCAAAACTAAGTAAATAACTAAACTAAGTAAAATTTATTAAAGGGATAAGAAATAGGAAAGGAATTAATACACCTCATTATGTATGTAAACCAATGCATAAACTTGGTGAAAACTTATGTGTGCTTGTATATAGTGATCAATCAGTGAATATCTTGGACTAATTTGATGGCTTTCTCAATCCTTGTGTGTGGGTTACTCAAGAACTCAATTCAATTTTGACTCCATCATAACCTATGAATAACTTATATTAGACTGATGGTGTGTCCAATCCTCTCATGTTGGTGTCTCAAGAACTCAAGTAGACTATGACTCCATCATTTCCTACCCATGTATAATAGAAGCATCGAAAATTAAAATTATGTGATGTAACTAGAAATTTTTACTTGGAGATAACTAACTAGAGATGTCATCTTTGTGGCCACTTGGGTATATTAGGCAACTTTGAGACAATCAAGAATTCTAACCACTACAAATAGAGTAAGGCATGAAATTAGTGTGAAAATTAGGATATGATGTCTAATGTATATAGTGTAGATAATGACATGGAATTTGTCATTTCATCTGATCAATCATGTTTAAGTGAGCAAATAGAAATAATGTGTCATGCGCATTCCCCTAAATTTGATATCTAAGAATATGAATTTTAGATTGAGTTGTAATAATCTAAATCTGAGTATCTAAATTGAAAATGGGAATGGTCACGTCATTCATGATGCCCCCAATATTAGCAAATTGGTATGAATCTAAGCTAAATTGACATGAATCTAAGTTAAATTAAGTAAAACTAGTAATTCTATAAGTGAACCTATGCAAACCTGGAATATACCTACTATATTTTTCTAACCAATATTTTTTTTTTAAACTAAGGCTACTAGATAGTAGCACCATATCTTTGACAGTAGTGCCATGTGGCACTAGTGTCCCAATTTGGGTGTTGATGTTTGTCTATTTTGATTTATGTGTAACTATATTGATCTATGTGTTATTGTTTCCCACTATGTTTCCCTGAGTTTGATTTTTGTAATCTACGATTATATGTTGAAAAATGTACTATGAGTGCATTATGAGACCCTATTCTCTATTACAAACCCATGTGAATGCCCCCTCTTTTGAGGGGATTTATTTAACATGTGCAAGAATTTTCCTCAAAATAAAATCTCTACAAGATGTGTGTTAGACAGAGCATATATGATATATGCATAATAATCCAATATAATGTGTATACATAACATTATAATATAATATAATTTAAGCATAAGTTGTAATGTGTGATGTATGTTATGTCTAGCATTCATAATGATATCAATATAGATATAATAATGTATGTAATAATAAATTTGAGTAATAAATAAGTAGCTACCTAAGGGTATGGGGCATGATGCCCATCATGGCACCCAAGTAGGAAGGGGAGATACATGAGGTCCCTCATGGAATCTAAAACTAGAATGTGTAACAATAAAAAGGGAAGTGTCATAAACATGATGCATACAATAAATCATACATACAACACATATGAGGCATGCAAATTAGGCTAATGGGACACAATACAAGGGACATGGGAACATGTCACTAGATCTGAGAAAGTAAGATATACAAGAACATGTTCAAATGTCCACATGAAAAAAACAAGCAAGTTGGATTAGATCCACATAAAAGGACATGTTTAAATGTTCACATATATAATTAGGAAGGCACACATAATGATATGGGCACATGTCCAAAGCATGCATACTATGAAAAGAAGTGGCATAGAGCCAAAGATCAATGGCATATTTAAATCCCCTCAAATAACAGAAGCATAGAGATACAATCAATTATAAACTAGGAAAGCTATAAATAAAAGTATGCATGAACATGTAATGCAAATCTATGTAAGATCCAAGATTTACATATACTACATCTAAAGTAATAATATCTAGAAAAAAATCTGAGTAAGTGTAGCATGATCAATATCAAGATATAACAATGCTAAATCTATGATGTAGATTTTAAAAAGATGTAACTTGGTAATAAAAACTATGTATAGGGTGTCCCTAAATTAGTGAATGTGTTAAATAAATAACCCATGTATATGATACAATGCCCCCAATGGGTAGATAATAAAAAATTTGGATCAGTGTAGTGGATCTGAGTCCTATATCAATATACAAGCACTCGATAAGAATAAGTGAAGCATTTATTTATGACAAAACTCATTATACTAAGATAATTAGCATGTGTAGTGTTTAGAAAATATAAGAAATGTAAACATGGAAATGCATACAATATGTAATTTTACATTTTTTGATTAAATATTTGAATGTTTTTGTGTTTTTGAAATATTATATTATTTTTGTATTTTCTAGATATATGCTATGTATAAGCAAAATTAAAATGAATCTATGTACAAGGAGCAAGAGAGAAGGAAATTATGTACAATAAGGGAGGGAAAATACTAGTTGATGAGTCTCATGGGAGACTCACTCTCACTATGGCCTATGTCAAATAAAGGAACACTAATCATGCATCTTATATGAAAAGGAAATTGTGGTCCTAAAACTTATTGCACTAAGTGATCTTTAGTTATCTCTGCCTGTGAAGAGGTGTTAGGAACTTGTGATATTGACTATGGTGTCATGTGAACTATAAGGGTCTTAGGGACCCATCTGGTAGACTATGTTGTAGCTTTCATAGGTGCCCTATGTTAAGAACCCTAAGAACTCATTTATATTTATCTCAGAATAAAATGAGTAGAGGGAAGCCCTTTAGAATCTATAACATATCTCTAACATAGGGGTATCTCTAATAATGGTCTCTATGGGAGAGTATGCATGCATGGAAACACTATAGGATTATACTTCATCTACACTAGTAAGAACTATGCTTCGAGTTGTAATTGGTAACCATGTTATAAACAGTAACTATGTTGTAACTGCCTATGAGATAGGTAGAGGATACTCATATGAAAGACCCTCAACTATGATCACTTGATTTGCATGTATATATTTTAGGCATTATACACAGTGGATGGGATGGCTCATAATTATTATATCCATGGCCTACCCAATAACATGTCAAATGTGCTTACACTAAGTACTACTAAGAATCTAGCCATATGTGATGGTCTAACCTATAATGGAAGTACAATCTCCCTGATGGAGCTCTGAACATGGCTAATGAAGCCATGAACAACTATGTCTATAGGATATACATCCTACTCTAAATACCCCAAATGTTATAAAAGTGTGATAGTGTACATGTTAATATTTGACCCATTATCAACCATAACACTCTGAATAGGATGATAATCTATGTAGGCTCATATAAAGTGTGAATATAAATATCAATTATC
The DNA here is from genome assembly GCA_037957365.1 of Torreya grandis. Classification (NCBI taxonomy): domain Eukaryota; kingdom Viridiplantae; phylum Streptophyta; class Pinopsida; order Cupressales; family Taxaceae; genus Torreya; species Torreya grandis. The sequence goes on along the minus strand of JARHVA010005607.1, from coordinate 137,619 downwards.
ATCAATAATCTCCTTCTCTAAGAAAGTGATGAGTGATCGAGATGGAACTATAGTATGGTACACACCAATGATATTGTGCAAGGGGTGTGCATCCTCTATAGTAGTGTGATATGATGTTGATAGTGGATGTGTCTAATATGTGTACTGAATACCTAAATTTCCCTCTACCTCATTATTTTTATAATTTGGAAATAGACCTGAGAATATTTTCAATGTGTTATCTTCTATTTATTGAAATTTTGGTGCCTATGTGGGTGTCCCTACATCAATAATGTTAGCCTCTATCAAATCTTGAATCTCATGTTTCAAGCTGATGCATCTATTTATTATATGGCCTGGTGCTTTTTGATATATTTAGAATTCATTAGAATCATAGATTTTTTGAAGAGGTTGTGGTGTATCAACCTTTTTGATGGTAGGGAGAGATATGACATTGCATTTCAAGAGTTGTTGTAAAACACCTGTTGGTGATTTTGGAAGGTTAGTGAAAACTCTGTGTGGAGGAACTAATAAAACTATGTGAAGAGATGGCTCTAAAGCTACATTAATTATGGCCTCTGGATCACTCTTTTTTTCAATGTCCCTTACCTTATATGTTGGCTTATTATAACTCTTATCAGTTGATTCTAATCCACTTGTATATTTTAGTTTTCCCATAGAGAGAAATTTAACTTCTCTTTCTTTCATTATGTGACATAAGTTTGTGAAGGTTGGAAACTTCTTGAACAAGATAGCTTCATGTAATTTTGGAAGTAAGATCTGTTTGAATATGTCCTAGAGCTCTCTGTCTATCGTGGGGATACTCAACTTGGCCAATATAGTCTTATATTGCAAGATGTATTATGTAATAGGCTCATTTGATTTTTTTTAGTTGTGTTGCTTGAGCATATGAGATATTATCACTGATTTTAATTCATAAGTGTGGTAAAAACATATCTTCCAATGGATTAAATGTGGTGATAAACTGATTTGGTAGATCATAAATCCAATATAAGCCATAATCCTTTAAACTGTGTGGGAACAACTTAGTTAAGATCCAATCATTGTACACGCAGTCCAAACATGATTTTTAAAAAGCTCAGAGATGGTGCCTTGGGTCACCCTTACCATCATACAATTTAATCTTAGGTACCATCAATATGGATAGAAAATGAGTTATTATTATGTGATGTGTCAAAGGTGTATGTAAAATAACATGATAATCCAAGGCATGTGATGGCCCAGTGGCTCCCTAATCAAGATGTAAATCCTTAGCCTACAGAGTATGAACCTCCTACATAAGGGATTGTACATTTGGAGAGGAGGAACTAGCCATAGGAGGTGTAGTTTTCACTGAAGGTTTTTGATTTAAAATTGGTTGTTGTGTTAGCTGAGTTGGCCCCAATGTAGGTGTAACAATGTTATTATCTAAGGGAGTAGAAGATGTATCATTATTTGATTTTTTAATTTACTCATGGATAATTTTAATAAGGCCATATTGCATTTCTAAATGTTTGGAAATAAAATCTTGCAATTGTCTCTTATTGGTTTCATCAAATCAGTTGTTGAATTCTGACATTGGAAGTTAAGGAGTAAGAAAATAAATTGTTGTATATTTTGAAACTTTAAAGATATTAAATATATATAATATTATAAGAAGTAAGTACTAAAACAAATCTAATATTTTAGAACTAATATCTAAGCATAGAAATAAAAAGGATACAAAGCCTAAGAGCATATATGGTTAGGGTTTGAGTAGTATTCGAAGTAAGTCAGGTTCACCAAATGTTTTAACCTTTAAACAATTATTGAATGTAAATCTTATGTTGTTAAAGAGATGAATATAGTAAATTAGGGTATAAATATACAATAAATACATCCACTAATTTGTTATAGAATTGACTAATTTTGACCTTTCTAAAAATAGCAATAAATAATGTAAATGAGAAATTAGCTAGAAAATTATTGACATGGAAGATTTGGAGGTTGAAAAATAAGGTAGAGGCTAGTTTTAGTGTCAAAAATAGGATCTAGGTGTCAAAACCCCTTCAAGAAAGTAGCACCCTAATTAGACAATAGTGTTATGTGGCACTAGTGTCCCTATTTTGGTAGTAGTGTCCTATGTGCAGAATCATTCTGAGCTTTTGGTTGCACCTATGTCTGGGTCTATCAAGCCTACTCCTACATGCATGAGTTATGAAACCTTGTAGATGGCATATTTTGATTGATTTTATGAGCAAACCCTAATATTCCAAGTTGTTAGGGCATCCAATTGATATAAGCATAAAATTGTGTTTATTAGTGGGGTAGGTTAGATATCCTCAACACCCCATTGTGATGAGAGTTTCCAACATACCAATACTCCAAAGAGGTATCAAGCTCGATGTAGTTCTCCCCACCTAAGTGTTGGTGCAGGTGCAACTAAAACTATTATGATTATATACCTGAGTGATTTGAATGTACTCGAGAATAGAAATTTGAGTAATATAAGTTTAGGAATGTTGTAGATGGTAATATACAAAATTAAGGTAGAATATGGATTGATAACCTTAACTATGCACAACTTGATTTAATTTTATATATTTTATTTACATCTGATTTCAATCAAGTGGTTAGAGGGCTAAAATTCATTTATATATA
>JARHVA010005607.1:0-130000 GCA_037957365.1 Torreya grandis | reverse complement strand
ATGCATGTTACATTACAATAACCAAGATCAATACTTATATTATTGTTTTTTTTCTTCAAACCCATGGTTACTAAAACTATGAAAAATATATGAAGTGAATAAATTATATAAGGTCCACTTTTAAATATGTTTAATAATTTTCATGTAGTTCATTGTCATAATTCATACATTCATCTCAGTCTATTCATTATTTTCATATCCACGTACATATTCATACTTTGTTTGTTTTAACTCATCATTGAGGTCAAATTTATGTTCAATATTTTGGTCATACTCATTAGGTAAAAAAAAAGTGCATTATGTTGGTCATACTCATTAAGGTCAAAGCCAAGATAATTTTTTTGCTCACATTTATCCACATCTTCTTATGTAGGAAACATGTGTATTGATTTAAAAATAAGATTTCATTTGTTTCGCTTTTTTCCAACTAACACTAGCAAGTGAAGAATCTTAGAAATAAATAGCGATCCAAATTTAAGCAAATATTCCATGGATTGAATATAAAAGAGTATGAATGTTAATAAAAGTAAAGATTAGATGTTTAACATTATCATTCTTCATCACAATGTAACTACTAGACTTATTTTTTTAACTTATAAAATAATAAATAGAATGTGTTAAATAATTGTATTAGACATCACCTTAAGGTATATCTTCCACCCTCTACAATAAAATGATAGGATTCCTTTCCATTTTGTAATTTAGTCAATACCCTTGTTCATTCAGCAGGTCTCTATTTCTAAATTATGGATCCACTCTCTTTAAAATGGAATGGTTGGTCCAACCCATTCTATGACCATAATTTCTTTGATGATCAATTAAAAATTGATTTTAATCAAATAATGATAGAACTGAATCAAAGATTTTTTTATTGGTTTACATGGGGAAATTCTAGTTATGCAGTTGCCCATATTGCTATAATTGTAAAAAAAATATTAATTAATGAAATGCAATAAGTATTTATAATATGGAGTTAAGTGGATGGTTAAAAATTTCTCACTAATTCTTCCCTTACAATCAACCCAATTATTCTTGAATTAGGCACAAGACTTTCCTTCCATAAATCCATAAGTTCAATATAAATTTTAATTCCATTCAATATTGTTACTTCATACTTGGTATAGTTCATGATGCATCATAAGAGATGAAACATTTCAATTTATTTAACCTTATCATGAACATTGATAAGGATTCAATTAAAACATTCCCTACAAATGTTCCATTTGAAAATTATAACTTGACACTAAAACATTGATTTGCATTAAAAAATATCAATGCAATGCAATGTGTATAGGTTATAACATAGTTGTATTAACACAATATGAATAACACATTATTTTATCATGTTATGAATTTATTAAATAACACACCTTCCCAATAAACATTTTGTGAAAAACACACTACAAACTAAGCATAAATCTTGGCTAAGTATTTGACAAGGATTTCCTACTATAAACCAAAGATAAACTATGAATAACATAGTTACATTAACATGATGTGAATAACATAGTCTTATTAACATGTTAATTTATTAAATGATACACATTTATAATAAATTTTTGGTGTAAAACACACTTTTTCATTTAATGGAAAACATGATATAAACTAAGGATAAATATTATCTAAGTATTTGACAAGAATTTCCTACTATAAGCCAAAGATAAATTGTGAATAACATAGTTGTATTAACAAGATGTGAATATCATAGTATTATTAGCATGATGAGAATTTATTAGATAACATTCCTTCCTAATAAAAATCTATTTTAAAACATACTATCATTTAATGAAAAATAAAATATAAACTAAACACCAATTATTTTTGCTTTTCACACTTCTAATTTCTACATTTCTATTGAGAATTATTCTCCTCTAGCACATTCATGATTTTCTTATACCAAACCACATACTAATAGTTGTAGACATGGATATATGTGCATATATATTTTTATCGTCATGCACACAATCACATTTGGTGGTCAGGTATTTGGATATGTACATAGGGTTATATATTCCACTGTGTTGAGCATTTTTTAGATGATCTCAAATCATATTTATTGGAGAGTTGTCATGATGATGTCCTGGTGGTGTCATGGAGGTTCCCTAGTGATTAGATAAAGTAAATGATAGACTAAGTAATAATTTAAAATTATTAAATGTGCTTTTTCTTGTATGACAAAGTGTGTAATGTACTTTTTCTAGTATGTTTTATGTTTGTTTGGTTGATCTTCAGTATTGGCATAGCTTAAGAGGATCACGGATGAGTATGGAGGTTTGAGCATGTACAAGGGATTATATAAGATGTGGTTTATGCTTTGAGATCTTATGTGTACAATTAGAATTCATCTGGTTTCCATAGTTTTCATCTATACACTTTGGGTCTAGTGGCAAAAAAAATGAGTTGGTAGTTTGATGATGTCACCATTGCCACTTGAGAAAGAATCAAGGGGAGCTAGTTTTATGGTTTTGATCACTATAGTCACTAATTATTATGTGTCAGATCTCAATTCATGTATCAAAGTGTGGTAAATTTATGAGGGTGAAAATTTGGATTCTAATATTATTTTCACTCTTTTCCAATACTTAGCCACAATTGCAATATGGTCAAAAAGAGAAGAGGTTTGATGATAAAATATCTCACACGTGTGAACATTTTAGGTAAAGGTGATTATATGGGTTTGTTTATTTTTTGGCCTAATTTATTTTTGATAATTTATATATCATGCGATGTAGTGCATCAGAAGATATGCTTTTGTAAAGTTGGGCTCTTAGGCAAATTGGTTGTGTTTTCCCATAGCCAATTTTGCAGTGTGGTAGAAAGAGATGAGTGAGATTTTATTGATGTTATTTATTACATGTGTGTAAGTGTCAAGATAATATGATCATATGGGTTTCCTTATTTTTGATCATAGATCATTTTTGATAAATTTGAGCTCATGTGCTATGGTGCAGTAAAAGTTATGGATGATCAAAGTCCTCTCAGGTAGATTTAGACATTGTTGGTTCTGTGACAAAATTTGATGAGAAGACATGTTTATAGAGTTATATCTTACACATGAAATAATTCCAAGATCATTGGGTCATATGTTTGTATTCTCCTATGGAAGGAGATCATCTAGTCCAAATTTGAGATCCTACGTCGAAGCATAGAAGAAGTTATTGAGGTGAAAAATGGCTACTCATGCATATTGTAAGTGGTCCCCATACTTAGTCATTTTTCTTGATATGGACCTAGTGGAGATATAATAGTGCATGGTAGTTTATAATTATATATCAAATGGATCACTTAGATTCAAATGGGTCAATATGATAGTTGTTTAACAGAGTTAAAGTTTAGGACCTAATAAAGATCCAATGGTGAGCAGGTGATCATACTGATTAAAGATCAATGGTGTATGTTGAGCGAGATGAGGATAGGTTCATGATGTTTAAAATGTGAGAAAATTATAAGATCTTGATATGATGGTGATCAATAATTTATACTGATGATTGAATGGTGAGATTGATCGATAAAGTCCTTGTTAATCCATAGAGATCAATGGAGCACTTTAAGTCAACATTTTGAAAAGGCACGAGATGAGGTCAAAGTAATAGAAGGTTAATATTTGGATTTGGTAGTATATGCATTAAATATTAGACATTATTGATGGTGTGATATTTATCCTTAGCTTATATTCCATGAGATGCAAGAAAAGTTTTCAAAGTTTAACTGTGACTATTGCCATTTGAATATTTGAATTTGTAAATAAAATAACTAGTGTCTAGTTTTTAGACCATAAATTTCATTATAAGATGAATTTTCTCATGAAGTAAAAATAAAAGTGGTAGACTTAAAGTTACATATATAAATATTGACTTGAAGATCTGAAAGTGAATACAAACAACTATATTAAGCCTAGAAATTGACTATGTATTTGTGGTTATTCTGTAAGTGACCTGAGAAAGATATTTGATCTTGTTTTGATGTTGTATCGATGTCTCATGATGAATTAGATTTTGTATCATGTTTTATAATCCATTTATAATATCTATTTAGAATTTTGAGGTGTGATAAATTTATCTTGAGTATGAATAATGCTTAAGAATTTGACTATGTGTTTGTCCATGGTGATTGTGTGCATAAGGTCTGTGTTTAAGTTATTTAAGCATATGCAGAGGCAAAATAAGTTTATTTTGATCATTTAAATATGTCCTAGGGGACACAATGAATGGACATATATAATTATAAGTGGTTATGTGTTCATTTTTTTTCTTAAGGGTGAGTTATATGGGTGAATAGGTCTCCATGAGACCTATAAGAACTATAAGTGTCTTATTTAAAAGGTGTAGATGCTTAAGGGTGACCCATAGGTGATATGGACAAAAAATGTAGATTTTAATGAGACATATTTTCATATGATATATGTCTTAAGTTTTAATACATGACTAATGTTTGACCAATATGATGTTGAAAAAAAGTTGCTCTATAAATAGTAGAACCAAAGATGTTGGGTTCTAGGCTTGTAAGTGAGAGACTAAGGAGTGAATTGAGAGAGTATTGTGTGTTTTAAGAGAAGATAATTTGGAAGAATATTTTTATAACCTATTGTTCATGATTTTATTGGCAGAATAGAGAGCTTGTTATTTGAGAATGAGCGAAGGTGAAGTGAGATAAGTTGAGGTCCATCATCAGGAGTTGTTGACATCAGTTCAAAGATGGAAGTGTTTTCATAGATGTTTTGGTAACTTATAATCTAAGGTGGTTATATCCTCATTACAAGGTAATAATTGATAAAAGGTTTGGTTTTTGTTGCAACTCAGCTAAACAGGTGTGGTAGCACCTTGTGGGATTGGTGTCTCACTAAATAGGGATTGTAGTTCCTTGATTAGTTACAGTTGGTCTAAATTAGATCTTATTTTATAGGACAATAGTCCAAATCTTGTTATAATGGATTTTATTCCAAAATAGGTTTTCCCACATATGTTATGTGTCTTTTGATTGATCTTGCATTGTCTCTCTTACTCATTGTTATGAATGTTGTTTATGCTTCATGAATGCTTGTGCTAGTTGATTAAGTATTTGTACAGATCAAAATTGAAGTTAGATTATTTGGGATCCATGATTCACCCCCTTTTAGTGATTATACCTCTAATAATTGGTATAAAATCTAGGTATTTTGGTAAAATCTTGACAGCCTAAAGGTGACCCAAGGTACAATTGCTAGTTAAAATGTGCAAGGTGGTTTCTCTACTAAGCAAGTATTAATTTTCAATGGATCTAATTATGCTTTTTGGAATGATAAGATGAATACCTACATTATGTCCCTAAGTTTTGATGTATGTAAATCTCTTCTAGATGGTTATACTACTCCTGTTATTCCTCCATCTAGTTTTTCAGATAAGAAGTTGTTTGAGAATAACTCTAAGGCAATGAATGCCATCACTTGTGGTCTTACAGAAATTGAGTTCACCAAAGTAATTAATCACACATCTACCAAGTAAATATGGGATAAATTTAAGGCTATTTTTTAAGGAGATTCAAAGGTTAAACTTGCTAAGTTATAAACTCACATAAGGTAATTTGAAAGTCTCAAGATGTATGAAGAAGATATTATGGCATCCTTTCTACAGAGAGTTGATGAGATGTGAACATCATCAGAGGTCTTGGATAGAATCTTAAAGATAATACTATTGTCCAAAAATTATTAATGTCATTATCCCCAAATTTTGATCTAAAATTATTTACTATAGAAGACAGTCATGACCTTACTCAGTTGAAGATGGATCAATTACATGGCACCCTTACTACATATGAAATGAAGAAGAATGATTATATACCACTAAAGAAGGAAGCAACATTCAAGATATAGATGAAGCCTAATAATAAGTTCTAAGGTAATAAATTAAAATAGGGTGACATATCTGAAATCGATGATGATGAACTTATTGCTTTAATTAATATGAAATTGAACACTAGCTCAAGGACGTATAAGGGTAAACTACCCTTCAAATGTTTCAACTATGGAGATATAGGAAATTTTGCTCAGAAGTGCCCTCATAATCATGTGAAAAAATATGATGAAGAGCATGATGAAGAACAAGATGAAGACAAGAAGACATATAGGAAGAAAGGGTTCAGAAAGTTTAACAACAAGAAGAGATTCCTTAAGAACAAGAAGAGTCTTTACAACAAAAAAGTTTGTAATTCATCAGATGATAGTTAAGATAGTGATTCAAAATATGATTGGTGTGGACACCTAAATTTTGGCAAAGTACTATCCCATTTTTAGTATGGTTTGGAACGATCATTGTCCCATTTTGGTGCAAGATCGGCATAGTGTGGAAGGACCATGGAATGAGAGGACCATGACATGTAGTTGACAGGCATAGAAGCATCATGGTGTGTAACTTGATGGATGCAAGAGACCCAATGTGAGAGGACCCACTCAAAAGAGAAAAAATTATGGGGAACCCAATAACATATGACACAAAATAGAATTAGAAGATTAGGGGAGTGTGTGGGAAGTGGGATCAGTTAGAAGAACTATTTATATGGGACACTTTGACCTTATCAATCAAAGGTTTTGTACCAACCCACAAGGAATAGAACACATGGCCACCAAAATTTATCAAAGAGCAAGGATCCAAGGGTCACAGGGACCTGAGTCTATAGGAAGAACTTATTGTAAGAGCCATGATTCTCAATTTATTAAGAGTTTCTATGCCATCTATTCATGACATTAATGATAAGTAACACTTGGTTAAGGAGATACATGTATAAATACCCCTATTGTAATCATTTGTGATGGATGGTATTTTAGAGAATAGATAGTATAGCTTTGTCATGTAATTCATTACATAGCTAATGAGATATCAGTTTTTACCAAATTGTGTTATGAATGACAAAATACACTAAGTGTTGAAGATGGAGATGGTTTAGTTATTTGTCTTGTTATCGATATCTTTTTATTTTGAGTCACTAATATTAGATAATAATGGTAATCCTTGTATTAGTGATAGTTTCATCCAAGATAATAAAGATAGTAACAGTATATTTATATTATTAAATAATTGTTTAGAGCTATAGAATGGAAAATGAATAAACATACACTACTATGTTATAAAACCTTTGGGAACTGGTCTTTTGTTGCATGCTTTGGGTGTGTGATACCTAACTCTCACATGATAGGACCAACATGATAGCCTATTGGGATAGACTTCATTGCCAAAGTTAGTATTAACTAAAATAATCCAACATTTTAGTTCTATTGTCGGGACATGAAACACTTGAAGTACAATCATGGGAAAATATTTGAGTGTATTACACTAGAGCATATATAATAATGGGTTACAACTATCAAAGATAATTTTGAAATTCTATATCTTGAGCCTATAATCTCTATAGTTCCTTATATGAAACTTTTTTTTTTGAGGTTCCAGTTCTTTTACATGTTTAGATAATAGCATATGATTATCAATGATCCATAAATATTAGGAGGTAACTTTAGATGCTTGAAAGGTACAGGATTTTATCATGACTTATAGTTCCATGGACATGAGTAGTTAACTATTGGTGGAGAGGAGTTCAAAATAGATACATTTTGGAATACACTATAACCACCTATTCCTATCCTGCAGAAGCTAAATTCTAATTTATTTGAGAGATGAGGGGTCACTATCTCATGATTTTTGGCTTCAAAATTAAGAAATTAATTGTTAACCTTAGATTGAAAACTATACCCATGGAAGGCTAAATTATCTTGTGCATGAGCTACATAGTTAGAAGGGGAGACTAGGGGTTGATTGAAGATTATGGGTTCAACATGGTAGGAAGCCAGTGAGAATTAAAAAAATGGAAGTATGATAAATTCCATCAAAGGATCATGGGAATTAGCATTGTGGGAAGAGACTGGGAGACCTATGAGAGTGTTTTAAGGAGCCATAAGGAAACAGACATGCACAAGGAACCCATTAATTTTGAGTCATATTATTTGCCACTTCTATCCTATGAAGGAGAATTGAGATAGACTTTAAGAATAAAGGAACCAAGTTTGAATCAACTAGGCTCCCCCACCGTATTGCATGCTTATTCCTTTGATTTAGATAGAGTACATATATAAATTGGGATACAAATAGTTCAAGTTCAAAAATTGAACCAATAAGGGAGACTGAAACTAGGCCATTAGATGTTCATTCATATTTTACATTATCTTTTCCCCTTCAAGGGAATTCTATGGCATAACTTGGGATGCCTAGTGGGTTTGGTCTTCAAGGCCAGAGTATAGGCCCAAACTTGGGCAACCAACCCTCTACCATGCCTCTTTCCATGAGTACTACTATTGGAGGTGTTGGAGGAGGATTAGCAAGTGGCATAGGAGGAAGCAAACCCCCTCCTCAAGGAATAGGGAATTGATCTTCCCAAAAACTACATGTTCAACCAACATAAGATATTATGGTCTACTATGAGATGACATTGCACTTACCTGAGTATTGAGGGGTAGAGAATGCATCTAAACATGTCCACAAGTATGAACTGATTTGGAGAGCATGAGGCATCACATATTTTGAATCAAAGGCTATGTAGTTTGAAACTATGCTTTTAGAGTGTGTGCATAGGTGGTATCAAAATTTCAACCCTCATTAAGTGGCAGTCGACTATGACCAGATGAAAGTAGCCTTTCTATAGGAATTTGACATTCCTAAGTTTGAGAAGCAAAGTATAATAGTGATAAAGGACATAAAGCAAGGACTTAAAAATAGCGTATGTGAGTATGATGCATGATTTAAAACCTTGATTTATAAATTTTCATTTGAAATAAATCTTGATCAACATGCACAATGGTTTATGGGAGGATTGTTACTACCTTTCTGGTGGACTATGTCACAACAAACCTTTACTAGTGTGCATGAGGCTTTGGAAGCTATCCTTAGCACTGAAGCAATTGGAAGCATTGATACTGGGATTATTCCCTTCATGGAGGAACATATAATTTCCATGGTATCACAACTTGAAAAATTAATACCCAACAATTCACATGAAACGTGCAGTGTTGTCTAGTGTACCAATTGTGAAACTGAAGGACATATAAGGAATGATTTCTTACACAAAAACATCCATACAATACTAAAACAAACATGTGAAATCTGCCATGAAGAACATGATGTCCATGTTTGTCCTCTTTTAACATGGGCTATGAACACTAAGGTGATTGATTATTTTAATATTTATGATGCATGAACCCATGACACCAATGACTACTGATTGATCAATGATATTCATGAAGCTTGAGCATGTGGCACATGCCAAACCTCAGTCACTAATACCCAAGATAATGGTGGCTAGCATGGGTGAGGGAGAGGATAAGGATGAGGTGATGGTCAATTCCCACTAAGAACCTATTACAAATGTGTTTCTCTAGACCACTATCAAAGAGATTTCCCCAAGTACAAAAACATGTTCATTTTATAAAAAGGGCCATCAATTGGAAGATTATCTTGATCTATATGTAGATATCACTAAATAGCACAATGAGAAGGGAATTGATATGATTTGAATAGAAAAACCATAATTTCACACACACCCAACCATTATTATAGTTCAACAAGTAAATATTACCACTCATAGTGGGGGACAGACTCAATCAACAACCAACCCATTTGAAAAGGTACATTGAGAAGAACCATGAGCTAGAAATTATCTTGATGATCAGTAGTAAAAGGATATCCTTCAAAATAATATGGTAATTTTACAAGATCTCTAAAGAAAGATTCAGTATCTCAAAGATAAGGACTTGACATAATGCACTTTTATGCAAAGAGAAGTTGAACCCTAGCCAGTAGTGTGAGATGACTTCCAAGAACTATACAAGCATATGCTAGATGAGGACATTATTCCCTAACTCGATACTTGGATTAAGAGTCAAGCATGATTACCAAATGAAATCCACCCTCACCTCAGTCAAAAAAGTGAATACCATTATTTAAATCATGCTCGGCATTAGGAAACTCCTATTTCCTCTACTCCCTCAGATGATGGATAACTATTGGTTAATATTTCCATCAATGGATGGGTAATCTGGGACATCTTAGTAGATACTAGAGTGGAAGTTAATGTCCTTACTAAATATGATTGGTAAAAAATGTCTATTCTAAACTTGTAGCCTTCTCTTCATGTCTTTTTCATGGAAAATAAGACTTGAGTACATCCTATTGGAGTCCTCAATAATGCCACAATCGACATACTTGGAGTTCCCTTCAAAATAGATTTTGAGGTTTTGGAGTTAGCCAAAGCTAATGACTATCCATCTCTACTGGGAAGGCCTTGGTGCTATGAGAACCATGTAAACTTAAGCTTTAAACATCGATACATAATTTTTGAGAACACTTATTAGTGCATGGTAATACCACTAGATCAAGCATAAAGACCTCCTTATATTGAGTTTATTAATACTGATGAAGACATCAACCACCTGTATAATGTTACTACTCAGAATAATTAATAACATGATCTAATGCTAGATGGTGTTCTTTGATGGATGGATAACCATTCTATTTTTGATACTACAAGCAATGCTTGTAACTATTGTACCCATGGTGTCTAGGTTATCACTATAAGTATATGTAACACCATTAATAAAGGAGAAAACTCCCCATGCCAGTTTCCTAAACATCACAAATTTGTGTGCCTCATGGGTTTTAAAATGAGAGGTCTACTAATAGGACCACCATTGGAAAGACTTGATGAAGCCTCATGGTTCTAAGGACAAATGGAGGTGTGTGACTTTGTCCAACACCTTGAGTAATTATACAGCATTAAAGATGATTAGATGAGGTCATTAGATCACATTTTTAATGGAATTGCTACCAGATAGTGGCATACTCATAAATAATGCCTCTTGTATTAGTAGAAAGTATGAGCTGATCTACACCATAGATTTCATCATGATAATAAGATCAGGGGAACACTTAGTTATAGTGGTGTGAAAGCACCCAAACCTCACATTGAGGCTTTTGAGACAATATGGTGAGCTGAGAACACATACTTACTAGAGTACCTTTGGGTGCATGAATTCTATGAGAATATACACATTTGGGCATGGGCATGGTATATTCATGAAGAGAGGAACATGGGTATCAAGTTTTGGATGTTACTAAAGGATAACATGATGTTGGCACTATCCTACTCTTTAGCAAGGATGAACTTCTACCTCACTCTTCAAGCCATGCATGAAGCAGTTATTGGAGACCCAAGTCCCCTAAAAGACTACCTACAGAACATCCATCAAAAACTTGAGGAATATTTACATTTGTTTGATGAGCCTCCAATACCTCTAGTTTTTGCACCTACTCTAGTCTCTAATGAAGGATGACATGAAGAGATCCACCTAGGAAATCAAAAACTTATCTTCCAAATAGATGAAGATGAAGGATCTACTTCACTAGACCCCTTGACTAACCATTTAAATATTCCTACAAGCATTGGTACATAAAAAATTTAGGATGCAAGTCTTAAAATAGATCATCCCTATCATATACTTATTTAAACTATACAATGCAACATTGTCATGGAGTAAGAACCAAAGATGGCTACAATTGGAAACTATTAGAATGATAAAGAGATCTCACAAATATTTGAGTTATTAAAAGAGTACCAAGATGATTTTTTAAGGAACTATAGTGATATGAATGGATTCCACCCATATTTGGGGAAAAGCACATCAAGCTAGTCAATAATGCTTGATTAGTAAAGAAATGATCATACATAGTGAATCCTAATCTCTAGGTCTGCATGAAGGAAGAGATTGATAGTATGCTTTGTGCTATAGTAATCACTCCTATGTTTGAATCTGATTGGGTTAGTCCCATGGTAATCAGTATCAAAAAGGTTGGATGTATACATATATGTGTAGACTACAGAGTAATAAAAGTGTCATGTGTGATTGATCCCTTTCTAATGCCTTTCACAGAGGAAATCCTAGAAGGTGTTACTGGTTATGAAGTGTATTCTTTTATGGATGGATTTTTTGGGTGCCACTAAGTCCAAATAGCTAAGGAATACCAGTCTAAAATAATTTTTACTACAAAAGGGGGATCTTTTGCTTATACCATTATGGATTTTAGGATGAAAAACACCCCATCAGTATTTTCATGGATAGCAGTTGAAGCTTTTAAAGATTCTATTCACAAATTCCTCCAAGTATACTTGGATGACTTGATGGTATATAGGCTAATCAAGGACTATTATGCTAATCTCAGACTCATGCTTGAGCACATTCAGATGTTATAAATTTCCTTAAATTTTAAGAAGTGCTTATTTATGACACCCTTTGGCTTACTCTTGGGCATATTATTTATAAGGAATGACTCTTGGTGGACCCAACAAAGGTCATTATGATTCTTTAGCTACTAATACCCAAGACTCAACATGAGTTGCATGCCTTCCTAGGGCACACAAGTTATTACATAAAGTTCATTCCAGGTTATGCCAAGATAACAGTGCCCTTGGAAGAACTTTTAAAGTATAATGAGTAGTTCATATGGACCAATTTTTGTCAGGTATCTTTGGAAACACTTAAATAAAATTTGGTTACTACACCTATCCTACAATTCCTTGATTTGACAAAGCCTTTTTATGTCTATGTTGATGCATCTAGCATGGTAGTCAGTTAAATTCTTGTATAACCAAGTGAAGGACATTTAGACCACTTAATTTATTTTTCTAGTATAAAATTGACACCAGCTAAAATAAATTACACCACCACTGAGCATAAAGCTTTGTTTATGGTCTAAGATTTACAAAAGTTTAAGCAGTACCTTCTAGCCACTCCTTTTATATTCTATATAGATCATGAGGCTTTGAAACACCTTATCAATAAACCAGTGCTACATGGAAGAATTTACCGATGGATTGTCTTGTTCAAAGAATTATAATTTTTTGTAATGGTAAAACTAGGAAAGCCTAACTATGAACCTGACCACCCATTCCAGATTAAGAATGGATAACCCCCACATGCCATATAATATAATCATCTTGATGTATAGCTCTTCTAAGTTTTATGGTTACTTGAAGAACTAGAAGATATCATAGCATTTGTAAACACTGACCCCATGCCCAACTTTTTCACTACGTAGGAAAAAAGGAAACTTGTGGTCCACACCACATCCTATCAACTCATAGTAGGAGATCTTTATAATATGGATCATGATGAGGTGCTTCACTACTATGTAATACAATATGAGTACCCTAAAGTACTATGAGAAGTTTATGAAGGTATTATTAGAGGACACTATGTTGGTGAGGTTATCACACACAAGGTGTTACTTGTTGGACTTTGATGGCTAACTCTATTCAAAGAGGTTAAGGCATATGTCTGGAAATATGACATCTACTAGAGTGCAGGTAAACTTGATAGGAGGGATGTTATACCTCTACAAGCCATTCCCTCTTAAGAACTACTAGAAAAATGGGCTATTGATTTTGTCAAGCCCATTACTCCAGCAAGATATTGAACATATTTTAGATACATCATTGTAGTGATCGACTACCTCATGAACTAGGATGAAGTAGCATTGATAAAGGACTATATTATAGTAATTATCATGTGATTCATCTAGGAGTACATTATAACATGGTTTTAATGTCCTCTGAGTTTCACCAATGATCAAGGAACCCATTTCTTGAATGAGATGATTCGCATCTTATTGGACGAGTTCATGATTGTGCACCACAAGATGACACCATACCACCCTCAGGCCAATGGAACTATTTAAACTTTTAATAGGATCCTTAGTACCACTTTAATAAAAATTTGCAATGTTGGCTAGACTGATTGGGATGATAGAGTATCTATAGTACTCAAGGCCTACCAAACTACATAGAAGCTTCTTAATAAGAGCACACCGTTCAACTTAGTGTATGGAAAGGAAGTGGTTATACCAGTAGAGTTCTTGGTCCATTCATAATACATAACATTCGACCCACTAAGGCTTGTCAATTAAAATGACTGGATGGTCAATTCCTCTCAGGGTACTAAAATAGAAGTCAACTTCGATCGTATTTTGATTCAGTATAACTAAAATTTTGTAATCGATAATTCTTAGGCCATTAGGTTAGGATTTACTATTTTCAAAAAAAGTGGTACCTTTGTGACATGTATTTCTCCTTTAATGTAAATTTGAGTTTCTTTACTTTATTTTCACGGAGGACCATGAATGCTTTTAATGTGGGGTAAAGAATCATACACAGTGGTAAACATAAAAAGTGTGCAAGTTAGAACTAGGTGTGGAAGATATATGGGCATGTAAGTCATTAAAAGGCATGCAAGTCATTAAAGGCACTTTAAGGAAATATTCCCACCATATGATTTAAAAATGTAACAATTATGTTCCATTATGTCAAAAAGGAAGGATACAGTTATCTTCCACTTCTAAGAAATGCATGAGAAAGGATTGGCCATTAATGTGGCAAGGCAAGAAGCATGTGAATAGAATGATGGGATAAAAGTGTTAAGGCATTAAATGCATAATGCAAGGTTAAAAATATGATAGTAGTTAAAATATTTAAATTTATGACTAAAAGTGATGGGGAGAGGGAAGGAATTAATGAAGGGAAACCCCACCAAAGAGCCTACAAATAGGACTGTTAAATCCATTTCACACTTTACCTTGTGATAAGTTTTTAAGCACTAGTACTAAGAACAAGTGGCAAACGAGAGAACTAGAGAGCATACCAAGATCAAATTATGTAATTCCTAAAGTAGAGTAGAGTGTTTACATCCTTGGCAAAGTCACGAAGGTTGTTACCCAAGCAAGAGGAGAGATTATTAAGTCTAGATTGGTGGAAAGAAGTGAGTTTTTGAGTTGTAGGTTACAAGTCCACCATTGACAAAGTGTGAAGCTCAAAGTCGAAGTAAGATTGGTCTATCACCATGTATTCATTTGGAAACATGGGACAAACACATTTTAACCTTCAAGCTCTATGAAGGGTAATGTAGCCTAAGAAAAAGGCCAAGAGACTGGAAAAGATATCAATTATACCAGAAGAAGAAGAGGTGAGTGGAGGAAATTGGTTTCCTATTAGAGAAAAGGCTTTAGAGAACCAAGAATAGAGACTAAATCAAGTATAGAATGTAGAAAGGAAACTGAGATAATGCATAGAAGAAGAAAGGGAAAAGATGGTGATGAAAGGGAAGCAAGCACAGTCATCGACAACACAGAATGCCCCAGTATCTTTACCTTTATCTCTATTGATAGTGGAGATTCAATATCCAGAATCAGTCTTGCATATAGAGAACTGGGTCTCCAAAGTATCAACCACTACTATATTTGATTATAACTACCACCAACTAGGGAATGAAGTGGAGATCCAAAATGATTACTGGGTCAAGATGACCAATACAAGAAATCAAGTGGTCTATGACTTATCTATTAAAATTTAGTTAGACCAAGCAAGCCTCTTCCAACTCTTTGAATTACCATATTTTGGTAAACTTATAGAGGTAGTACAGTTCTTCCTCTCACATGTCCATGAAGATTACGTCTATTTAGATGGACACAATATGAAGGTCACCCCTGAGAAGATCAATAAATTCACAAGACTACAGTGCATGGGGATGAATGTGATGGATGACTTAGTTGATATGGAGGAGATTCAAAATACTACCACTCACTTATATACTAGAAGTAGGGGCATGATATGCATATTAAAAACTTGTAAGATCCCACCTTTAGAGTCACAACACAGATCATTTCCACCAATATTAGAGGGATTGATCACTAGAAGGAGGTAGACATGGCCCACTTATATATTTCTCACCAAGTCACACAAGGACTAAAGTAAAATTAGGCACTATACTTTGTCCACAAGATAACCGAAGATTCAGTGTGGTCCCATAAGATGCCCAAGTATAGGTTTCCCTAGGGAACAATCCTCTTACTAATGGTCTTTGATGAAATTAGGGTACTAGATTATAGTTCAGGTTCATTAAAGTGGGTGTACTCCCCACTCATAAGTCCCTTATCGAGTGTTTCAAAGCATTCACTTGCTCCCAACATATCATCCCCTCATGCAAGGCAAAGATGAGGTATTAGTTTGATGGGATGAAGGCAACATTTAGGAATGAGTGGTGCCTTCCAAATGACTTACCCCACTTGGTAGTATATTAATCATAATTTATTGTAAAGCAACATTACTCCCTTACGTGCATTCACATGAATCCATTGGGAGAGATTTCAACATGGCTCAAGCTGTCATATGCCTTCTTCTCATGATAATTCATATACTTCATTAATTGGATATATGACATGTAGTTGATCAAGTTTTATGTAGAAAGGATCGACGTGGAGCTCTACACCCTCCAAAAAATGTATGTATATCTAAGCAAGAAGGCCTATGGGAGAGGTTGGAGACAGACTTAACTAACATCAAGGTTAAGGATATTCTAGTTGGGGATCAAGTTCAAAAAAAATTACATATGTTACACCCTCGCTAGTACCCCTAGGATAAAGACCCCAAATAAAGACTCCCCCAGGCACCATAGCCATAGAGGAAGCAACCAAAGCCAAGAGCAAGTTCAAGTGGGTAGTAGGCCTCATAAAAGAAGTAATAGATGGTAGAGGTGCATCCATACTTCTCAACCCTATATGCCTTATCCACCTCCACCATGCCCTTCATCTTCACCACCTCATCCATCTCCATCCCCTTCTCACATTTCATCTCCTCCTACTTTGACATCCCCTACTAATTCCACTCTTCCCCATTCACCTATCACAGATCCCTTATGTCCTCAACCTACTCCCCCACCTTCTCCACCACCTTATCCACCTCTACTCCCACCTTCACCCCCTCCATCCCTAATGACTACCATAAGATCTACCCAATAGCTTCCAAGGCAAACACCCCATTAAGAGGCCCCTCAAGTGTAGATCTATAGCTTAGGATCAGACTCTAAAAAGACTCCATACCCATAATAAGAGGCCCCATCTGGTGATCACCAACTTGATATTGGTGGAGTGAGAACAAGTGGTATGGCCATAAGAAGCCATCAAGAGACTAAGCTCAAATAGGACCTGAGTAAGGGAAAGGGTCTAGCTGAATCTAGAGAGTAAGAACAGAGAGAGTCAACCATTACACACAAATGTTACCAGTTTGGCATAGAAGACATAGGCATTTATCTTTAGTAACACTTCCACCCTAAAAACATGATTCTAGAAACTAAGAAGCAAGTGTCCTTTATTTTAGATATGTATAGTGAGGATCTTGAATTCAACCATGTGCTAAATAGCATTTTTTTGAGGTCAAATGCTCTATGACTGTTGGACCTAATAAAGATTGATCTACAAGGCTAACCCCACTAATGGCAAGTGTCACATTTTTGTAACTGGGCATGGAAATAGCATGCCATAACATTTTATCAGATTTTGATGCATGCATAGTAGAATAGAAACATGACAGAGTAGTGGATATGTACAATAAAATGCTTGTAGAGAAGTAAGCACTCACTAAGGAAGTGGCCTATTTGAAACAAAAGATATAATAGGACATCGAGGAAAAAGTAAGGGTTTTAACCCTTTTTTAAAAAAAATTGAAGGATGAACTAGCACTTGCAGATGGTGTACTTCTAGATGAGGACACCATTGGAAAATTAGAGACCCTAGTCGAACTGTTGTTGAAGAAATGTAAGTGACCCATGCCAAAAGATGATAGGAGATAAATTGAATAGTTCACCATGACAATTGACATCTATAAGTGAACCTTGGAGATATTTTGGGAAGTTATCCCCATTTTGGATGGAATTTTTACACACCTAGTGAACCCAAATAAAGTATTAGAGACCCAGCTCCATGATGAAGAGGTCCTGAGGTAGTAAGCGACTAATGTTACCCTGTTAATAAAGATTGCACTAAGCATGTAAAATCATTTAAAGATTTCAAGATGATGGAAGATTTTATTAATAATCATCATTAGTAGCTAAATGTAATTTTTTTCACCATTTGAGGATAGGTTGATAAGGAGGTCTCTACATTAGAAGACATTCAAAAGGAAGCTAGTGTAGCTCTGAATGAGTAGGTGAAAAATATTGAGACTCTAACTCAACCCAAGGAGTTGAAATATTAAAAAGAGGCCATTGAAGGAATAACTACCAAATTCCTCAATGCATTATCCCATTGGGATGGTCTTAAGAAAGAACTCAAGCAAAAGGGGCCCAAATTTTTAGAAGATGCTAGTGCACCTTAGTCCAAGATGGACTAAGGGAATAGTGTGGCGTGATGTTGAACCCTAAATTTTTACTAAGTACTATCCCATTTTTGGTTTGGCATGGAAGGATCATTATCTTATTTTTGTGCAAGACCAGTATGGTATGGAAGGACCATGGCATAGGAGGACCATGACACATAGCTGATAGGCACAAAAGCATCATGGTGTAGAACTTGATGGGTATGAGAGGAAAATGGTGTAGGAGACCCAGTATGAGAGGACACAATCAAAAGAGAACAAGTTATGATGGACCCAATAACATAGGACTTAGAATAGAAATGAAAGACTAGGGAAGCACGTGGGAAATGAGGTGTGTGAGAAGTGGGAGAAGTTAGAAGAAGTATTCATATGGGACACTTTGACCTTATCAATCAGAGGTTTTGTACTAGCCCATAAGGAATGGAACACATGGCCACTATAATATTTCATAAAGTGGGGATCCAATGGGTGCAAGGACTAGAGTCTATAAGAATAACTTATTGTAAGAGCCACAACTCTCAGTCTATTGAGCGTCTATGTGCCATTTTTTCATGACATTAATAATAAGTAACACTTGGTCATAGAGATACATGTAAAAATAACCATATTGTAATAATTTTCCATGGATGGTCTTTTAGAGAATAGATAGCAAAGCTTTGTCATGTAATTCATTGTGTAAGTAATGAGATATCAATTTTTACCAAATTATCAGTTTTTACCAAATTGTGTTAGGAATGAGAAAATACACTAAGTGTTGAAGATGGGAATGGTTTAGTTCTTTGTCTTGTTATCAATATATTTTTATTTTGAGTCACTATTATTAGATAATAATGGTGATCCTTATATTAGTGATAGTTACATCTAGGACAAGAAAGATAATAGTAGTATATTTGTGTTATTATATAATTATTTAGACCTATATAATGGAAGATGAACAAACATACACTATTGTGTTACAAAACCTTCAAGGAATTGGTCTTTCACTACATGATTTGAGTGAATGTGTGAGACCTAACTCTTGCGTGATAGGGCTAGCATTTTAACCCATTAGGATAGACTTCAGCGCTAAAGTTAGTATTAACTAAAATAACCCAATATTCAAGAAGATGATGGTCCTACTGAAGATGAAGCTATGGTCATGGCTGAGGAAGGAAGTTACTCATAGCAAAATGGGTATACTTGGAGTGATTTAGATGATGATGAAGATGAGGTGGAATATGAGATTACATTGACTAATGCTTATGAAGAACTGAAGATTGAAAATAAGATCAATAAGAAGATGAAATTTAAACTCAAGAATTTGAGGAGCAATTTAGTGTGTTTGAGGCAAGAATGGATGAAGATGCCAAGGAGCATGAAAATATGATCAAACATATCAATTGTCAATTAGAGGTCCTATCTACAAGCCTAAAGGTTAAAGAAGATGAGTGTTCAAGGTATGTTTTTGAAAATGAATCTTTGAAATCTAAGCTAAAAAAGACAGCTAGTAAGGTGAAGATATTTGTGAGATTTGATAAGAACACATGTGATCTAGATAATATTATGAATGGTCAAAAGCATGCTAGTGATAGAACTAGTCTTGGATATGAAGAAGAACAAAAGACTATAATTCAAGACAAGATGAAGGCTAATGTGAACTAGGTCAATCATATTTTGAAGACAAATCATTAGACAAAGAATGAAGGTGCTAGAAGAGTAAAGACAAATCAGATCAGATAGCCAAATGTCATGAGGTATGTAAAATTCAATGGTTAATGTTATACATGTAATCAATTTGGTCATTGGGCTAGAGAGTGCAAAATACCTATTAGAAATGAATTTACATGGGACTATGATAGGGTTCATCAATCAAAAGGTGTGAACATAATCAAGTGCTTTAATTATCTTGATGTGGGACACTTTACAAACCATTGTCCACATAATATTAGATAAGGTGAGTCCTCTTCAAAAGGGGAAGGTTGTTTTTTTTGTCATGACATAGGACACATTGCAAATTTATGCCCAAATACATTTATTGAAAAATTTATAGTGTGATACAATTGTGAACAGAGAGGTTACATTGCTAGGTTCTACAAGCAAAGGCCTACAAGATAGAATAAATTTAATCAAGCTCCTAGAGTTTAAGGAAAAAGGCAAGTTAACACATGGAAGCCAAAGGTGACAAGTGTAATTCATGATGAGACTATAGGTCCAAGTAATTTTTTTGCTATGGTGGAGAATGTGTCAAAGGTTGAAGAGTCCCAAGAGATCTCATTGTCTACTCATATTGAGAATGAAGAAATCAAGCTCAAGGAGAAGACCAAGTTATTGGTTGAGGCTAGTCCTGAGGTATGTATAGATCCAATTGAACATATTGCTATTATTGAGCATGTATATTACAAAGAATATCAATTGCATGTAACTAGTAATGAGGTTATAAACTACAAGGAGGATCCTTCAGATGAAATAGTATGTAATGAATATGTGTTGTCTCCATTTATTATCATTTCAAGTCTAGAAGAAAAGAAGAATGTTGTAGTAGTTGAGGAAGTTGTTTCTCTTAAGCCAAAGAAGAAGAAGAAGAAGAAGAAGAACAATAGAAAGTATTAGTTGAGCAAGGAGGAGATGGAATATTAGGATTTATTCTTGTTTTAGATCATTTAGGTATAGAAGGTGTTTCTTTAATGCTTCTTAAGATACTCCTTTCAAGTGGAGAAGAAAGTGTTGATACAGTTTTTTTTTTTTTCTAGTTGGAACAGTCTGTAGGCTCAGATTCAAAATGCTCAAGTTGATAAATGCCAATCAAAGAAGGTATTTTATTTAGGGGGAGCAACAAGTTCATGATCTTGTTTCATAGGTTTGTGAAGGAGTTGAAGTACAAAGTCGGATTAGGTGGTTTAGATGGCTTAATGATATTGATACAAAGATCAAGAAGTGTTTGGTGCTTATAAAGGTCTATGCATTTATTTGTGGTGTGCTCTAGGTGTTTTTTTTTTTTTTTTTTTTGGCGGGGGGGGATTGGGGGGGGGGGGGGGGGGGGGGGGGGACTTGGGTCTGAAGGTATGCATGTGTTAATTAAAGATTTTTTGACAGCTCTCGGGTTTCCTAGTTTATGCTTAAAAGCTTGTAGGTTCTAAAATGCGTTATAAGAATTCAAGGTTCTTAAAGGTATGAAGGCTTAATTTTTGGTCAATAAATGTGTGATAGGTGTCTCCAAATGTGCAAGAATTTTTAGAGGTATGCATTGACCAAAAGGAGGTTTGTTGACCCTGCTTATTTAGAGATTTTAAGGTTTTAAGCTATGCTAGAAAACAAGTCTACCTTATGAGTTGAGGTCTAAGGCTTATTAATATGATGAATGGGCCAAATGGGTGGCAAATCAATCTTCACATATATTGGAAGGTTTATGTTTCTCTTGTTATTCAAGTTTTTGTCAATATGAAGGGTTAATTGGCTAGTAGGTTTGGAAAGGAAGTATGTTGCAAAGGATGATATTGGTGATGAAAATTGGTGTGCTTGAGGGGCATATGAGATTTCTCCAAATATGGAGTATTAGGTTCTAAAAATGTTTCTATTGAAAATTGTGGTCTCTACAAGTTTCAAGTAGGGCTACAAGGAGGCTAGATAGGCCTAGTTTGAAGAAGAATGTTTTTTTTTTTGCTCAGTTTCTCTAAAAGAGAAAGGTATGTGTGTCTCAAGGTAAGATCTCATATTGATTTAGTGCATGTTTCCTATTTGGTGAATGGCATTAATTTTTTTTGGTAGTCCTTAGGGTAGCTTGAAAGAAGAGGCTAGTTAGCATGTGTGATGGTTCTTCATGGTGTGTGGAGATATAAAGATGCTCAGAAGGTGCAATGGTTTATATATCTTAGCAGGAGTCCCTCTCAGTTGTTTCTTGATGTGTTCCATCAAATTTTATTTCTTTTTCATTTCTTTATTCATTGGTTGTAGAGCTTGATTGAAGAGAGTGTTGGCATGGAGCAAGAGGATGTTGTTAAGACAAGCAGAAGAAGGCTCAAAGTAAGGGGGAGTTTATGTCATCTTTTTTAGATGGTACTTTTCCTATTTGATAGTCTTGCCAGGTCTTTAATATTAGTATGTGTCCACTTTGTCATTGTGTCAAAGGAAGAGAAAGTTCCTGTTGGGGAGAAACTTCATGTTGTGGGAATGCTTTGAAGAGAGAAGGTGATCCATAGATTACTATATTGATGGGTGTTGACATCAATAAGAAAGGGGGATATTGTTGGATATTTTTCATGATGATGTCCTAGTGGTATCATGGAGGTTCCCTGGTGAGTGGATGAAGTCCATTGATAGACTAAGTAAAATGACAAAGCTTGCAATGTACTTGTTCTTGTTTGACAAAGTGTGCAATGTACTTGTTCTAGTATGATTTATGTTTGTTTGGTTGATCTTCAGTATTGACATAGATTAAGAGGATTAGGGATGAGTATGGAGGTTTTATCATGTACAAGGGATACTATAATATGTGATCCATGCTTTGAGAGCTTGTGTGCACAAGTGAAATTCATTTGGTTGTCCATAGTTTTCATCTAGACACTTTGGGTCCAGTGGTAGAAAAGATGAGTTGCTAGTTTGATGGCATAACCATTACCACATGGGAAGGATTCAAGGGGAGATGGTCATATGGTTGTGATCACTGTAATCCCTAGTTTTTATGTTCCATATCTCAAGTCATGTGTTGAAGCATGGTCAAAGTTATGAGGGTGAAAAGTTGTCTTTTAAGACAATTTTCACTGTTTTCTCATACTTAGCCAAATTTGTAATATGGTCAAAAAGAGCCAAGTAAGCGGTTTGATGATTAAATATCTCACACATGTAAATGTTTCAAGTGAAGGTGATAATATGGGTTTGTTGAGTTTTTGACCTAGTTTATTTATGTTAATTTATAGATCATGCGATGTAGCACATTAGAAGATATGCTTTTAGAAAGTTAGGCTCCCAAGTAGATTGACTATGTTTTCCCATACTTGGCCAATTTTGCAGTGTGGTAAAAAAAGATGAGTGAGAATTTTTTTGATGTTATATCTTGCATGTGTTAAGGTGTCAAGATAATTTGATTATATGGGTTTATTCAGTTTTGAGCATAGATCGTTTGTGCTAAATTTGAGCTCATGCATTGTAGCATGGCAAAAGTTATAGATGATCAAAGTTGGCCTCTTAGGCAGATTTGGACATTGTTGGCTCTGTGACAAAATTTGATGAGAAGGAATGTTTATGGCATTATATCTCACATGTATAAGAATTATAGGATTATTGGGTCACATGGTTGGATTTTTCTATGGAAAGAGATCATATGGTCTAAATTTGAGATCCTACATCAAAACATAGAAGAAGTTATTGAGGTGCAAAAATGGCTACTCATGCATATTGTAGTCGATCCCCATACTTAGTAAATTTGCTTGATTTGGACCTAGTGGAGATCCAATGATGGAGTTCATACTTCCAAATCAAACAAAGCATGTAGATTCAAATGGATCGATATGATAGTTGTTTAACAAATTTAAAGTTTAGGACCTAATAAAGATCCAATGGTGCATGGGTGATCATATTGATCAAAGATTAATGGTGCATCTTGAGCGAGATGAGGACAAGTGTATGGCATTTAACGTCTGGTCAAAGGCATAAAATATTGATCTAATGGTGAATGGGTATTTGTACTGATGATTGAATGGTGAGTATTGATCAATAAAGTCCTTGTTGATCCCATAGAGATTGATGGAGCACTTTAAGTCAACATTTTGAGAAGGCACGAAATGAGGTCAAAGTAATAGAAAGTTAACATGTAGATTTGGCGGTATATATGTTAAAGCTTAGACATGATTGATGGTGTGAGATTGATCTTGAGCTGAGAGTCCACAAGATGTAAGAAAAGTTTCTGAAGTTTAACTGTGACCATTACCATTTGAATATTTGAATTTGTAAAGGAAATAACCAGTGTGTGGTTTTCAGACCATAACTTTTTTTAGAAGATGAATTTTCTCATTAAGTAAAAATAGAAGTGGTAGAGGAATCCAAGGTGCATCTATAAATGTGTACTTGAAGATCTGAAAGTGAATATAGACAAAGATATTGAGCCTAGAAGTTGATTATGTGTTTGTTCTTGTTTGACAAGTGAACTGCGAAGGATATTCAAGCTTGTTTTGATGTTGTATCAATGTCTCGTGATGAATTAACTATTGGATGATGTTTTAGACTCCATGAGGAAGCTTTGTGTAGACTTTGGAGGTGTGATCAATCTATCTTGAGTATGAACAATGCTTAAGAAGTTGACTATGTGTTCATCCATGGTGACTGTGTGCATAAGGTCTATGTTTAAGTTATTTGAGCATAGATAGAGGCAAGCTAAGTTGATTTTGATCATTTGATGATGTCCTAAGGACATAATGAATAGACCTATGTAATTAGAAGTGGTCTTATATTCATGTTTTTCTTGAGGGTGAGCTATATGGGTGAATAGGTCTCCATGAGACCTATAAGAGGTTAAGTGCCTTGTTTAAAAGGTGTAGCTACTTAAGGGTGACCCATAGGTGCTATGGCCAATAAATGTAGATTTTAATGATCCTTATCTTTGTATGATATATGTATTAAGGGTTAAGATATACCTAATGGCTGACCAAGATGGTGTTGAATAAAGATTGCTCTATAAATAGTAGAACCAAAGATGTTGGGTTCTAAGCTTGTAAGTGAGAGACTAAGGAGTGAATTGAGAGAGTCTTGTGTGTGTGAACGAAGGGTAGAGTGCCCTAAGGATGATATAAAGAGCAAATCAATTGGAGGACTATTTGTATGACCTATTGGTCATGATTTTATTGGCAAAATAGAGAGCTTGTTGTTTGAGTGTGAGCGATGGTGAAGTGAGATAAGTTGAGGTCCATCATCAGGTGTTGTTGACATCAGTTCAGAGGTGGAAGTGTTTTCATAGGTGTTTTTTTGGTAGCTCAACTTCTAAGGTGGTTACAGCCTCCTTTCAAGGTAACACTTGCTAAAAGGTTTGGTTGTTATTGCTACAATTAACTTCTGCTACAATTGGGATCTGCTTTACAATACCACAGACGCTTGAATGTTGCAGAGTTGCTTATCCACAAAATGAAAACCATGAAATCCATAGTATCAATATGCTTGTCTTTCCATATTCCTTGTCCCATGTCTGGTTATGAACTCCACACATTGGGATTCTAATGCACAATCCAACCTCAACTGTTTATTCAATAATTTCGTTAACCTTATTCCAATGTTGAGGAGTCAAATCTCTGATGGCAATTTTGGGGTTGAGCTTGAGTCAGAGCTTCGATGGCCACTGTTTTGACATACATTTAACATCTGCTACAATTGGGATCTGCTTTACAATACCACAGACGCTTGAATGTTGCAGAGTTGCTTATCCACAAAATGAAAACCATGAAATCCATAGTATCAATATGCTTGTCTTTCCATATTCCTTGTCCCATGTCTGGTTATGAACTCCACACATTGGGATTCTAATGCACAATCCAACCTCAACTGTTTATTCAATAATTTCGTTAACCTTATTCCAATGTTGAGGAGTCAAATCTCTGATGGCAATTTTGGGGTTGAGCTTGAGTCAGAGCTTCGATGGCCACTGTTTATATATCCATCAGAATATGGAGCAGAAAAGTACTTACTCAGGAGAGCTACATTTCCAACGAATCAATCATGCGACTTATACTCCTATACTTCAGGTAATTCCATAGTCTGCTTGAATGTTAAACTCCATGGTTTTGGATTTAAATCTCATCTAAAACCATTTGTTGCCGTTAATGTCAGCCGCAGATGTTCTTCGGCAGATTGAGAAAGGTGATTTCAGCGAGAATTCCTCTTTAAATTTTCTGAAAAGAGGAGGAGAGAGGTCTGATTCATCTCCAATGCGAATGAGCTTTGGAGGCAATGTCGATTTACAAAACAGAAAGCAGTATTTTAAAATCTCTGATGGAATGGAATTGGAATTGCCATGCGGTTTTGCCAATTACCGCTCCCCTGGTTTCCGTGTATCGGACGAAGACAGAGGGGCCATGGAGTCGTGCAGAGGCCTAGTGGTAATTTCTGCCATATTCGGAGGCTATGACAGGCTTAGACAGCCGAAGGGCGTGAGGAGAATTACAGCAGAAAATGTGTGTTTCTTCATGTTTGTGGACAATTTAAGTCTTGAAAAGCTTGAAGGCTACGGGATCGAACCCGACGAGTCTCGCAAAATAGGAGTGTGGCGCATTGTTTTGGTGGAGGAGTTGCCATACAAGGAATATGTGATGGATGGTCTCATACCCAAATACCTTCCGCACAGGCTCTTTCCCAACTGTCTCTACAGCATTTGGACAGACGCCAAAATACAGCTCACTGTGGATCCGCTGTTAATTTTGGAGAATCTTGTCATCAAGCAGAATGTCGATATTGCTCTGTCAAGGCATCCTTACAACGTGCATACCATGGAGGAAGCCATTTTTACTGTGAGGTGGAGAAAGTGGAGCAACGAGGCTGTGACAAATCAGATGCAACATTACTGTGCAGATGGCTTGCAGCCTTGGAGCTCTCAAAAGCTTCCCTACACCTCTGGTATTTTGTTCTGCTAAAAATTCATCAGCTTAAAAGTTGGTATTTGGACTATTATGAACTTAACTGGTTAATTATTGTAATTGCAACAGATGTGGGGGATACAGCATTGATATTGAGAAAGCACAGCAATCCAGCCAAACTGTTTTCATGCCTGGTTTTCAATGAAATTCAAGTGTTTAATCCTCGGGATCAGTTGGCGTTTGCATTTGTTCGAGATATGATGAGCCCCAAACTGAAAATTCATATGTTTTCACCAAATCTTTTCAACACAATCACAAATGAGTACAGACACTCTCACAAGACGGGGCATTTGGGTGGCGTGGAGCGGCAGGGAATTTACATGGGATCTGATTCTAATTCTGCAGCTTGCAAATCTTATTTGGACACTATTTGGAAAAATTAATAGATTCCTAAAAGCTGTTACTAGTTTCCATTCTGAATCAAAGAAATGGCTTAAAGATGGCTCACTTGAAATCATAATAGAAGAAAGCCAACACCACCCAACACCACCCTACCCTCACTTGTGTAGGTTTTCAAATTGTCTTTTGTTATACAAGAAAAATATATTTTATTAATGCCGACTGTTAACAATTATGTCTTAACTGTCCAATTTCATTAATACACAGGTTTTATTTATTTTTTATAAATGAAGATTCATCTAACTTTGCGGACACTTATTTATACTGTCCTTTTTTATAATTGAAGAAGCAGCTAACCTGGCGGACATTTATTTGTACCTTTCTTTTTTATGATTAGAGAAACAGTTAATATATGGACACTTATTTACATTCTCTTTTTTTTTTCATTTCCCCCCCGTTTTTTTTTTTCAGAGAATAAATTTAATTTGTATGGTATTTTTGGTATGTTTATTTGTAGTTAAATTAAATTTTGATAATTTTTTATGAGTAAATATTTTTTATTAATTATATAAATATAATATTTTTTATATTAATGTATGATGTTATAATAAAAATGGTCTTTTAATTAATATAATGATTAATTTTTATTTTAATTGTGAAACAAATTGGACATATAAGATATACACTTAGTATAAACAAATGTTTAGAATATTGATTTTTTAAGTAAGTACTCTTAATAATTATTACCTAAGGACAAATAATTATTATTACAGAAATCATTAAACATAAAAAATTTGAGATAATTTAAAAGGTACGCTAATAAATATATTATAAAAATTAATATCAGTATCTTTATGTTAATGTTAGTGATGCCATAACAAAAATAACCTTGTTCCTAATGTAGTTAGGGAGTATTTGAGTTCCCTTCTCTTTATTTTCTATAATTTACAAATTATTTAATTTATTGCCAATGAAATGTAGAAGAGTTGGTAAAATGGGTTGGTTGTGCCCAGCCTCACCCAAATTCAAATCTCATAAACCCTTAATTGGAGTGGAGTTCCAAACTCCACTTTAAAAACTTGGTGAGCTTTATTTTTGGGTACAATATCTTTCAAACGTTTCTAATATTTAATAGAAAAAGATCACATATGTTCCGTGATTGTGAAAAACAATAAACAAATATTATTAAATAAATAATATGGAAATACAAGTGACGGAAGTCACGTAATACAAGTAACGGAAGTCATGGCTCGTTTTTAAATGCGTTTGAAAACCAACAAGAAAGTTATCACTTTCATTTTGTTTACCAACTCTAATGAATAAGAAATGTTTGTATGGTCATACATTCTTGTAATATAACATCAATCACCCTTCAACAACAAGGGCACCATGCACCAAGTCCCTGCGGGGTTCATAATGGAACTAGAACTAATTGACAATAATATTAGTGGAGTTTTGTCAATATGTAGCTGAAATTTTTTAATACTCAAGATACTTTAAAACCTACCACATCAAGAAAGTATAATGAAAAACTATTAGCAGCACTGGCCAAAGCTCCATGTTCAAACAACACAAGAGTTGATATACATGCATATCAATCTAAGCAAGTTGCTTCTGCAAATCCAAGGTCCATTTTAATGCCCAACTTACACACCAAATTACCAAGTAGTGGCAATGCCCACAATAATATATTCTTGAAGCCCTTCACAAGTAGTGATCTGGGCAACAATTCAGGCGACGATTCTACTCCAATTGATGATGAAACTTTCGGTAGCCATAACTTTTGCACCGTAACTCCAATTGACTCGCCATTTGAACTGTTGGAAATCTAAGAAAGAGGAGAACGTGGTGAGATGGCATTGAGCTCCACTCAATAAAGTTTTACCCCTGAAAACCCAACGAAAGTGCCCTAAATTTTAATTTTTGTAGTGCAGTCTGAAAATAGTAATTCCTCAAATTTTGTATTGTTTTAAATCGTGGAAGTCGAACCAATTCATCTCCCTCAAGATTGGTGACCTTCCACATCCTCCCCCCACTTTCAAAACATGTATAAATGAAGATGTAACCCGAAATGGAAATCAGACATCTCTTCTCAGAGATAAGCATATGTTTGGGTCTGTAAATTTTATCAATAAAACATCTCTTCTCAGAGATAGCATTATTTTAATTGTCTTGTTTTGGTTTCTTGAATTATCTTTCAACCAAAGCTTTTGAGTTTTGGATCAAGTAGCTAGTCTTTGAAAGGAACCAACATGGATATTCGCAACACTAGCCTCCCTATTGCTACAACTATTATAACTATTGCACCCACTACTAAAAATGATTTAGTTATGGAAGAAAATGTTCAGAGTAAATCATCACAACCATTTGCAAACCTTAATCCTCAAAATTCAAGTGGAGACAGTGCCATAAATGTGGGTTCATTATAATATAAATGATATTGTAAGCCATGATTTCATAGAATAATTAGAGGGCCACTTTTAAATAGTGTGATATGATTCAATTGTTTAATTTTGAGCTAATTTATATTAATGATTAGTGGTTTACAAGAATTCATCTTTTATAAGTATGAATGGTTTACTTGGCACTCATTGTATCTGTATGATGCATATAAAAATGGCCTTGAACATCGCCTAAATGCAATGAGTGCCAAATACACCATTCATGCCTCCAACTCATCTCTTAGAAATATGAATGGTTTACTTGGTACTCATTGTATCTATGTGATGCATACAAAAACTAAATGCAATGAGTACCAAATACGCCATTCATGCTTCCAACTCATCTCTTATAAATATGAATAGTTTACTTGGTACTCATCGTATCTACATGATGCATACAAGAATTAAATGCAATGAGTGCCAAATACACCATTCATGCCTCAAAAATATGGGTTCTTGTAAACTACTAATCATGAAATATGAATTAATGTAAATTGGCCTTAAAATCTGAACAAAGCATCACATAATTTTGCTCCAATATAGAAACATCACCTATTTATACTTTTATATATATTATATTGGAATCACTGCAGACATAGATGGACAGAGAGATATGAAGCCCATCTGTAAGATTACCCCTCCAAAACAAAAGGCCAACCTAGTAAAAGTAAATAAGGAAAGTATTATTAATTACTAATTTAAATTGTCACTACGAAAAATCTCACAACCTATTTCGGAACTTTTCTAAAGATACTTATGGTGTACTTATGTGTTTTCTACACAAATTGCAATGTTTTTGTTTAGATGTTGATGGGAGTATTTGATTCTTGAATTCTAGATGACTGGAAAACTCTTCTTCAATATATATATAGGTGAGTATATATATATATATATATATATATATATATATATATATATATATATATATATATATATATATATATATATATGTGTATGTATGTA
Source organism: Torreya grandis (assembly GCA_037957365.1). Classification (NCBI taxonomy): domain Eukaryota; kingdom Viridiplantae; phylum Streptophyta; class Pinopsida; order Cupressales; family Taxaceae; genus Torreya; species Torreya grandis. Next base: position 99,453 of record JARHVA010005607.1, on the reverse strand, counting down.
TGTATGTATGTATGTATGTATGTATATAATTTCAATTCATATTCTGTTAGATTTTAGATTTAATTGTCAATTGACTACATTGCATTGTTTGAACTGGGCATGAAGAAATTTTTACCTATAGGTGGGTATGACAAAGAAGAGAAAGCATCTACAGCTTATGATTTGGCATCTCTTAAGATTAGGGATTCAATACTCCTAAATTTTATAGTATGATTTTACATATTGTTTCATATAGTGCATTGAAATTATAGCATAGTTTGCCTCTACCCTTTTTTAAATATTTCATAGAGGTCCTTTTGGTTAACATTTGGTCTCCTAATGTAGATTCAAAAGTATGAGAAAGAGTTAGAAAAGATTGAGAAAATGTCCAAGGAAGATTATTTTGCATTTCTGAGGAGGTACATGGTTTTCCTTCCTCTAAACTTTTCAGTATGCCTTAGAAATTAGGTAAATCTACATTTAAAAAATGCAAGAAAGGTTTTTTTTTCTTTTTTTATTGGATGTCTAAAGGCATTATATGGAATCATTGAATTACATTGAATGTAGGCATCTCTATTCAATGTGTTCATGTAGTATACATCTAAATTAGTGACCTCTTTTAGCTAAGCAGTCATGAGGAAGTGGCATCCATGCCTTCATAATCATCCAGGATAGGATCTTGGCCTTAATCATTTGACTCTCCATACATGATATCTAGAAGAATTTGTACTTTAGTGAATGGATTTAAGCAACCATCATCCTCACCAATATGAGGGAAATTATTTTAATGAGACTACATCTACTTTATTTTGTTTATTTCTAGTTATCAAGCACACTCAAAAGCCAAACAAAAGCCATCACAGAATATAGATGGCCATAAATGGATTTACATTTCCAGTGCATAAAATTGAGTTGAGTAAGATTTTATCATGTTGATGTTTACAAAAAACATTAACATGTACCCTTATATCTTGCAAGAAAAGCAATGGTTTTTCAAGGGGTTTATTAGCCTATCGTGGAGTGACAATATCTTTAATCAAACTAGATTTAATATAGTTGTTATTTTAGATACCAAAAATCTACACACCTATGCTTCTAAATGTTGACGACCCCCTAGACATACCTTGGACCCTCTTGGGACCAATTTACACCAATTTGGCCTAACCTATCCCACCCATAGTCAGATTCACAAGCTGACTCAACCTGGCCTTTAGGACCTCTTTCCTTTGGACCCTGACCGTCGACGGTCAAGGTGACCATTGATGGTCACCATGGGAAACCTTATAATAAACGGTCAGGGTCCACCTCCTTAACAAAGCACATGCAAACCACCCATGTTGATTTTCTAAATATAGCTTGTCTAAATCTTATTGAAAGACTTTATATGGACAATTTATATTTAGATGGCCTAATTACACCTTCACTTCCACCTCTTGGTTATGCCTATAAAAGAGAGAGCCCTGAGAGGTCAAATAGATCTGCAATAATTATCAGGTGCTCAGGGATCTAGGAGTTTTATTTTACAAGTCAATCCACATTATCAAGCATCATCATTAATCTCATTGAGAGCTGACTTGTCATCGCCTCTCAACCAAGTTCTCGAGTACCATTACTCTACCAGAATCAAGCTAGATTCCACCAATAGGATAACTTCTTCAACCACTTAATTAACTTCTAGTAAGGCAAGTACTTGTTTGTCAATATTCATGTGCTTTATTTCCATGTTGCAATTAGTCTAGCCCTTGCCCATCTACCAGAATCCATCTTTTAGACCTCATGATTTAGAAATTAACAACCTAGATCTTCACACAGTAACCATCGATGGTTGACTCAACTGTCGATGGTCTGTACAACCACCAATGGTCATTTTGATCATTGACGGTTATTTTAACAACCAACAGTCACTGTGGTAGTGAAAACTAGTAAGTTGTTTTCACCCACTTACCCTCAACCAAACCTAATTTTATTTATTTTTGATCACTCACAGATCTCTTTCAGATTTTTTGAAGCATACCCCAACCCCTTAGCACTAGTATTAATTAGTTTATTACTAATTTGATCATTTCTAGTTTATTTTATTGAGCAAGCATTTTTGTATTTAATTCTAGTACCTTTTGATTATTGATGCAAGTACCTTCTTTCTATTTTTGTGAACTTAATTGTTTAAAATGTGTTGATTGATAGCCTCTAAATAAGCCCTCACTTTCAAGATCTAACTATCGCTAGGAAATCTGCCCAATTATCTATCTAACAAACAAGTTTGCTTTAGTGATTTCCTATCTGTAGGTCTTCCTCTCAAGCCAAAGAGGAGATCTTCACAATATTCTAATTCAATGCACGCAAAAATAAATAGGTTTTTTAACCACACCCATATCGAGTTTCTTTTCTCTCTTCCCTAGAACTTAAGGTGAAAATTTACATGAAACATTCTGGCATGTTGGGTGGGACCTAAAGTCTTTACTCACATTTTTATTTGCATTTGTATGTTATTCTCTCTATCTATGCTCATAATTGAAACTAAAGTTTCTTTTGGGTTTAAAATCAATTGCATCCATTGATTGCTTTTAACATTAGTTCACTTTGAATTAAAGCATAGTAATCTTATCAGAGCACCACTTTTGTTGCACACACTAGCCAAACCACTTTCATCAATCAAACATAAAAATAATTTGAGATAAGGCCAAATTGGGATTTCATCACCTAACAGTCACCTTACCCTTTCTTGGCAATCTTACTTGGAGGTCATCACCAAGGGGAGAACTTACTCAGCTCTCTGATTGAGTATAAACTCTGGATATCAATATATATTGGTTAAGCACCTAACACCTTTATTGCTACAATGTGTGAAGTGAGGGAGTAAGCCCCAATACTAATCCATGTATTGATTTCAATATAGATTATTTTGAGCACTTAAATAACCTAAAAACAACCACAGACTGCTTCTATAATACCTGATCTATAAGCTAACTTTTATCACACATTCTCATCAACTAAGGCATAAGCTAAAATCAAGATTAAAACTAACCTCTAGGATTAACATACTTTATAGTGTGTGTCTTGATTGTCTTGATCATTTTTTTTCTTATTCATGTTTGAGTAGTGAGTTTATTCTTGTTTTCTCTCCCCCTTTCTTGTATGGTTCTCACTCGCTAGCAATGAAGAGACCTAACAGAGCATAACCCATCACTCAAATCAACCTCTTATACCTCTTCATCTATGGAGTATGTCTTTGAGGTATAATACTCACCTCATCTATTGGGAAGCCCTACTTTCCCTCAAGTATTTTCTCAAGGAGATATGGACTTTAACACTTTTTTAGATAATAATCCATTTTCCCTATAGCACTACCTTAAAACCTCCCCTCACCATTCCCCGGTTCTAAGTCCACCTCAGGATCCTCCTTATGGCATAAAATCCTACTTTATGAGGGGTATCCCTATTGCCATGGTCACCACCCAACATTCAACTACCCATACATCTTCATCTACTAACCACTTTGACACCATAGTTGAAAACCAACCACTATCCTTACACCTTTTACCCCTACTAATGACTCTTCCACCTTAAGAACAAACCTACCATTAACCCATCATACTCCACTTATTACTAGAGTACCTATCACCATCACTACCAACCTTCCCTTTATCAACCCCAACCCATTGGTCAATACCACTTTACCAAGCTTAGGGGTATATATCCCTTCTACTTTACCACCTATTAGCATGAAGGTCACTACATCTCCTTTTATTACCAACCCAACTACCGTTCATGCCCAATCCATAAGAATCCCTCAATAGGTACCTGTCATGCCTAATCTAGGATACATCCCTAACCCACAAGGGTATGTACCCACTACTCTACCACCATCATCCGTCTATCCTTACATACCACCTATGTAACCTTTAACATCCATATTCCAAAATGTGACAACCTCTCAACCGCTAAACAATTACCAATATGTTATCCAATCTCAACTATAGTATCCACCTTGCAATCCTTTTGGTACACCACCTTAAACTAACCTAATGAAGATGCTCATGGACAAGATGGAAAACCTTGAGTCATTCATTTTATGGGATCATAACATCCTATCCTATGAGTATATTTTAAATGAACCTAGTCATCCCTTTGTCCCTATCATACCTTACCCTCCTTAATGGGAGCTTCCAAAATTTACCAAATTTTAAAGTAAGGATGACCCCCAACAATACCTTAGGGATTTTAGGCACACAAGTTGCATGATTTCTTATGATGATACTCTTACCATCCAAACATTCCCCATGTCTTTATCTGGCCTAGAACTTGACTGGTATAGTGCCCTTACGAGGCATTCAATCTTTTCTTTCACCCAGCTAGCTCAGGTCTTCTTATATAAATTTTCCATTAACATTTCCAAGAAGGTCTCTATCACCAATCTCTATTCTATAAAATAATTCGATGATGAGTCTATTACTAATTTTGTCACCCATTGAATAATCTTGATTAATCATCTTTCATTTTCCTTACATCAGCCTAAAATTATAGAGCTTTTTGCTCGAGCTTGCGTTAAACATATATCTTCTACATTGTGATTCCAAATCTTTAGAACTTTTGATGAAGCTTTTACCATGGCATGTATGCTAGAAAACCAATCCATAGATGAGGGGAAATTGAAGTTATGAAATAAAAGCTCTACCTTCAAGACTAATGAAACCTCTTCCTCCAAACCAATTAACCAAGCCAACACTAAAATCAGGAGGAAGGGAACTATGAATGCAGTTATCCTTAAAACCATCCCTCCACCTAATGTCAATAATAAAAATTCTCCCATTACCTTCAACCAAAACACAAAGAACCCAAATCAAAGAAACCAAAAATAGTTCACTCTGTTTGGAGAATCTTATGCCTCAGTTCTAGATAAACTATTAAAAGCTAACCTCAACATCTTCCCCCCATCAAACCTCCTCAGTAGTTTGATTCGTCTCATCCAGCACCTACTTGGTAAAATGAGAATGACCTTTGTACTTTTCATTGGGTAATTGGACATGATTTTAACCGATGTAATACTTTCAAGAATGTTGTTTAGATCCTTATAGACAAGGGGGAACTCATGTTGGATAATCCTAATGCCCCTCAAAATCAAGTTCTTGATATCTTCAAGGAGACTTTTTCCAAACATGCCCTTGCCAAAACTGAGGACACACAAGCTGAATGTTCTCATGATGCCCACATGGTCAATATGGTCCTTAATATGCTTCCCAATGGGGAACCTACCATCCAACCTACCTTCTTCTCCCCCACTTCACCCACCTAGGTGGTGGAGTCACTTTCCCTTCCTTTAGAGGCCCAAATTGAGGAGGTTCCTTTCCCTTAAATTCACTCATAGAGGCTTTGGAATCATCAAATACCCATTTGAATAGCCTATCTAAATAAATAACCATTCCTAATCCACCATCTCCCCTAACTATAAGAAAAACTACAACTATGGACATCATGTCCAAGGGAACAACTTTTCACAAACACCCCTCACGAAATAGCCACCCAGTCCAGCTTACATCCCTTTCTTGAGGATACAGATGAGGCTACCAATCCTCCTCCTCAACCCATAGGTGTACCCTTAACACCCACTACCCAAGAGGCCAAACCAGTTTAAAAACCTTTTTCCAAACTCATTCAAAAGTTAGGTATGGTCACAAAACTGGACATGGATGAAACCACTTTCAAGAAACAGTCAGGGCTTCCTTACATCCACAAACCCTAACCTTCCAGCACACCTTTAACCAACCAATCCATCATTTTTACACCACCTCTTAAACCAATCAGAACTTCTACCAACCCCTCACCTTCTCTATTAACCAAATTAGCCACCTCTTCAATGGCCATACCACCAACCAAACCTTCCAAAACTCTTAGTGCCTTCCCTACACAAAGATTGGTTCACCCATCCTTGAAAGTGGAATTAACCTCATCCAAGCCTATACCCAAACCAACTAAGGGGATGAAACCATTGAATATCTACATGGATAGGATTCTACCTCCCTTTACCTTGTCTTTTATCTTAAGGCCTCATCCATCAACTTTTGCCTAAAAATCAAGCTCATTTTAACATATGTCATCTACCACCATTGATTACACCAACCCACTTATTGTCTGATGCGTAGGTCCTTCCTAGATTACCAATAACCAAACTATCAAACTCAAACACCCCAACCACCAACATACCCAAACCAAAACCATTGATCAAACAAACCACCTTACCTAAACCCTCTCTCACCAAAACCATTGCTACCAACATGTCCATCTTACCAATTGAAACCACAACCTCTAGACCTTTCCCACCTCTAGTTGAATCCTATACAACCATTTTCCAAAGGTTATTGTAAGCCTCTTACCTCACTTTACCCATATCAAGCCCTTTGATTCTCTTGGTTTGAAATTGGCTTGGTATAACGACCATCAAATATATTCCTATCACAAGACACCCGAGCATGACACAGAGAATTAAAAAGCTCTCCAGGCCATTATCCATCAACTCTATGATGAGGATGATCTTTTACTAGATGAACTTCCCTCGACTCCTCTACCAATGCACCCAACAACCATTTGCCAATGCTTCCCTAATCTTTCACTCTCACCTCAAAGTGATAGAGAATCTACTTAAACTCCTATCACACCTTTCCCCCCTATCCATACCATTAATGTGGGCACATGATCACAACAAAAGGATAAAGGGAGGATAAAAGTGTCCATCCCATAGACATACCCACCTTCTCATCCTAAACCACACTAGATCCCAATCTCTTCATCTTCAACTAAGCCTAAAGTTATCATCTTAGGCACTTCTGAGGCTAACCCCTTTGAATCTATCAAGAGGGTCATTCTTAAGCAACTCCACCAGACTCTAGCTACGATGAGCCTATACAAGCTCATTTCCACCTCACCTCACCATCTTCAGACCATGATAGAAACTATGCAAGCTATTGAATTCAAACCATGTGACTCCCCACCTATAGAGGCCTTCATAGGTTCTCTCCAACTCTCCACCCTTGTTACTTTCAAGGACTCAGAGATACCCTATATCCATTTTGAGGATCTATATCCTCTTCTCTTTATTACTACCCACATTAACCAAACCCACATCAAATGGGTTATGATCGATGGGGGAGCCAACATCAACATCATCTCTTCCTATGCGTATGGCCAACTCAAATTATCAGATAATGTCATATCCCAAACTTTGGTTATCCTTAGATCTTTTAATGACACCATGACCACTACCTTGGGAAATCCTCCACATTTAACTCAGACCACACATGCTCCCTAACCTCTTATATGTATTTGAAAGTAAATTATAGTACAATGTTCTGATAAAGAAACCTTGGATCTATGTTATGGGTTGCATACCTTCTACCCTTCACCATTGTGTCAAATTTGAGCATGAGGGTTAGGTTGTTACCATACAAGCTAACCCCAGTCCTTTTTCAGCATGTAATATGACCTACTAACCCAATAACATCCTCTTACCTCTAAAAAAAACACCCTAATCATCCATTACCAAGCCCTCAACCATAAAAAATGAACCCATTACTTCTCATTCCATAGAGGCATCTACCAATTCATCTATTCCTATGAATCAGATACTCACCACTGATCCCTTGGAATCTACCTTCTAATGCCTTACCCTTAGAGAATACCATCTCCTTACCCTTGATGCTTTCCCTACTCCCCAAGAGTATGAGAAACTCAACCACCAACTAGGTTATGACCCCAACATTGGAGCTATTATTCCCCTAGGGCCTTCAAGCTACCAAACCCACTTTATCTATGTGGTAATTGATAAGTTTCTCGACGCCACCACCACCCCATCTTTACCACAACCATTCACCTCTACATTCTCTTACTTGGACAACCCAAACTTTGCCAAATTATACCTCCATAGGTGTGCCTAGAAAGGGTTTGGCTTCGGATGATACGAGCATGACCCACACACATTGATCTTGATTGAGATTTGAAAGCCTCATGAGAAGCATGGCCTTGGCTTCATTTTACCCAATAAGAAGAAAGCCAAACAACCTACCACTACTACTATTGTAGAACAGACCCCTTCCTCACCAGCACCCCCTCCTCTTGAGTATGAGGATAAGGACATCATCCCACCTAAAATTCTTTTCATCAACATGATTACCCTTGGCCCCCTAACTTATGAAAAGGAAGAGGCACCAATATCCATCTCTTTGATCTATCCTAAACTGGTGGGAGAAGACTCTTATACCCTTAACACTATTTAGTACTAGGATGATGATTATATTCTCACCTACCTTAGTGCACCTGATTCCTCCAACCACAAATCCTTACCTTCTAAATCCTTCACCGTGATGAATGAATCCACTATAGATATTGACATAGGCACTTCGAGCAACCCTCATATTATAAAACTATGCCAATATTTAAATTTTGAGGAACTTCAAAACTTCTCTACCTTCCTCCAAGATCATGGCATTGCATTCTATTGGTCATATGTTGATATGACTAGTATTAACCTAGCCATTACCACCCATAATATTATAACCAATCATGATGTTAAGCTTATCAAAAAGAAACTTTGATGAAATCACCCTTACATAGCCCTTCTTGTCAAAAAAGATCTTTAACGCCTCCTTTCTGTCAACCTCATTCAACCCATTGATTATCCCCAGTGGGTTTATAACATCATGCTTATCACTAAATCCATAGGGGGACTACGTATCTTTGTGAACTTTTATGACCTTAACCTCACCTTCCCAAAGGATAACTTTCCCCTACCTATCATTGACCAACTTGTTGATCTTACAACATGCCATGAGATGTTGTCTCTCATAAATGGATTCTTGGGTTATAATAAAATTTTGATTGCCCCCGAAGATCAACACAAAATTGCCTTTATCACCCCATGGGGGATTTTCTATTATAGGGTCATGCCCTTCAGTCTTAAGAATGCTAGTGCAACCTACATATGTTCTATGACCTATATCTTCCATGATCTCATCCACACAATCTTTGAGAATTATGTGGATGACCACCTCAAAAAATCCAACCTTTTCAAGGACCACTTAGCCATTCTTAATATTATCTTTGAGAGACTTATCTGTTACCATGTCTGCCTCAATCCCAAAAAATGTATTTTTGGGGTCTTGTTATGCAAACTCCTTGGCTTCATTATTTTTCTTCTGGGAATCGAGGTTGATCCAACCAAAATCAAAGCCATCCTCAAGATGCTACCTCTGACCAATGTTAATTAAATCCATAGTTTGTAGGGGAAGATCTAATCCATTCACTACTTCATTTCTCAGCACTCAGATCGATGTCAACCCTTCCATCACCTCTTGAAAAAGGATATATCTTTCAAGTGGAATGTTTATTGTCAAAAGGCCTTTGATGTACTCAAAGAGTACCATCTATCTCCACCTATCCTCACACCTCCTAAGGATGACCAAACTTTCTAACTTTATATCTCTACCATTGACCATTCTCTAGGGGCAATGTTTGCCTATTAGGATGAATAACACAAAGAGCAAGCCATCTATCACATAAGACCCACCCGTTTAGACTATGAAAATTGATATACTCACACTGAGAAACTTTGTTTGACCCTAGTCTTCATGGCCACCAAACTTCTCCACTACCTTCTTAACCACAAATTTTTTGTCATAACCAATACCGATCCACTAAAGTACATTCACTCCAAGCCATACCAACACCAGCATATGGCCAAGTGGCTCATGATTTTAGTTGAGTTTAACCTTGAGTTCCTACAATATAAGTCAATTAAGGGGCAAGTTATTATTGACTAGTTGGCTTACACACCCCTACCAAGCAACCAACCTCCTCCTCTCAAATTTCTAGATGAGTCCATTGCAAACCTATCCCAAGAAGACTTCACTAATCACGTAACCATGTTCTTCGATGGTTCCAAATGTTAGCATGGTGGGTGAGATAGTATCATCCTTATCCCCCTTATCAATGAACCACTTCATTTATCTTTTAAACTTGACTTTGAATCTACCAACAATGTGGCTGAATATGAAGCCCTAATAATAGGTCTCCAAACCACGCTAGCCTTGGGAGTCAAAACAATCAACATATTTGGTGACTCCCAACTTATGGTCAATTAAGTTGATGGCATATACAAGTGTAAGAATGATATTTTAAAACTATATAGATAGTTAGTACTATAACTCTTGACATCATTTAAACATTACCATATTCAAAGCACCCCACAATCTACCAACAAGTTTGTTGACACCATGGCTTCTCTTGCTTCTCAGATCCCATCAACACCATCAGACTCTAAGTTATCAATCATTATCCATCACTTCACTAAACCTTCTTATGTTAAGTTAGATACTCCAACCATCTTTAATATGGAGGAGATCTTACATGACCTTTGGGATCAACAAACCTTTGACTACCTCAACCTTGGCATAGTTCCTTCTGGCCTCTTTAGGAATGCCCATCGAGAATTTATTCAAAGCACCTCCCATTACACCATTATGGGAGGGATCCTCTATAAACATGGTTTTTGATGGCCTCCTATTCCATTACCTTTGTGGTTTAGAAGCCTCTCATGGTATCAAGGAGATGCATGATGGTATTTGTGGGGATCATTTTAGCAGACTCGATGTGGCTAAATGCATCCTATGCCTAGGATATTACTGGCCTACCCTTAACCAAGACTATTGTGATTATGTTCAAAAGTGTGTCACGTGTTGACAACATGCTAATTTGCATCATGTACCCAACCATGGCCTTCAAGTTTCCACTAATTTCTAGCCTTTTTCACAATGGGGTTTGGACCTTATTAGTGAAAGTAACACCCACTCTTCACAATGACATCACTCTATCATCACTATGACTAAATATTTCACCAAATGGGTGGATGTTATTCCTCTTGTCATAATAAAATCTGAAAAAGATTATCAAATTTATCACCCATCATATCATCTACCACTTTGGTGTTCCCCATAAGATCATCATCGATAATGGCAAATCCTTCAAAAACAAAAAAGTTCAATGTCTTTATGATGTATTTGGAATTAAATCAAGATTTTCATCACTTTATCATCCACAAGAAAATGGAGAAGTAGAGGCCTCTAACAAAATCATTAACAACATGCTTAACAAAATGGTCAATGCCTTAGGTCAGGATTGGCACTTGGACATCCCTTTTGTTGACCATTTTTTGGTCTAACAGGCCAAAATCGGTCCCCTTCTTCCTCTGCTATTTTAAGCCAATTCATTTTTTATTTTACACAAGTCAAGGAATTTTCTACAGAATCTGTAGGTCTATTTCTATGGACTCTGCAGGGCTTGGGTTTCTACGGACTCAGCAGTGAGATTTTCTACGAACTCTGTAGGTGTATTCTTTTGGCAAATGAAGAACCAGTTCAGAGACTGTAAGGTTTTATAAAAATTATTTAAACTCTTGTCTATAAATTCATAAGGAAGGTTAGCATTTTTGAACCATTGAACCTGTTTAATGCCTTGAATCATCGCTTAGTTGATCAGCTGGGTTCAAAGGCTTGGTTCAATTCAGTTGGTTCAACGCTTTGGCAAAGTTTAATGTTTTGGTTCAATGACAGAGTTCAAAATTTTGGTTCAAAGCTCAAGTTTATCAGCCTTGCTTCATCACTTGGTTCATCAGATGGTTCAATCATTTGGTTCACTCAGTCGATTCATTGGCAAGTTCATTGGCAGGTTCAATCAAACGGTTTGGTGCCTTGGTTCAACAATTGTTTGAACCATTGAACCAGTTCAATGGATTGGTTAAACACCTTGGTTCAAGTGAATGGTTCAAAGGCTTGGTGAAATAAAGGAGTGGCACGTAGTGTTGAACCATTGAACTGTTGAACCATTTTTGGTTTAATCGGTCAATTCAATGACTTAGTTCGATCGAGCAATTCAAAAGAGCATCCCAAAAGGCTAAAGGATGAGTGCCTTTGTGGAGGGTAGTTTTAGGTTCAAAAGCCCTTGCAGAGGGCAGGGAGCACTTTGAAGACAGTCGAAGGTCTTCAAGGAATGCGCAGAAAGTCTTAAGGCTTTGAATTCTTTCAGACTTTTTGTCCAAAGGAATTTAGAGGAAGGCTGCCAGCACGAAGAAAGGACCCAGGGAAGTCAAAGCGGCCAATTCTCATAGACTTTTTGTCCATAGGAAAAACACCTATAGAAAAGGCCCGCAAAAAGGGCCAAAGAGACAAAAGGCCACCGAAGGGCAGGTGCCCTTGCAGGGGGCTCTCGGCCAGCCAAATGAAGGGCATCTCTCCAGAGCCGAAGGGACATTTCCCCTTCAGGAGGGTCCAAAACAAAGAAAAGGCCCGGAGAAAAGGCTCGAAGGAATTCACCAAGGATGGTGACATCTCAGAAGTCATCAACTTTAAGAAGATGGATTAGCCATTGATTTTCAAATGATGATGGGTGTGCAGATGTCAAATTTAAGATGGTGAAATAGTCTTTTGCTTTTAAATTGCCTAAGTGCCAATCAAAAAAGAGCCCAAAGAATGCAGCAACCCACTAGAAGATAGACCTGATGGCTAAGGGAGCCAGAAGGAGACAAATTAGGAAGAAGATAAAGAGCCCAAAGAATAAAGAGAGAAAATTTCCAAGTGTAGGAATAGGCAGATAGTCCAAGTGGCGAAGGGAGGCACCGATTCAAGAAGTTACTCTAGTAGGTGATACAGTGTCTGTGAATTGATTATTAGGAGGCACAAATGGCTAATGGTGCGACCCATTTTTCTTCATTTCTCATTAATGAGTAGACAAACCACATAATCACCTTAAAGGAGCGGTCTTTCAAGCAGACAAACGACGCGACTCATAATTTCTCATTGATGTTTAAGTGGCTTGCTCTTCCCAATGATCGAAGCACACATGGGTCATTTGTAAAAAGGGGACCAAAGGGCCCCCTTCCTTCCTCTATATATTGTATAATTTTCATTTGGAAAAGGGATCTTTCACATTTGTAAGGTGAAGCCCTAGCAAATTTTCACTTGAAATCAATAAACGCATTTTTACCTCTACTTTGGTTAGATATCTTTATGTGTGTCTGAGTGTTAGTTCTGTGTTTAGTCATTGCTTCTTAATGCTTCCACAGGTTTAACACCAACACACCTGGTGTCTATAAGGTACCATTCCTATAGGTGACAAGAAGAGTTGTACTTGGAAGCATAGAGATAGAAAGAAGCTATTATACAGTGTGCCCTTTCCACAGCACCTATGGTGAGTCCCTGTTTCCTGTGTATTCCATTAAAGCCTCCCTGTTAAGCTTCTTATAGCCTAGTCCTTCTGCCAGTTTGAATTGTACGTATGTGTTTGTCTAGCTTCAATTGTGAGTGTGAGTAGGTCGAATCATTTGGTGTATCACCTCTTTTAGAGTAGTTTTGTTTTCCTGTAATCCTTCTCCCTTTTCACCCCCCCATTATATATCTATATACCTATATTAGCACTTATTGGAACAACTCAAATGCATCAAAGGGAGCTAGCCCTTACCTAGAGACTCTCCCCTCCAGCTTCGCCAGTCCCACAAGTGAGAGGGGGGTTTCCATTTTGATGTGTGGAAGGCAGGAGCTCAACCTCCTACCCCAGGTGCAATCCACTGCGTCAACAGTTTTTGGCATGCCCGGTGGGACTCAGTTTTACACTCAATAAAGTTTCAAGATTGATGCTGGTCCTATTACAACAAATCAACTATTTTCAGCATCTGGTGACTCCACTGGTAAGAACTTCATTTTCTAATCAAAGACCAGTCTGACTTCCTATGCCTAAAGTCACCACATGGTCTGCTTTTAAGGGTGTTCCTTTCGACTTCATTGAGTTGCCTTTGAACTCATCAAAAATACTAAGGTTTGAGAGGACCCATCCTTATTCAACAAAACCACTTTCCCAAACCTACTATAAAGAACACATACACAACAAGGCCATAGTTACATCCTGTCATAGCTATGGCACTTCCCTTTATGACTTTTCATGGTCAGAGTCTATTGAATCTCCAACATTATGACCCAGTTCTAGGAGCATCCCTCAAAAGTGTGCCTTCTTTTGATGGAGAGGGGCCCATCACATTCATCGAACACATCATAAATATTGGTAACCTCTGCAATATTCACAATGTCATTGAGAAAAATATTGCAATCAGATTGTTGGCATTGTCTCTCAAGGGTAAAGCTACTTTGACTATAAATTCAATCAGTTCTTGGAATGAATTGGGCACTCAATTGATAGACCATTTTAGAGAAAAGAGAGACCACCTCTCACTTGCTGAGTAGTTGACTACCATGAAAAGAGCCCCACATGAATATATTCAAGATTTCAATGCATAGTTTAAGAAGATATGGGATAGAATCCCCATTCTGGTAAAACCTAATCCTAGCTATGCTTTCTTATATTACTTAAAAGCATTGAACAATCATATCGTTGTTATGATACAATTCATGGGAGGACATGTGCTGCCTTCCACCTATGACATAGCCATAATAACTAAAAATTACTTAGTGCAGGCTGGGAAGATAGCTCCTAGACCCCATATGCCACTTTTCCCTAAAATGCTACCTCCAATTCAAACCGCTGCTCCCACATTAGCTCCTCTGCCTAGCATAGAGAAACCAGCTGCTGCTCCATCCAATGAGCTTCATGAAGTTAAGAGTCTATTGCAAAGTATCTCAAATGAACTTGTGGCTCTTAAAAGGCCGCAAGCTCAAAGCAACCGACCAAACCAAGGATACCAACAGTATGGTCAAGCTCCTAGACTGCCTTTCCAAAATTATAATCAAGGACAGGGTCAGCTTACTCAGACCAGACCCTTTCAAGGATAAAACCTAGGTACCCCTTCATCATCTAAGGTCATGGTGCCCATTTAAAACATTCTGGTGCAGGAACAACCAAGTTGTTCAACCATGGGATATGGTCAGGAGCAGGCTATTTATATAAATGAAATGATGGGTTATTACCCAAATGTACAAGACAATTAGAAAATCACCCATTCCCAAGTCTTTGAGGCCCCAATGTAACCCAACATGAGTAGCAATCATGCCTAGCCTAATTTTACCCTCATGAATCATCTGGAAGGAGAATTCTATTCAGTTAATTATGTGGGTGCTACAAACAATCAGGCTAACTGTGTTTCAGCCAACACAAGATTCAAAAGGAGAGAAATGGAAGGAACTCAGGCTACTACCCAAACATCATCAACACCTTCTTCATCACACACAAATCAAAAGGTCTAAAGTTTCAAACTGTCGATTGTACCTTCAGCTCCTCAGCCTGCACCTCATGCTGTAAATAATTCCAAAGAAATTTTGAAGGAAGGTAACCCTCGAGTCAACATGGTTGACCAGATGAAGAAGCTACACATGAACATCTCCTTGTGGGATTCACTATCAATACCAGGGTAAAAGGACATGTTGTAAAAGGAATTGCATGAGCTAGATGAACAAGCTATCCCAACAAAAGTTGATAATGTTTTGATGATGAATGGACAGCCTTCCACCTCAGGTCAGGCCCAAAAATAAGAAAAGGTTCCTCCTTTTTATGTGTCCTTGGTCATAGGATATTTATTGGTGCACAATTACATCATTGATAGCAGAGCAAGCACCTCGGTGATGCCCAAATGCATAGCTGACAAGCTGGGCTCTAAATATGAAGAAATGACCAAGGGAGTCATATAGCTAGATGGAACCCCAGCAAAGACAATTGGGGTGGTAAGAGGTTTGAACTTGATGCTGCATGCTTGCCTAACTTTCTTAGTTCCTCATGACGTAGTAGTGGCGAATGCCCCTCCTTACTTTGCCATCTACTTATTCAGGGATTTTACATCCAAGATAGGCGGCTACTTAGCAGCAAATTGGTCTTATCTGGGTTTTAGAACCAAGTATGGGACTAAAGTCAAGATTAAATCTAAACCACTCCATAGAGATCATCTGGAACCTTACTCACTCAAGGTAGCAAATGTCAGCTATGCCATCATTGACCAGGAAGAGTTCCAAGTAGACCAATCTCCATCCTCTGCCCTTGAAGGAGTTGCAGACCTGCTCTTAGATGAATGGGGAAGTGACAACTTCGAGCATAATCCTTACAAATTCATAGAGGAGGCAGGCCTTGGAATTTATTGCATGCATGAAGAGGTTAATTTTGTACCAAATCTGATGAAATCTAGCCAAGAAAGCTCAGGTCTATGGCAGTGGTTCTTTGACAGTTCAAAGAGTAAGTTAGGAGCTGGTGGTGGAGCGGTGTTGGTCTCTCCTTCAAAAGAGAGGTATTTTTCACCCTTCTAGTTCCAATTTTATTGCACATGCAATATTTCGGAATATGAATCCCTCATCCATAGTTTGGAGTGGGCGAGGAAAAAAGGAATCAAAGAGCTGCAAGTGTTTGGTGATAGTGAGTTGATTGTCAACTAGGTAAGAGGCCAAAATTTGATGAATAATTCTCTACTAAAGTCCTAAAAACATAGGGTATGGGACTTAGTGGAAAATTTCTTCACTTTCAATATTACCTCCATTCCTAGAGAATGGAACAAGCAAGCAGACAGGCTGGCAGCAGTTGGTGCCTAGTTTGATTTTCCTTAAGAAATAGGTCAAGACCACAACTCACATCACTTGAAAGTAGTGATCCGGCCCTCTGTACCTGACAACATCACCAACTGGTAGGTTTTAAATAGTGATCAACAAATAACACTCTTCCTACAAGAAGAAGTGTAATTCACTACAAAAAACTAGGCAAAGCTACAACAACAATATGGCAGCCAAATTGTTCAACTGAAGAACAATAAGCTCCCCAAAGGTTTGGTCACTCTAGAGAGTATCTTCAACGGAGATGACCAATTGAGAAGTGACAAGGTTTGCATTGAAATAAAGGAGGAGCACCATGAGAAGATGGAAATATTCAAGGACAAGTTTCTTGTACTTGGGAAAGTGTGCATGGACTAGGAAAGGCAGCCTTCATCTTGTTGTGTCAAGAATTTGCCAATATCTTTGCTTGGGAGTATAATGATTTGAAGGGTTTTGACCCAAGCTTGGCCTAGCATACCATTGAGCTAGAAGAAGGCACCAAGCCAATCAAGTAGAAGTAGAGGCTTGTCAACCCAATGATTGAACCTCTCATGCGAAAGGAACTCACCAAGTTGATTGAGTCCAAGATAATATTTCCAATCAAACACTCTTCTTGGCTAGCCAATCTTGTCCCTATTTGGAAAAAGAATGGGGAGATCAGAATGTGTGTCAATTTCAAAGACCTCAATAGAGTCTCTTTGAAATACCATTATCCTCTCCCAAGCATGGAGCAGATCCTTCAAATGGTGACAGGCAATGAGTGTTTCTCCCTCCTGGATGGGTATTCAGGATACAACCAGATTTTGGTGCAAGATTGTGACTAGCAAAAGATAGCCTTCACAACCAAGTGGGGAATGTTTGATTACAAGAAAATTCCTTTCTGACTGTATAATGCTGGTGCCACCTTCGAATGAGCTATGGACATGGCCTTTCAAGGCCTGATAAATAAGATTATGCTGGTATATCTTGATGATGTGACAGTTTTCTCCAAGGAAGTGAGCCAACACATGAAACACCTAAGGCAAATCTTTGAGAGGTGTAGAGAGTTTGGCATCTCTCTCAATCCTAAGAAATGCATGTTCTCTGTCCATGAGGGGAAGCTCTTTGGTCACATTGTTTCTTCAGAGGGTTTGGCTATTGATCCAGAGAGAGTTCGCTCCATCCTAGAGCTATCCTTACCTAAGCACAAGAAAGGCCTGCAAAGCTTCTTCGATAAGATAAATTTCATACAGAGATTTATCCCAAATTTTGTAGAGATGGTCAAGCCATTGACCTCTATGCTAAGGAAGGGTGAGGAGTTCACATGGACAACACAGAGAAAATACAGTTTTAAAGAAATCAAGCAAGCCATAGCCCAGGCTCCTACTTTGATTAGCCCTAACTTCAGCAAGGATTTCAACCTTTACACCTTTGAAAATGAAGAGGTAATCTCCGCCATGCTTTTCCAAGCAAGTGATGATAACCTTGAGTAGCCAATTGCATTTTTTAGCCAAGGCCTAGAAGGTTTTGAAGTCAGATACACATATGTGGAAAAGCAAGTCTTGGCAGTCATACAAAGTCTAAAGAAATTCAGACACATGATGTCCAATATTAGAATCCACCTCATGGTTCCACATCCCAACATCAAAAATTTCTTGGTCAATCGAGACCTAAATGAGAAGAGAGTAGGGTGGATCACTAAGGTGATGGAATATGATGTAGATATCAAGATCACCAAACTAGTAAGAGGGAGAGGCCTGTGTGAACACCTCACCACAGACTTTAAGTAGCAAAAGGACAGTCTGCTAATCTTTGATGTAGCTATAGTAGAAGAACCAGCTATCATAAAGGATTAGACATTAGATGTGAGGCATTTTCTTCTCATTGGTGAGTGCCCGCACTCACTTGACAGGACCAAGAGAAGGTATTTCAAACTCCAGTGTCTCCCTTATGCCCTGATTGATGGAGTGTTATCCAAAAGGGAACTCTCAGGAGTCTTTTTAAGATGCTTGGACTCAAGTCAAGCCGATAGGGTGCTATTTGAGTTTGATGATGGACCACTCGGTGGTCATTTTGCTCCTAGGTCTACTACAGCAAGAATAATGAGAGTTGGCTATTTTTGGCCTACTCTTTTTAGGGACACCCATGCCTGGGTATGAAAGTACCAAAAGTGTAAATTTTTTTATGGGAATCAATGGTTGGTTGTAATGCCTTTACAGCCTATTTAGGTGGAGCAGCCATTCATGCAATGGGGCCTAGAATTCATAGAGATGATTAATCCTCCCTCCAGTGCTAGACACAAGTGGGTCCTGACTGCCACAGATTATTCCACAAGATGGGTAGAGGTTGTTGCTCTAAAGGAGGCAAATGAAAGTGCAGTCTTGGATTTTTATGAGGACCTAGTGGCAAGGTTCGAGGTTCCAGCAACCATAATCTTAGATAATGCATTAGCTTTTTTGGGAACCAAAATAAGTGAATGGGTGCTGAGATATGGTATATACCTCAGTACTTCATCCAATTACTACCCATAGGGGAATGGATTGGCTGAGTCTACAAATAAGAACCTGATCAGGATCATCAAGCAAACTATGGAGGAAAATTAGAGGACTTAGCATTCCAAGTTGAAAACAGCCCTGTGGGTAGATAGGGTCACCCCGAAGAGGGCAATTAGCAACTCGCCATACACACTCGTCTATGGAAGGGAAGCTAGACTCCCTATTTCACTTGAGTTACCAGCCTTGGACCTTGCTCGCCAACTACAATTAAGAGAAGGAAATAACATGGAGGTTAGGCTATGAGAGCTGATGGAACTCCAAGAGACAAGGGACCAGGCTATGGCTACTATGACCAGCCACCAACAGCAAGTGAAGAGATACTTCGATAAGAAATATTCATCAAAATGTTTCTTTGAAGGAGACATTGTCTTGAAATGGGATGAAGATCGAGCTAAGCCTGAAAAGCATGCGAAGTTTGATGTCCTATGAGTGGTCCATATGTAATCACTCAGTGCAAGCAGCATAATGCATTTCAACTCTCCAAGTTGGATGGTGAAGATCTATATATCCCAATTAATGAGATACATCTTAAGCATTAACATTGAGCCCCTTCTCCATCATGTATATATTTCCCTTGCTTTTCTCCTATTTTCCCTAAATGCTTTTTGCACATGTTAGTAGTTTTCTTAGCTTTGTGTGTGTTTTCATTTCCTTTTGAGGTAAATCTTCGTGATTGGTTCTAGAATTTATCAAAGCTATTGTTGATCTTTAAGTTACAATCTGACCCCGTGCCCAATGGATTTTGAGGCAACTGGATTCTAAGCATAGCAGGCATGCTTCCCCTGGGAGTCACCAATTTATTGACCATTTTTAGGTCTAATAGGCCAAAATTGGTCCCCTTCTTCCTCTGCTATTTTAGGCCAATTCATTTTTGATTTTGCACAAGTCTAGGAATTTTCTACAAACTCTGCAAGTCTATTTCTACAAACTCTGTAGGGCTTGGGTTTCTACGAACTCAGTAGTGAGATTTTCTACAAACTCTATAGGTGTATTCTTTTGGCAGATGAAGAACCAGTTCAGAGAGTGCAAGGTTTTATAAAACTTCTTCAGACTCTTGTTTATAAATTCACAAGGAAGGTTAGCATTTTTGAACCATTGAACTAGTTCAATGCCTTGGTTCATTTCTTGGTTCATCGGATGGTTCAATCATTCGGTTCACTCAGTCAGTTCATCGACAAGTTCATCGGTAGGTTCAATCAAATGGTTTGGTGCCTTGGTTCAATAATTGTTTGAACTGTTGAACCGGTTCAATGGATTAGTTCAACGCCTTGG
This sequence comes from Torreya grandis, assembly GCA_037957365.1. NCBI lineage: Eukaryota > Viridiplantae > Streptophyta > Pinopsida > Cupressales > Taxaceae > Torreya > Torreya grandis. The sequence continues at coordinate 79,112 of JARHVA010005607.1, read as the reverse complement.
TTCAAAGGCTTGGTGCAACAAAGGAGTGGTGTGTAGTGTTGAACCGTTGAACCATTTTTGGTTTAATCAGTCCATTTAATGGCTTAGTTCAATCAGGCAGTTCAAAGGAGCATCCCAAAAGGCTAAAGGACAAGTGCCCTTGTGGAGGGAAATTTTGGGTTCAAAAGCCCTTGCGGAGGGCAGGGAACACTTCGAAGACAGCTGAAGGTCTTCAAGGAATGCATGAAAAGTCTTAAGGCTTTGCATTCTTTCAAATTTTTTGTTTGAAGGAATTCCTTCAGATAAAAAGTCTAAAGGAATTCGGAGGAAGGCCACCAACACAAAGAAAGGACCCAAGGAAGTCAAAGCGGCCAATTCTCGCAGACTTTTTGTCCACAGGAAAAAAGCCCATAGAATAGGCCTGCAGAAAGGGCTGAAGAGACAAAACATTGCCAAAAGGTAGGTGCCCTTGCGGGGGGCTCTCAGCCGGCCAAATGAAGGGCATCTCTCCAAAACCAAAGTGACACTTCCCCTTTGGGAGGGTCCAAAACAAAGAAAAGGCCCATAAAAAAGGCTCAAAGGAATTTGCCAAGGACGGTGATGTCTCAAAAGCCATCAAATTTAAGAAGATGGATTAGCCATTGATTTTCAAATGATGACAGGTGCACGGACATCAAATTTAAGATGGTGAAATAGTCATTTGATTTTAAATTGCCTAAGTGCCAATCAAAAAAGAGCCCAAGGAACGCAGTGACCCGCCAAAAGATAGCGTCGAGGGCCGAGGGAGCCAGAAGGAGACAAAGCAAGAAGAAGACAAAGAGCCTAGAGAACAAAGAGAGAAAAGTGCTAAGTGTAGGAATAGGTAGATAGTCCAAGTGGTGAACTGAGGCACCAATTCAAGAAGTTACTCTAGCAAGTGATACAGTGTCTACGAATTGATTATTAAGAGGTGCAAATGGCTAACGGTGTGACCTATTTTTATTCATTTTGCATTAATGAGCAGACAAACTATGTAATCGCTTTGAAGGAGTGGTCTTGTAACTAGACAAATGGCATGGCTCATAATTTCTCACTGATGTTTAAGCAGCTTGCTCTTCCCATTGATCAGAGCACACATGGGTCATTTGTAAAAAGGGGGCCAAAGGGCCTCCTTCCTTCCTCTATATATTGTAGACTTGTCATTTGGAAAAGGGATCTTTCACATTTGTAAGGTGAAGCCCTGGCAAATTTTCACCTGAAATCAATAAACACATTTTTACCTCTATTCTGGTTAGATATCTCTGTGTGTGTTTGAGTGTTAGTTCTGTGTTTAGTCATTGCTTCTTAATGCTTCCACAGGTTTAACACCAACACACCTGGTGTCTATAAGGTGCCATTCCTATAGGTGACAAGAAGAGTTGTACCTAGAAGCACAGAGATAGAAAGAAGCTATTATATACTGTGCCCTTTCCATAACACCTATGGTGAGTCCTTGTTTCCTGTGTATTCCATTAAAGCCTCCCTATTAAGCTTCTTGCAGCCTGGTCCTTTTTCTAGTTTGAAGTGTACATATGTGTTTGTCTGGCTTCAAGTGTGAGTGTGACTAGGTCGAATCATTTGGTGCATCACCTCTTTTAGAGTAGCTTTGTTTTCCTATAATCCTTCTCCCTTTTCACCCCCTCATTATATATCTATATACCTATATTAGCACTTATTGGAACAACTCAGATGCATCAAAGGGAGCTAGCCCTTACCTAGAGACTCTCCCCTCTAGCTTCGCCAGTCCCACAGGTGAGAGGGGGGTTTCCATTTTGACGTGTGGAAGGTAGGAGCTTGGCCTCCTAGTACATCTACCATCAAAACATCATATCAGCATATATTATATCCTAATTCATTATCATAAACATAAACAAAATCAATAATCAAAATATCATGAACAATATCATATGTCATCTACCAATCTATCCATAACATTACCACAATACATCTCATGAAAACTACATCATCATAACCATAATTGAAACCATTAACTATTACATCATCATATACCATATATCCATCCATAACACATCCTATCATATCCATGAACAAAATTAGAGCATCATAACTATCTTTCAAACATCACATGCGTAAGCTACTGAGTCAACATCTCATAATGCATATGCAGGAAACCAAAGATCATCAACCACAAGCATAAACATAAATGTCCACAATAACATTTAAACCATAAACATACTTCATCTATAACATCATATATAACACCATACATCATATAAACCATGTCATCATAGATAATACATGTAAAAATGTATAACCTCTCTCTCAAAACATGTACATCTCACTACATTGACATGTAGGTTGGTGTCAAAATATCATACATCTATCACTACCAATATATATCAAAAAATGTCTAAAACATGATCATGGGGCACCACTACCATTGGCCCTACCTACACCTATGCCACTTCTACTAGTTCCACCTGTACCTAAACCTACACTTCCATCTGGTGGTGGCCCCCTTGGTGTCCCTGCATGGCCCACTATAGAATCCCACTATCCTAGAGTAGCTACAAAGAGACCCCCTACCAAGATTCCCCAATACTCAATATCTCATATTAAGAGGAAGATGTGCTAACACTATGGCCTCATAATACCTGAGCTCCTCCATAGTGGCTAGATAATGTACTTGTGCCACTATGTTTGGTGGTCCTCCCATTGCTGCCATGACCATCCCTAACCTATACCTCAATGAGTCTCTCTCCTATGTCACCAACCCAAGAGAGATCCTTTCTTGATCTTGCTCACTAGTCAAGGTCTCCACCTATTCCTTTAATGTCATACCCTATCCATGTAGTGTGGCAACCTATATATGGTCATTATGGGTGTTTCATGGATGAAATGCCCAAACCCTACCATACCAAATTCTATTCTAAAAATCATATAATACAACCCTATTTTCTACCCCTAACACTCACACACCTCAATTTCCCTACTCCACCCCAACAATTACTATTTGTTCACATAAATTTGCCCACAAAACCCTTAAAACCCTACCTTGGGTATTCTAGCCCAAATAGAGCATTCCTAGCACAACCCTAACCCCTAACCAAATGCAATTACATAATATCATGCCTATCTACCAAATTCAAGACACCACCTACCTCATTTCTTGATCTCTATTGAGATCAAAGCCCATGAATAGCTACCCGATCATGCCCACATGGTCCCTGCATCTCAGGCCCACAAAGATTGAACCCACACACCTCTAACCAATAGCAGTCACCAACTCAGTGAGCAATATCTCCATAATCACCAAATAAAATTCAACCAAACCACAAAGTTATAAATGATAAAAATTAACTTTGTTTTCACTTTTTACCCTATGGATTTTTAGGGTTTGTCTTGACCATTAATGGTTAGGGTGACCATCAACAGTCACCTTTTGGGAGCCCTAACCGTCGATGATCAAGATACCCTAAATTTACCCTTATACCTAGAGCATCCCTTCTTAGAAAAACTAAACTTGGATTTACCCACTTTTGGATATTTCCTTCTCCAACCAACCCTACCACCTCATCACCTTGTTGTTGGTCTATTTTGACCCATCTGGCATGTGATTTTAGATAATTTTTTGCCTAGTATTTTGACTGTAGTAACACTATTGCCACATTGACCCATTTTTATTTTACATCACCTCATGCATACTAACTTAGTTGTTTCTTTTTAGGAGCACTTCCTACTTCAGATAACTATGACACTTGACCAATTTGTTTTTTCATTAGGAGCACTTCCTACCTTAGATACCGATCAAAAACATAGAAATTACTTAAAAATCTTATGTTTATAAGTGTTCCTAGCTGTCATGCCTATAGGTGGTCATGTAATTCACTTATCACTTGTTTTTCTTGGTAATGACCCTTATTTTTACCAACATTGGCAACCTAGTCTATGCATGATCTTGGCTATCACATTTTTTTATCAAACTTTGTGTACAAGTTTACATCTTGAGTGCCCAACCTATCGTTCACCCATTTTTATTACTAACTGCCATTTATTAAACCCTAACTTGATTTTAGTTTCACCTCATTGACTCCCAATTTGAGGGGGAACACCTCCTCCTACTCTCAAGGAAACCAGACCTTTGACTTGTACTATATTTTTATTTTGTAGCTCATTCACACAAGCAACACAATAAAAAGGGGTAAAATGTAAACACCAAAAATATACACACCTATGCTTTCGAATGTCAACAACACCCCAGACCTACCTAGGACCCTCTTGGGACAAATTTACACCAATTTGGTCTAACCAAGCCCTCCTATAGGCAAATCCACAAGCTGACTCAACCTGGCCTTCATGACCTCTTTCCTTTGGAACTTGACCATCGATGGTCAGGGTGACCATTGACGGTCATCATGGGAAACCCTGACCATCGATGGTCTCAGTCTACCTCCTTAACAAAGCACATGCAAACCACCAATGTTGCTTTTCTAAATATAGTTTATTTAAATCTTATTATAAGCCTTTGCATGGATAATTTATGTTTATATGGCCTAGTTACACCTTCACTTCCACCTCTTTCTTGTGCCTATAAGAGAGAGAGGCCTAAGAGGTCAAATGGATCTATAATAATTATCAAGAGCTTAGGGATCTAGGAATTTTATTTTATAAGTCAATCAGGTCAATCAATGTTATCAAGCATCATCAATAATCTCATTGAGAGTTTATTTGTCATTTCCTCTCAACCAAGTTCTCGAGTACCATTACTTTTCAATAATCAAGCTATATTCTACCAATAGGCTATCTACTTCAACCACTCACCCAATTGACTTCTGATAAGATAAGTACTTATTTGTCAATTTTCACATACTTTATTTCTATTTCATAATCATCTATCCCTTGCCTATCTCTTGAAATCCATCTTTTAGACCCCTTAGTAATTAACAACCCAGATCTTCACATAGTAATCATTGATGGTTGACTCAACTATTCATAGTCTACACAATTGTTGATGGTCTACATAACCATTGACGGTCATCTTGACCATTGACGGTCAACTTAACCACTAATGGTCACCCTAACTATTGACGGTCACTGTGTTAATGAAAACCAAAAAGCTATTTTCACCCACTTACCCTCAACTAAACCTGATTTTATATGTTTTTGATCACTCATAGACCTATTTTAGATTTTTTGAAGCATACCCCAACCCCTTAACACTAGTATTAAATAGTTTATCACTAATTTGATCATTTATAGTCTATTTTCTTAAGCGAGCATTATTGTAATCAATTTTGGTACCTTTTAGTTATTGATGCAAGTACCTTCTTTCTAGTTTTGTGAACTTAATTATTTAAAACATGTGGATTGATTGCCCCTAATGAATTCCTTACTTCCAGGATCTAGCTATCACTAGGCAATCCACCCAACTATTTGTCTAACAAACATGTTTGCTTTAGTGATTTATTATCTGTAGATCTTCTTCCCAATCCAAAGAGGAGATCTTCACAATCTTCTAATTCAACACGTGCACTAATAAATAGGTTTTTCAACCACACCTGTATCGACTTTCTTTTCTCTTTTACCTAGAACTTAAAGTGAAAATTTACATGAAATAGTTATGAATTAACTTAACTATATCCAATTAAAGGGTTGTAAAATAGTTTCTAGATACAAATGTTTTGAGTCTATTATTGGACCCATCATTAAATAAAATAAGCTCCCTAAAAATTGATCCAATAGTAGGCTCCCTCTGAGCTAAAACTTATCACATAGTCACATCCAAAAAATATTCTACAATATTGCCACACCATGAAAAGAACCTCTAAATCTCTAACTAAATAGAGTTTTGAAGCTTTGAGATTTCTACTTGAATAACCTTGTAATCTAACCACACAATCTTAAACCCAAATGTATTATAGACACCATCAACCTAGAAAGTGGTAGGATAAAATTAGAAAAGTTTTTGGGAACAAAGATCTATATCTAGGAGCATACTGTAAATTATACACCATTTTTAGCTTGCAGTATATAATGTATCCAATTTTTCATTAAAAAAATGCATTCAATATCATATTGAAGTTAAAATTTCTTTTGAATTGGTTAATGTTTGTTTGAACTCACAGGCATTGAGGAAGAGGAAGAGGAAGAGGAAGAGGAAGCTGAGGCTTATGACATTGCAACTATAAAATATAGAGGTGTCAATGCAGTGACAAACTTTGACAAGAACACATATGACATTGAAATCATCATGAGTAAGCCACTACCTATTAGACAAATTTTAGTTGAAATAATCAAGAAGAATCAGATGTTCATTGTGGCCTGAGTAGTGTGCAATACAACACACTTACTTTTGCATATTATACACACATGTAGCTCTACCACTACTGTTGGTGTACCCAAAACTCAATGGTCTCTTCAACCATATTTGTCAAGCATCATGTACACATATTCAACACACCCTTTTGAAACCCTGGTAGCTACACAAAAGCAATTAAATCGGAGATAAATTTGAATATAGTTCTTAATAATCTTGTCAACCACATTAATTCATCATCAAATGGTTTCAATACCTCTTTCTCTTGCCAAAGTCTAGACATAGTTTATGGACTTCTTCAATGTTGAGGAGATGCGATGATGGATGAATGTTACCACTGTTCAAAAGAAATAAATACTAGTATTCAAGATGAATGTGGAAATGCATCCTATTTGTCATTGTGCCTTTTCCAATGAAGGATCATGAGACATGGACATTTTTACTTTTGTAGCTCAGCTCATAATAAGATAGACATATGCATAGACAAATGTGGGGTGGGACAGAGCATTAAATCAATGGGGACATACTATACTTGGCTTGGGAGAAGAATAAAATTATTAAAATCATGCAAAATTTTGACTACATAGAAAATTAGAGTTATATGAGGTACAAACACGTTCAACCTCTATGGTTCTGGTAATTTTGAAGCCTCATTTTAAGGAGTGTGACACATGGATCACCTTAAATGGTTAAATAACTACCAAAGAATAAGTAATGTTACTATTAGTTGTCCATATCCCACTGAACACTATGCCATAATCTCATATATATCAATGTTTCTATTTCTAACTATTTTATATGGATATTTAGCAATCAATATTGCACATGATGTCAACAATTTTCCCTGTAATAACATTTTTACAGTTTTATCTAATGAGAATATAGTTAAATAAGATTTTTCATATTTTTTGTTAAAAAATGTACATATTAACTATTGCAAAATTAAAAATAATTTAATATAAAAAATAAAGAATTTTTATTGGTTTAGAAGATAAAATTTAATCGAGAGTTAATTTGAATTGAATCCATTATTTTATCCCTTCAAGACTAATAACAAGTGGGAAAATACTTATGGTGAGTTAATGTTTTATAAATCCTCCTTCCCCAAGCGTTTTAAATAAAAAAAATATAAATCAATCTCTTTTTAAAAAAGTGTTGGAAATCTAATATTTGTCCAATATTTAAAGTAGTATTTGTGAAGAATAGTTTAGGATAATGTCAGAGTTTGTGATCTTAATGGGTTTATAGAATATGACAATAATAATTTATAAGATTTAGGTAATGATGATAATAAAGGTGTTGGAGTTATGAGATATGATGGAAGGAGATGGAAATAGACTAGAAAGAAAGGAAAACCAATAATTTTAAAAGTGAAGTTAATAAAAGAAAAGTGATATGTTACATAGGGAAATAATGGCCTTGTAAAAGGATCAATTAAACTATTGAGATTACTGGTGTTGATGATCAAAGATGTGAAATGGACTATGATGCTACAGCTAATAGTTCTAGTTGCCTTGAGATGGTGTTTTCTATAGGTAACCAGGGGTATGCAACTTATAAGAATAGATTTAATCCCCTTCACTTATGTGGGAAGTTATACAAACATCATATTATTTCTAATCCTTGTTGGATAGCCTCTTTGGAGATTGAATTTAGGAGCTCCTTAAATATTAGATCTTCCATTGGAATAACTTACACTAATGATGCTAGTAAGTTTACCCATGAGGAATGACCCTCCCCTTCACAACCCTTTGTTATTGGTCATCTTGAATCTTATACAAATGATGGGAATGAATTTTTTGTGAGTGATATGCTTGTGGTTTTTCTGACAAAGAACCTATTTTGTAAATTTGTTAGTCTTCCCTTCTTTTTACAGAGAAATAAGTTGGTTGCAAGTCTCTTATTGGAAAATGTGTAGGGGTTAGGCTCCCTAGTACAAAGCTTATCAATTGATCAAAATAAATGTGGATAAATGTTGCTAAGCCTTTTTTTTCTTGTTGAATAATGGATTTTTCTTCATTGTCTTCCAATCTATTGTTGATAAAGATTTTGTCTAGTTTTTTTGGCCTTGGCTATTTGGAAAACATGAATTAGTTTTTATCCCTTGGCCCCTTTTTAAATCCTTCAAATGCTAAAATCACAATAGCTCCAATGTGGGTTAGATTGTATCACCTTCCCTTGGTTATGAGATATCTAACCTGAATCAAATTATTGGTTAATAAGATGGGTTCCTTTATTAAATTAGATAAAGATTAGTTAAGTAATAGATTTTTATGAGTGTGTGTTTTGGTGGACCTTTCGAAACCCCTCTCATATTTGATTATGATCATTTCTTCTCTTATTATTTGGTCCTAATTTCTCAACTATGAGGGCTTACCTTTTAGATACTCCCTTTGCAATCAAAATTTGCATCAAGTGATAACTTGTTCTTCTTAGGTTCTTAAGTTTCAGAGACTCATAGATTTGGATAAATAAATATGACTTACCTCACACTAATTGCATGTGGTTTAATTATGAGAAATTTTTTGTAGAGTAATTTGACTTCCATTATATGTGTTGGACTTCTTACCACTTGTAGTCATATAACATGTCAAACTTGGTAGCTTGAGTGTGGCTTGTGACACCCAACCCATAGGTCCCTCTTGCATGCTCTCTTGACCCTTATAGGGACCTTTTTTCTGATTCCCAATCATCTGTAGACTTCTAAGGCCTAATTCCAGCTCAACTAGACCCCATTTCCCATGCTTATTCTATCCCCCTGGGTCTTGAACATGTAGGACAAGAGTGTTGGGGTTGGACTATAGAGCTGGACCCTAAGGTGTCCCATTTTTAGTGCTCCTATCTAATCACATTTCAATCCCAAATGAATTATTCCCTTTGATTCCTCCTCATTATGTCAACTTAGCATGAATACATTTAACCCATGACCAATATATCTCTATAAAAGTCCATTCAAAGTTCATTTAGAAGGGGTTTGCAAATATTACAAAAGAAAGTAAGAATAGAAGCAAGACCACTAAGTCAAATTTCCCTATTCTCTTCATACATCCATCCAATAGAGCCAACAACATATTTAAACCCTCACACTAGTCCTTAGCCACCTCAAACACATCTAGTTTAGCATTTTTTCATCTATATAACACTATTGCACAAAGCACATCAAGTGGGAGAACTACATATGGCTTGATCCCTCTTTGGGGTATTGGTATGTAGTCAACATTCCCATACAAGGGGCATGGATACACGTTCAGTGTATATTACAAACACTAACCCCCCCCCCCCTCCTCTTTCTCAAGTTTCATTCAAGCACAATGAAGGTCTAGGGTTTGAAGATTAAATCTACTCTACAAGGAGCTCCGTCGACATTTAAGATCCAAAATTTTATAGGTAGGATCACACAAGGACAATAGATAAAACCTAAGAAACTTAGATCTTTGTGACCAGTTTGGATAATAGAGGTAGGACCTGGACTATAGCACCAGACCCCAAAGTGTCCTATTTTCAGCACCATTATCCTTTCACTAAATGAAAACTAGATCCTGATTCAAGACACTGTCCTAGTCCTACAAAGCTAGTATTATATAAGCATAGTTTTAAGATAAGTTACATTTCTCCTCTTTCATTACTATTTTTAGAAATCTATGAAATTCAAATACATTATACAAATTAGTAATCTATTTATTGCATTATTATCTACTAATTTAGTCAACTTAGACCTTTAACTAAATTAAGAATAAGACTCTAATATTCCCAAAACTATTAAATCACCACTTCAAAAATGTTGTTTTATTCTTCCCTTCTTCTTAACAAAAAATAACCTCAATAGGGGGCTTAAGTTAAGATGCAGTAGATTGACAAGTCTGGTACTAATAATTGTGATTTCTTTCAACATACTCCAGTTGGTTCTACTTTGCTATGGACTGATAACACCTTATCTAAACCAAATTACAGCTCTCTATATAAGTAAATATAAAAATGAATGAATGAAAGTTTTCAAATAAATAGAAATTGAAAGCTACATCTAACTAAATATGATACGATGAGACAAGCAACCATTTGATAGTCTATTAGAAACCATACAAGGAAAAGTTTGAAAATAATATTTTTAGAGAGTTAAACACTAAAGTATATTAATAAAAATATAATTTATTTTTCATTATTTTGTATTCATATGATATATATTTATTAGATTATTAAATTGAAAAATAGTTTCAAAATAAAATGTAAGATTATAACTTTTATTATAAATGTATTAGTAATAATTGCCCAAAGTGCAAGTTACGATGGGAGGGTGTTACTTGATGTTTTGTTAAAGTGAGGTTTTTTAAAGAGAGAGTGTAAATTTTCATGTGTAGCACATGTGAAACATGACCATTGAACTCATTGCACATTTTTTGTACAAACTATCAAGTAAAAATAATATGATATTTATGGTGTAGGTGAACTCATTGCACATTGAGTCTAGAATGTTCTCTTCGATAAGAAGCATTGCAAGCACAAATGTCAAAATGTCTTCTCCTCTTAACATAACCCTAACTTGACTTCAACACCTAACAACACATCCAAGACAAAGGAAAATGTGCAAAGTAAATTAACTTGGATCCCCTTGAGTGTTGCAATTACATATCATTTTGAGAATTAAGGATCAATATAGTTTCAGTGCATATAAGTGACAAAACCAAGTGAGAGAACACTCCACCTCCTCTCCCTAAGATAATAAATAATGTTATATGCTCTTAGTGCCACCTTCTTCTAGTACAAGTATGCAACAACTAGAGTTCAATAAATAAAAAGTGGAATAACAATTGCGTGTAAAAGGTTCTTAACAAGTGTGTGATAGATAGACTCAATAATTTGATTGACTCCCCTTAAATGGCTTAGGGTACATGTGTATATATATAGAGTCATTTGAATTCAAATTAGGCTACATTGACACATAATCCACCACAAAAATATATGAAAATCGATAATCAAGGCATGTGAAATTAGGATATGGTGGTACAATGGACCCACAAACAACTCGACCCCATTATAACTGTTTCAAAAATGATCAAACTACTTTCAAGATGGTTCTAAAAATGGTAAAGATAGAAAACCTATAAAAACAAAGATAAAAATAAATTTTAAGATAGTTGAGTGAATCTAATAGCATATAAATTTTAGATTTAAAAAAGACTAAAAATATCTAATATAAAAAAAAGTATACAATAAACCAAATCTATCAAATTACAATCGAGAATAATTAATTGCAATAGAACAAAAGTTAACACTAAATTTTTTTTTTTAAAAAAAAAACTTATTTTAAAATGCTTAGATCCTAAGGACAAGAGTAATATATTAGCACGTATCACTTTTATTGTTGTGGTGGAATAAATAAAGGAAAAATGAAGAATACCCTCCATGCATAACCCAACAACTGTATTCACATACATTTAACTACTGCCACAACTGGGATCCACTTTGACAATACCACAGACACTTGAATGTTCCAGAGTTGCTTATCCACAAAATGAAAACCATGAAATCCATAATATTGATATGCTTATGTCTTTCCATATTACTTATCCCATGTCTGGTTATGAACTACACACATTCATATTTTAATGCAAAATCCAACCTCGACTATTTATTCAACAATTTCCTTAGCCTGATTCCAATGTTGAGGAGTCAAATATCTGATGGCAATTTTGGGGTTGAGCTTGAGTTAGATATTTAATGGCCACTATTTATATATCCATGAAAATGTGGAGAAAAAAATTATATACTCAAGAGAGCTACATTTCCAATGAATCAATCATGCGAGTTATACTCCTATACTTCAGGTAATTCCATAGTCTGCTTGAATAATTAATAGATTCCTAAAAGGGTGCTACTAGTTTCCATTGTGAATCAAAGAAATGGCTTAAAGATGGCCCACTTGAAATCATATTAGAAGAAAAATCTAACACCACCCTACTCTCACTTGTGTAATATTTCAAATTATCTTTTGTTATACAAGAAAAATATATATTAATATGAGAGAATTATTAATGCCAACTGTTAACTATTATGTCTTAAATGTCCAATTTTATTAATACATAGGTTTTAATTAGTTTTTATAAATGAAAAATAATCTAACTTGGTGGACACTTATCAGGTGTAATACACATAGAATGTCACATGGAAAATGTTGTAGTAGGTCCCTCTATAAAACAAATGATGTCTCTTCCTTTTAAAAGAAAGAAACCATGAGTTGTCAAACTGTTGAATTCCCACTCAGGTGGAATACATGCATGAATCAATATGTAGATCTCTGGAAAATACTCAAATGTCTCCCTACTAATGCTCGAATGTGACAAAGTCTGATCAAGTATCATAAGCCTAACATTAGAAGATGGTAATGAATAAACATGCAATGAAGGAGAGAGAATAACTAGAGAAGAAGATAGACATGGAACATTCACTGAAAGAATGTCCACAAGAATAAGAGAGAAGTGATCAATAACTATTAAAATTGAATATTGGTCTATAAATGAAGCACTAAAATCTACAAGATTAACTTCCTTAGGAACATATGGGTCATCGATACTTTCAATGTGTACTCATACTAGAAATAGTAGACTCCTCAAAAGTGCAAGTCTGTGAAGACTCTAAAAAAGAAACATTCTACATAGGAACAGATGAAGAATTTTCAATAAAACAACTAAGGTCTAGTATAATAGTGGGGGATTGATATAAGGAAGAGCACCATCCACCATGGATGTGTTGTCACAGGGAACAGAAGTAGGAGGTGAGAGTATAACTATCTCTAATGAGATAATAGGTATTGAAAGAGGAGGTGTGATGTAAGTCTCAGTTAGATATCCAAAAAGAATCTAAAGAGTGATCCAAACAATAGGGGGACACTCTATGTGCTCTAAATGGTGGTATAAATTCCATGAAACATGCAATAACAATTGACCATAGACACAATCACAAGAGTTGGCCCCAGTCATTGTATTGACCTATGTAAATAGGAGCAAGAATATGTCCATATAAGAATGGAATAAGTTCTTGTTCCTTGAGTAAGCATTTCATGTACAATCACCATGAAGCATAATTGGTATTACCAATAAAGATAAATGGAGATGAAACAACACTTCTCAATAGGAATCTCTCAAGTGGAGTTGACATGACCACAACTGCGAATAATAGTGCACACTTTGGAGATGGACTTCAGACTATGCTAAAAATGAGTCCAGTCAAATAAGAACAATCTATGCATAAGTGAAAATACATGCTCAACTAGATGTTATGATCTATTGATAATGCATCTAGGAATACAAGAACAATTTGTTCAAGCATTCACTAAATGGGCACAAGTAATAGTTACAAAAATTAAATGTGTGCACAAGAGAATCGACGGCCCATAATAACTTCCCAAGACAATCAATAATGACCCCCATGTGTTTTCAATAATAAAGCATGCTCAAGTAATGAGCAATGTATGCTTATCATTGAGTACTAGTGCATGATCTAAGTATAAACATTGGAATTAACCAAAATGGGTCCACACAAGTAAGAGCAATCAATGCACGAGTGAAAAAAACATGTCTCAATAAATGGACGTCAGACTCAGCTAAAAATGCATCCATAAATAATGAAAACTAAAAATAGGCCAAGTAGGAGGATGTTAGAATCTGTTGACAATGTGTCTGTATGAGAAGTAAATATGTGAACTAGTTAGGTAGCCCCCCCAAATTGTAGCACTTTATAACTTTAGTATGTTTTACAAAAAAAAGTATACCAATGGAAAGAGGATGAAAAAATATACACTTTTTACAAAAGTGGCACTCAACTCTGAGTTACCAGCCAAAATTTATAGCAAAATATATTTTTCATCATTAATGGCCTATTTAATTAAATTGTACTTAAAGTTTAAATGCATGATAGGTTCAAGCACAAAGCATGTCATGTAACCACCCATTGGAATCGGCTCAAAGTTTGGAATAAGGTGGTTTGGTATTTTGAGGGGGATTCAGCCTCCTGCCAATCTAGGCCTCAACTTCATCTTTGTCAAGCAGAGATACAAGATTTAAAAGACTCAAAAATTGCTCTTTTTTAAAAATTATCAAATGAAATTGATTTTTAGCATACTGAATGATGTTGTAGAAATTTGATAAATCCATTAATAACTAAAAATATAAAAAAAGAAAATACCAATACAAATGGAGTTTGAGTGTGGGCCCACCAAGGAGAAAAGACACTAAAAATGGGATGCCAAGTCGAATATATCAAATTTCTAGTAGCAGTTCAAAAAAATGCACTTTTTCAGTAAAGAGGATGATGCCAAGGTAGAACACAGTGATTTAGTAGATATGATGAAGCACCACATAGTAGAGTGTTGACGCCAAAGGCTCCAACACCTTTTTCTCCTACTGTAACATCTCTCACTGCTACAATACCAAGTTGACTTTTATTTTCAATGCCTAACAATAGAAACAGGTTCTCTTCTCCTTGGATGTAGGTCAGAATAGTAGAAAGACCAATGTCTCTTGTCAAGAAAGTGATGCCAATGTTGGAAAAAGCACTAGAAATAGCAAAGAAGGATACCAATATCTAATTTTTAATGCCTATCTCTAGATTAATATGCCAAACTTAGATTTGACAAAGGTAGATTTGTAGAGAGAATAGTGCTTACTTGTAACAAAAGATAAAAAAATGATGCCAGTAGAAAATTAAAGATTTAATAACTGAACTCATAAATTTTTGATGTCCATGCAGGTATCATAAGCACCAAGCTATGAAAAATACCACATAAAGATACACTCTTTGCTAGATCTAAGATGTCTCTCCAAAATGGATGCAAATCCTTCAACTGAGCATATCAAAATGGATTTCTAGAATGAAATATGATGCCAAGCATATCAAATCATATCAAATCTCCTTTTTTGTGTAGTAAAAGGCCAGATCTATAGCCAAAGGAGAATCTTCCAATCCCAGATCTTGACAAATTGGATCCTAGATCTCCCTTCAATATAGAATAAGAGCCTCTACAAAAAATACAAGAGTCCAACATACCAGTAATACCCTAGATTTTTTTTGCAAAAAATGACCCCTACAATTTTTTGAGATTTCTAATTCAAAACAACCTCAAAATTTCATAAACACTCTAAAAATTTGATGAATAATACAAAATAGTATACTACTCAAGATTTTAATAATGAACAACAAAAAATAATGGTGTTTGATACAAGATACTCAGAGCTTTGAGAGTTGTCTAGAATCGGACGTCCAAGATCAGTGATTGAAGAGCGAACACACACAACTATTGAATAAAAAATATAGAAGAGAGCAAAAACTAAAGACAATGTATTCAATAATGGAGATGAACTACTTATACAAAGAGATAAAGTTCACAGCTCTCAAAGCTGTCACAACTCATAACTAAGAAGCTCAATGAACCCAAGGTCACTGAATAATAATACAAAGGGAGAGAGGTATTTATAGGTTGGAGAGATAGTGAAACCCCACAATCTAGTGAATGTGGTACTAATCCTCCTAAATGACCTTTAGAGCCCTAAGCAAGCTAATGTAGTTGTGTATCCAAAACCCATAGGAAAAATTCCTACACCAACATACGCATCCAATAAACTTGCCTTACAGGACTCTGAAGACACATTTCTTGGGGTTTCGAGACACCTCAAATTCTTGGCACCTTTTAAATACCTTTTCCAGATAGTTGAAGTGATCCTATTTTTTCCTAAAAAAATGGTAAGGTCATCTATGTAGATGAGGATGATTTTATTTATTAGGCCTTTGAAAGATACATCCATCACCTACTGGAAAGTTTCCCTAGCATTAGAGAGGCTGAAAGGCATCTTGGTATATGCAAATTTTCCCCATTTCATGGTGATGGTGGTCTTGTGTTAGTATTCTTCATTCACCCACACCTGATTATACTTGGAAAATCCATCTAGTAGAGAAAACATTTTCTCACCCACTACTATTTGAAGGATTTGCTCCATAGAGGGGAGGGGATCATGGTCCTTCAAGGATGCCTTAGTTAGAACCTATAAATATATGCACAACTAAATCTCTCCACTATTATTTTGCATAGAAACTAGATTGGACACCCAAGTCAAATTTTTAGTCAGGTATATAATCTTAGAGTCAATTAGTTTCTTGAGCTCTTGGGCAATCAGGGATTCAATATTTGGGTTTACCAGCCTTTGTTTCTACCAAACTAGTTTATCCCCTTCTACCAAGTCTATAGTGTGTTGAATGACCTCATGGTCATATCCCTTCAAGTCATCATAAGTCCATGTGATGACCCCTTTATATTTGTCACATGAAGAAACCAACCACTCTTAATCTTTCTAAGGGACTTTTTTCTAACCTTCAGTTTCTTTCGACCTCTGACATCAATCTCAAAGAAATCACCCTTATTTGTGCTAAAATTTTGCTTGACATTCCTTGCATCATCAGAGTCAAAAAGATTTTTTAGGGTAATGATGCCCTTTGGCAAATTGTTGGTCTTTAACTACATGATTTGGTCCCCATAAGCCTCTTCAATTTTTTGTTGTAGTTATTTCGTGAATTCACATGATTACTAGAGGAATATGGCAATTTGAGCATTATTTTCAAACACCTACCCATTTTAGTCATTATTTGAGATAATAGGCCTAATGATTACTCACACTGCTTGTTCATTAGTGAATAAGTCTATCACTAGGTCAAATTAAGAACCAATTATTACCATTCTATCAGCCTCTACATTCATGGCCCTTAGGATGATCTAAATGTTGAAGGCTTTGAAGGATTCAATTAGATCCCATATACAGTGGCGATAAGATCTCATGCACACATTATTTGCAGTCACTACTCCCCTTACTTGCCTTACTACTAATTTGGAGTCACTAAATACTTTAAACTATTTGATGCCCATCTACTCAGTAAGGCTAAGGCCATCGACTAACACCTCATATTCAGCCTAGTTGATTTTATAGGCAAACTAAAATCAAAAGGATCAGAGGGTCTCTCTTTTGGAAAGAGATGTTAGTCAAATGTCAACTCTAGATTTGATCTTGAATTTCATACCATTGAAATGCAGAGTCCAAAATATGGACTCATCTTCAAGCCCTTCACTTTGATCTCCTTTCTTCTTAATGACCTTGAAGATGGCCTGGTCTTCATCATAGATTATGTAGGTTCCAAGGCTAATGGCATTGGATTTTATGAATGGGTCATTTTCAATGAAGTCATTGATAAGGGATTCTTCCTCTAGACTTCTGGTATCTATAACCTTTTCTCCTTCAAGCATCTCCATATAGTGTGTCTCCATTTTCAAGAAGAAGGTGTGGGTTACTTTGAAGTTCATCATAACTTCATCCACTATGTTTTCTAGGTGAAGTGGTTTGGAAAACACTTTCAACTTTGAACCATATTTATTACTCAATATTAGATGGGACCATTCCAATTATAAGTACCTACCTATTTTGACAGTGAAGTCTCTTGACAAACATAGCCCGAAGATAGGTGGGATGTGTATCACTACAATATATTATGGTATAGTAATGTTCAGACAAGAATATAACAAAAGGGGAAAATCCTTAATAATATCTAAGGTTTAAACCTTCTTCCCATCCAATTGCATCATTCATTTATTCAATGCTTCATACTTCAATCATAGTGTATTTACTATTTGTTTAGGAATCACCATCGTGCTTGCCCCTGAATCAATCATGGAGTTGTGCAATAATTTCTTCCAAAAAATCAGTGTTAAATAGAATGGGGTAGGTTTTGTTTTTATTACCCCCTCTTTATCATTGACGAATGCAAAGGGCATATGAGGTTGTGCACTCGTGTTATCTTCCTTCTCCTTTGTTCTTGTGGGTTTTACGGTGGGATTTCCTTACATGGGTTTTTATTGCTTCTCCAAGGCTTCTTTTAAATGAAATTCAAGTGTTTAATCCTTGGGATCATTTGGCATTTGCATTTGTTCAAGATATGATGAGCCCTAAACTAAAAATTCATATGTTTTCACCAAATCTTTTTAATACAATTACAAATGAGTACAGGCACAGGAACTCTCACAAGATGGAGCATTTCCCTGGTGTGGAGCAATAGGGGATTTACATGAGCTTTGATTCTAATTCTACATCTTGAAAATATTATTTGGACATAATGTGGAATAATTAATAGATTCCTAAAAGCTACTACTAGTTTCCATTTTGAATCAAAGAAATGACTTAAAGATGGCCCACTTGAAATTATAATATAAGAAAAAGCCAACA
Organism: Torreya grandis; assembly: GCA_037957365.1. Lineage (NCBI taxonomy): Eukaryota > Viridiplantae > Streptophyta > Pinopsida > Cupressales > Taxaceae > Torreya > Torreya grandis. The sequence continues at coordinate 60,584 of JARHVA010005607.1, read as the reverse complement.
CCACCCTACGCTCACTTGTGCAAGCTTTCCAATTATTTTTTCTTATAGATAAAAAATATATATCAATAACAAAGAATTATTAATGCCAATGTTTCCTATGGTTTCAATGAGCCTTTTAACTATTATGTCTTAACCGTCCAATTTCATTAATACACAGGTTTTATTTATTTTTTATAAATGAAAATTTAACTAACTTGGCGAACACTTATTTACACCCTCCTATTTTATAATTGAAAAGGTAGCTAACTTGGTGGATGTTTATTTACACCGTCCTTTTTTATAATTAGAGAAATAGTTAACTTAGGGACATTTATTTATACCCTTTTTCTTTTTTTTTGGGGTTAAAAAATTGGTATATTTATTTATAGTTAAATTAAATTTTAATAATTTTTTAAAAGTAAATATTTTTTATTAATTATATAAATTTTATATTTTTATGTTATTGTATGATGTTATAATAAGAATGGTCTTTTAATTAATATAATAGTTAATTTTTATTTGAATTGTGAAACAAATTTGACATATAAAATATTACATTAGTATAAATAAATATTTGGAATGTTGATTTTTTAAGTGGGTCCTCTTATTTAATAATTATTATCGAAAAATAAATAATTATTGTTAGAGTAATAATCAAAACTTCAAAAGATTTGAAATAACTTAAAAGACACACTAATAAATATATTATAAAAATTAATATCATTATCTTTATATTAATGTTAGTGATGACATAATAAAAATAGCCTTGTTACTAATGTGATTGGGGAGTAATTGAGTTCCCTCCTCTATTCTTTTCTATAACTTGAGTTTCCTTCTCTTCATTTTCTATAATATATTTATACTAGCATACCTATTTTAGATAAATCTATATAAAATATGTTGAGAGATATCATTGAAAATATATCTCTCCACAAATTTTATATTTAAAATAAAAACATGTATAATTTTTTAATAATAAATATGTATTATGTTATTAGTATTAATAAATATAATTATCTACTAAATGTATATAGAAAAATCACCTCTAATATATATATATATATATAATTATATTAGATGAAAATTAGTTACAATTTTTACTTTAAACAATTTTTCCTATAAATTATAATTTTCACTTTCCAAAAATAAAATTAACAAGTTTTATAGATTCAATACAAAATAATCATTAAAAAAATCATATATATCAATTGGATGTCATTTGAAAACTAAGTTGGATTTCATTAGGAAAGTGTTTCCAAAGTCAATAAAGAGAGAAGCTAATAAATGTCTATTTGTTCTACATTTCTCATTTCTTCGAATTATAGGTTATAAATAATTTATTTTAAATTGGAAAGTTTATTTGTGTTCAAGATGGTAATGCAAAGTGAGACAATAGTATGGTCAATAATAAAGGTATGATGGTGGGGGTTTATATATATATAGTTAGTTTTATTTTTATTTATTTTATAATAATATATTTATATTCAAAATAAGAATTTCTCTATTTTTTTATATGGGTATGACATCAGGTTTTATCCTTGCCTGTTTTTAATTATAGAATATGCCTTTCAATGTAATTAATATTGATATCTTAAATATATTTACTTCTAATTTCTTATTAATTAATAATACATGACATCAAATTAATTAAATTATTATGTTAGATTTAAAGATTTTTTTTTGAAAAAGAAAAGGTTCTAAATTCTACTTTATAATCAAAATATTATGATTTTTTTATTTGATATAGTAAAACCATGTTTTACAAGGATTTTGGAACCACCAAAGTACAATACAAAAAGTTGAAACAGGTCAATTAAAGGCTGAATAAATAAAACAACAAAAAACTATAGTACTAAATCAAGAGCTAGAAAAAAATGGAACCATAAAGAAATTTAGGAAGAAAGTCCCTCTAGTGGATCTTCAACATCTTCAAGATTCTTCATCAGGATGTTCTGTTTTACCTTAGAAACCTTTATTTGAGTGCGGTTCTCGGGACCATTAGCAGCTTTACTAGGAAAGATCATACGAGGTCACTTTTATCCTTTAACCTGCAAGGGAGACTACAAAACCTAAAGTGGGGATCTTAAGGCTTTAGGTGACTGAATGATAAGGCACTGGGTGGGTTGGGCAAACTGAGAAAAAACCTGAACCGTGGACTCAACTTGTTATGCAAAGAGTTTCAATTCTGAATGAGCTTAGCAAGGACCATCCCTACTTGTTAAACCTTGCAATTAAATTTCTCTAGCTATAATTTATTTATTTCCATCTCATCATTCATAACAGCTTTCCCTTTATGGGCGGTCTCTGTTGGGGTACCCACTTCAAGAGAGATCGACTTAGGTTTATGGATGAACAGCTTAAGGGGGAGGTCATCAGGAGGGGACTTGGAAAGACTATCCTAAGGGGTGCATTCAGAGAGCTGGTGGGATTCCAAAGTGGGATCCTCCATTGGGGAGTCCTCCTAGGGGTCCTCCCTAGATGAGGATCCCCTAGGGGAACCCCCTGATTGTGAAGGGCTTGGCCATGCTTGACAAGGAGAAGGATCAAGCCTTGGTGGAGGATATGGTTAAAATCATTTACTTGATGTAGAAAAATAGTGATTTCAAGGGACTTAAGCAGAAAGAAAGGAAAATTAATTTTGTAGCCAATAAAATGATTCAACAGTAGAAAGTGGTGAGAAAATATAAGAATGTATTTACCTTCAAGTGTCATGTAAAACATGACTTGAAGATAAAATTTGGGCTAGTAGCATGGGAGATGTGCCCATGGGAAGCCATTCTTATTAGTCCTCACAAATTCATTTATTTGGAAGAAGCATTGTAGTAGCTCTTATTTCTTCATTTGGTCTTTGAATGCCTTGGTGTCTTCATAGGACATACCAATCACTTCGCTAATGTATTCCTTTGAAACAGTGATTATGATTCCTCAAATGGTCACTTTACATTTATTCTAGGCTACAACAAAATTGTAGGTAACCTATGTATTGTGCTCCATGACTCACTCCATAAACTCGGTGAGTCCCCCTATTTTAGTTTATTCTAGACTTTTTTTTGCTTGTGAACATCTGTGCAAGAGATGGGTTCCAATCTTTCCCTGTCACCTCCCATTGAATCAATGTATGTAGAGTCGAAGTGAGTAGGAAGGAATTTCTAGATGGAGTTGATTTGAAAAGTGCAAGTATAGTTTGGGAAGCCCATTGAAGGGACACTATAATAATTATGCCCCTTCCTATAGGTATAATTGTAGATTAGCCTAATTAAAATCCACCCCTTCAAAATAAGATTATACACATGTAGAGAAATGAAGTTTTTAACACACATCAGTACCTTCAACCCGTAAGGCATTAATAACATTATTAGGGATGTTGCTTGTAATTACAATATTATGATTTTTAAATTAAATTTTAAAAACAAAAAATAAAAAAATTCATATTTAATTAAAAATTATCAAATTGAAAATTGAATATAACCATAACTCATTACACTATATTCTACCCAATTTTATTATAAAATACTTATAAACATAATTTTAAAAAAATATATATACTTGATGAGCTTTATTTTTGGGTACGACATGTTTCAAACATTTTCAATATTTAGTATAAAAAGATAACATATGTTTCATGATTGTGAAAAATAATGAAGTAAATAATATGTAAATACAAGTAACATAAGTCACGTAATATAAGTAATGGAAGTCATGGCTCATTTTTAAATGCACTTGAAAACCAATGAGAAGGGTGTCGCTTTCATTTTGTTTACTAACTCTAATGAATAAGAGATGTTTGTATGGTCATAGATTCTTGTAATGTAACATCAATTACCCTTCAACAATAACAAGTGAAGTGAGAAAAAAATTACAGTGAGTGAATGTTTTATAAATTTTCTTTCCCCAAGTGTTTTAAAGAAAACAAAATAGAAATAAATCTCTTTTTAGAAAGTGTTGGAAGTCTAAAATCTACTCGTTCCTCGTAGGAGTATTTGTGAAGAATAGTTTAGGACAATGTCAGGGTTTGTGATCTTATAGGGTTTGTAGAATATGATAACAATAACAATTTAGAAAATTTTGGTAATGACGATAATGAAGGTGTTAAAGAGTTATGAGATATGATGGATGGAGATGGAAATAGAATAGGAAGAAAGGAAAATCAATAGTTTTAAAAGTGAATTTAATTAAGGAAAATTGATATGTTATATAGGGAAACAATGGCTTTGTGAAATTATCCACTGAGATATTAAGATAACTAGAGTTGATGATGAAAGATGTGAAATGGAATATGATTCTAAAGCCAATATTTATGGTTGTCCCAAGATGGTGTTTCATGTAGGCAACTAGGGGTATGTAACTTGCAAGAATAGATTCAATCCCCTTCACTCCTACGGGGAGTTCTGCAAACATCATATTATTTATGCTCTTTGTTGGATACTCTTTTGACTTTCAGAGATCCTTAAATATTGGATCTTCCATTGAAATTAATGATACTAATGATGCTAGTAAGTCTTGGTAATATGATTGTAATTGATGTCAAAATGGATATTGTTGGCATTATGGATTTCATTGATGTTAGAGGATTAGTCATAGGTAGGATTGATCGAGAGATGGAGAGAAAAGCATGTTTTGTAGTTTCACAGTGTAAGGTCTTGAAAAGTTGTGATATTTTCATAAAAAGTTGTCATGATTTTATAAAGACCATTTCCAAAGTTTTATAGAGGAAACAAATAGAAGATCTATTATGGGTTTTTCAAATACATCTTAGATGTATGGTCTAGAATTTTAGATGATAAGAAATGAGCTCAAAAATGAATTATCTTTGCTCTCGGCCATTACTAGGGCTTCTCGATAAAAACCTAAGGGTTTCAATGATGGCATTCATAGGCATTTATATTTTTGTGTTGACTAGAAACATGTTGTAACTAGTCACTTAAGTCATAAGTTAAGCCTTCTTCATCTTTGTACAACCAATCCTTTCGACCTAGTGATAACTAGTTTGGAGGAGTGTTTGAAGACTTTAATAATTCCTAAGTCCATGACTTAATATTTGTCTGAGTTTGATCAATGGTGGTGCTTTGAGATTGAAGATCAAGGCTCTCACATGCCCACAAAGCTAATTGGCTGATATCAGCTCTTGATCATGGAAACATGAAATCATGCCAAGTGTCCAAAGGTGATTGCATTACACATTAAATCACATAGTCAGAGATCAACAATGTAGTTCAAATGTAACATAGTAAATGCTTAAATGTGTGACTACCAAGTGGTACAAGAGCAAGGATTGATAACAATGTGCTCAGAAGGCATGCGAGGGTTCCAAGTGTCTTAATCATAGAAGCATGTGTCAAGGATCAATGGTCAACATTAAAGAGTTAAAGTTAGGACACCTCTAGTAGATCAATGGTGTATATGAAAGGTGAAAGATTGAATGACTCCACCATTACATTAATTTAAAGATCTGATCTAATAATTTCATTTTAAAGTTGAGATGATTGAATGTTGATCATCAGATCACGATGCAAAACTTCAAGATCTACAATGAGTATTTAAAGCTCTGTTTATCTCAATGGTCAGGTAGCAAAACACTTAGATAAGTTGTAGTATATGACATAGAGAATGATATAGATTATTTTAATTGCTCCAAGTTACATTAAAAGGCATTTAATGCATATCAAATCTAGAGCCTGATACATTCTAAGAATAATATAAGTCAGAGAATGATGGTGGTGGTGTGTAAATTCAAGAAGAAGGAGACTTTTTGTTAAAGATAGATGAATTGAGTCTAACAGATGAGTGTTATGTGTTAACGACCAAGTGTGAACATAGAGAAGAAGTGAAATATGGATATAATGTATATATACATCATCTAAGATACACACACTGTGTAAAAAATAGAGGCAGAGAGGAAGAAAGAATAAGTGTAGAATATGAGTAGTTGTAGAACAAGTCTATAACATAGAATTGGATTTATTTGAATAACTTTATACTCAGAAGTTATAGCTCCATAATTTTTATTATAGATCTAATTAGTGGGTGCCATCAAAAGATCTAAGGTGGTGTTCAGTTAGGGAGTAGGTGCCTCCTTAGAGTTAGTGCTCTTAAATTAGGGGATTGATGTCTTATTAGGGTTGGTGCCTTTAAACATTACAACTAGTGAGGTTTTTATTGAGGCTAGATTAGGATAATATATCCTAGTAGCTATTCTCATTGTGGTTTTTCCCATATTGGGTTTTCCACATACATCTGGTGTTAATTTTATTGAGGAGTATATGATCTCTACATATTCTTTCTAGATTGCATTAAAAGTGTTAAATGACTATTTCAAATCAATCTACTGATTCACGCCCCCCCTCTTAGTAGATAGTTGTGTTCCAATAATTGGTATCAGAGCCTTGGTTCCTTAAAAGAAGATTGATCAACTCAAGTAGATCTTGGATAGTGAACACAAATGGCTACTCAAGAAGGCTCTTCCTCAAATAAAGCACCTCTCTTTGATGGATTAAACTATGCATTAGAATAGAAGCATATTTATCTTCATTAGGATTTGATGTATGGATGTCTATTTTAAATGGATATGCAATTTCTTCTACACCTCCTACTGATCAGGATATAAAGAAAGCATATGAGAGCAATGCCAAAGCAAAGAATGTTATTCTTTGTGGATTATCTAACTTAAAGTTTATCAAAGTAATGAATTGTCAAACTACACATGATATCTAGAGCAAGTTGAATAACATCTATGAAGGTGATGATAAGATAAATTAGGCCAAGCTAAAGACATACAAAGGAAAGTTTGAAAGTATCAAAATTAATGAAGAAGAGAAAATTGCAGACTACCTCCTTAGAGTGGATGAAATAGTCAATGTAATCAGAGGCCTTGGAGAAGAGATGAAAGATTCAGTCATTGTCAAAAAGGTTCTATGATCTCTACCATCTAGGTAAGACTCTAAAATCTCTACAATAGAGGAATCAATAGATCTAGATAAACTCATTGTTAACTAGTTACATGGAACCTTCACAGCCTATGAGATGAGATTGGGAGAAGCAGATACTTCCAAGAGAGAAGCTGCATTCAAAGCAACCAAAAAGGTAAAAGTAGAAGCACCTACATACATATCTGAGGAGATTGATCAAGATGCCAATTTTTTCAAAAAATTAAAAAGAGGGTCTAAAAAATACAAATGTAGGTTACCCTTTAAATTCTTTAACTATGGTAAGATAAGACATTTTTCTATTAAATGTCCTTATAATAAAAAGAACAAGTCTTAGCAAGAAGAGAATAGTACAAAGATGAAAACCCACTACTCCAAGAAGAAGAACTTCTTCAAAAATAAGAAGGGCCTATACACAAAAGAAGATAGTGATTCATTGGATGATTGTGATAGCTCAGATGATTACCATGATTGTGTATTTGTGGTTAAGGGAAATGAATTCCTATTCATGAAATTAAGATCAACTTCTGTGGATCAAGAAAAATAAGAAGTTAAAGACTTTAATGAAGAAGAGTAAGGAGAAGTGGATCTAAAAGGTGAACTCATTTGTGCTCTAGATGAAATTGAAAGGATGAGAAAAGAGAACTCAAAGCGGAAGAGGCATGCACAAAAATAAATTAAAAAACTATCCAAAAATATTGAAAAAATTGATTAGATGGTAGTTAGCCTAGAGACACAAGTTGAAGAGGCTAAAAGAATAGAATATGTAGTCAAATTTGAACTACAATCTAAATCTAATGAACGCATGAAGTTAGAAGCAGAAATAGTGGCTTTGAGAAAAGAACTTGAAAAATCTAAAGAACAAATATACAAAGGTCTAAAGATGATAGGAGGTTCATAAATTCTTGATGAATTGATCAACTCTCAAAAACCATCAAAATAAAAATCTGGTCTTGGTTTTGAAAAAATGAAAAGTCCCATAACTAATACATCTGCAAACTTATATGATAACTTCAAAGTAAAAAGATAATCAGGAATAAAGAAATAAATAGCTTACAATAATGCCTCTAGAGATACAAAGATAGACACAATCACTGCTTATGTGAAGAAAACTGAAGGGGAAAAAAAACTGAAGAAAAGAAGAATAATAAGTCAATCTTTGAAAACTCAAGGAAGATGCATAACACAAAGGGAGCTGATACAGTGGTTATATAAGGGTGAGAGACTTGAAGCTAGAGTTAGGAAGACCTCCTCATCCTGCACAAAGAAATTCAATGACCAAGTATTCCTTATTTTTATATGGTTATTATTATACCTATAATCAATTTGGTCATAGGGCTAGTAAATGTAAATTTATACCTAAAAGGAGAATAAACTTTGTGAGTATAAATTAGTTTGCTCCTTTGATAGATACAAATGTAATATGCTATAACTGCAATAATTTTGGTCACATAGCTAAACAATGTAGAACAAACCTTGTAAGACCAAAAATACAAAATAAAAAGAAAGGCATGCCCCTCACTGTGAACAAAGGTTCACAAGTCTCTGAAAAAGGGAAAGATAAGACATATAAGAAATCTAAAAATGTGTGGAAAGTGAAAGATTAGAAAGTTTCACAACCTATGATTACTCAAATTGCACTCCATGTCAAGTAGAAAAAATTGTGGGTAATAGATAGTGGTTGCTCAAAACACATGACTGGTGATATGATCAACTTCATCAAACTAAGTAGATGTAAGGAAGGATTTATCAGTTTGGGAGACAATACTGAAATAAAAATTCATGGTAAAGGAACCTTGAACATAGATGGAAAATTAACTACACATGATGTCTTTTATGTTGAAGGATTGAAACATAATCTGCTAAGTGTCAACCAAATTAGATACAACATTACTGTGCAGATGGCTTGCAACCTTGGAGCTCTCAAAATCTTCCCTACATCTCTAGTATTTTGTTCTTCTAAAAATTCCTCTGTTTAAAATTTGGTATTTGGACTATTATGAACTTAGCTGGTTTATTATTGTAACTGCAACAAATGTGGGGCATATGGCATTAATATTGAGAAAGCAAAGCATTCTATCAAAATTGTTTTCATGCCTAGTTTTCAATGAAATTCTAGTGTTTAATCCTTAGGATCAGTTGGCATTTTCATTTGTTCGATATATGATGAGCCCCAAACTAAAAATTAATATGTTTTCACCAATTTTTTTTTAAACCATCACAAATAAATACAAGGACAAGCACTCTCACAAAATGAAGCATTTGCCTGGTGTGGAGCAGGGAATTTACATAGGATCTGATTCTAATTCTACAACTTGCAAATCTTATTTGGACATAATGTGAAATAATTAATAAATTCCTAAAATTTGTGACTAGTTTCCATTGTGAATCAAATAAATGGCTTAAAGATGGCCCACTTGAAATCATAATAGAAGAAAAGGCCAACACCAGCGTACCCTCACATGTGTAGGCTCTCCAATTATCTTTTGTTATAGAAGAAAAAAATATATTAATAAGAGATAATTATTAATGCCAACATTTCCTTTGATTTCAATGAACCTGTTAACTATTGTGTCTTAACTGTCCAATTTCATTAATACACAAGTTTTATTTATTTCTTATAAATGAAAAATTAGCTAACTTGGTGGACACTTATTTACACCCTTTTTTTATAATTGAAAAAGCAGCTAACTTGGCGGACATTTATTTACACCATCCTTTTTTATATTTATAGAAATAGTTAACTTACGGACATTTATTTATACCCTTCTTTTTTCTTTTCCTTTTTTTTTTTTTAAAGAACAAATTTAATTTATATGGTAGTTTTGGTATATTTATTTATAGTTAAATTAAATTTTAATAATTTTTTAGAGTAAATATTCTTCATTAATTATATAAATTTTATATTTTTATGTTAGTGTATGATGTTATAATAAGAATGATAATTTAATTAATATAATAGTTAATTTTTATTTAAATTGTGAAACAAATTTGACATATAAAATATTACACTAGTATAAATAAATGTTTAAAATGTTGATTTTTTAAGTAGTTCCTCTTATTTAATAATTATTACCAAAAAGTAAATAATAATTATTAGAGTAATAATTAAACCATAAAGATTTGAGATAACTTAAAAGACACACTAATAAATATTTTATAAAAATTAATATCATTATCTTTATATTAATGTTAGTGATGTCATAATAAAAATAACCTTGTTACTAGTGTGATTGGGGAGTATTTGAGTTCCCTCCGTATTCTTTTCTAAATCTTGAGTTTCCTTCTCTTTATTTTCTATAACATGTTTATACTAATATACCTATTTTAGATAAATCTATGTAAAATATATTGAGAGATATCATTCTAGAGGTGGCTATTCCACTTATATTACATAGATTTATTTAAGATATGTATGTTAGTAGCACTCATCGTCATGTATGATTAAAGATTTTTTTTAATAAAAACACATTTAATATAAATATTTAATTAATTATTAACATTAAAAATAGAGAGAAACATAAATTTTGATATATAAATATATAGAGAGAGGGAGATCAAAAATGTACATATATGCGATATAACTATAATTTAGAGAACATAAGAAGTATATCAAAATTGTACATATATGACATAGATGTAATATAAAAATAATTTAGAGAACATAAGAAGTATATCGAAATTGTACATATATGACATAGATGCATTATAAATATAATTTAGAGAACATGGGAAGTAGATAAAAACACCGATATGACATATATAACATATAACAATAATTTTATGAAATTCAAACCGTATATATTTGACATTAAAATGAGAGATAAATATCAATGCATATATGATATATATAAGCAATATAATATTAATAAGTTTAAGAAATTCCATTTGTGTACATGAGATCCTCTAATAATTGAAGTCTTTCTTCTTCCTCTTTTATTTTATGTACCCCTTTTCCATTCTTCAATTTTTCAAACCTATTATATGTGAAAGGTGGTGTAATTCTTAATCCATGTAGTGACTTGACAAGTGTTAATGCCACAAATGTCAAACCTTGTCTTTTTATAAGTCCTATATCAATTGTGGCTTTGTCAATTGTTAAGCCCTATGATTTATGGATTGTCAATCCCCATGCCAATTTTAAAGGTAGTTGAGTCACACATCCCCTTTGTATTGGACTGATAGGAATTGTAGTTGAAGATTCATTAACAAAAGGAATCCCTGTGTAGGTATCAAATTGAACTATAACATATGTAGGTGGTTCAAGGGGTGTTAGCCCTAGTTTGTATACAATGCTTCAAATATATCCAAGTACACCATTGACAAGAACTACTTCTTTCCATAAATTTGTGGTGAACATCACCCTCGCACTAACAACAATCAACAGTTCAACTTCTAATTGTTCATCATCCAATCTCGCAACAGTATTGTTTTATCCTCTAGTTACAATGCTTCGATAAATAGGTTGATTCAATGCATAAAATTTTCTCTTATTATGTTAATGCACATTCTCATTTGTTGTAAATAAATGCATATGTTCATTAAAATCCTCCTTTTCAGTTGTTTCAAGTGAAGAATATGTTCTAGTTATCAAAAAATACTAATCATTAATGGTTGGATTGACATCTCTTACATTTTTTAGAAGTTCTTGAAACCATTATTGTTCTTCAGTTTGAACATATTGTTTTAAAAAAAATTGAGTGTAAAAATAGTTAAATTTTTTTTTGATAATATTTTTGCTCGTCTTGTACTTGCATATGGAGGTCTATCCATTACCGAAGGCAACTGTCCCAAATCCCCAACAAAAATCATTGACCTTCCACCAAAGCACGTATGTATTTTATTTGGAAATACTTGGTAGAGCTGAGAATCTATATTTTCAAGCATCTTTTGACCTATAAAGCTCATCTCATCAATCAAAATATATCTAATGTGTTTAATTTATTCTTGAAAGGTTGTTAACCTTATGCCTTCTAGTTTTTTAAAATCTAACATAGGAATTCATAAGATTGTATATATTTTTGATGTACCAATGTTAAATGTGGTAACTTCTATTGGAGAAAGTAGTAGAAGGGGCAATGTTGTGGTTGTGATAACTCTAGAAGTGCCAATTTAATCCCTCCAATAAGATAAGATTTCCCTGTTCCTATCGTTCCTTAGATTATAAGATGCAATGGAGATGTATTTGTCCTTGATTATAATGTCTTATAATTATATCAAATTCTAATTTTTGTTTCTCACTCAGGCTTTCATAACAAAAATTAGACTTTATTTTGTCCATAGCAAGTAAGTTGTTTTCTTTTGCCATGCTTACAAATTTAAGAGATCTGTTCATTTGTTCTTCACCTAGGTAATTTAAATCCCAAATTATCTATCTATCAATATCTATTTAACCCAACATATCAATCTCAAAAACATGTAAATATTGTTTTTGATGTATACCTGATATGATTTCCCACTCATGTTCAATTGTATTATGTTGGATAATGCCATCATCTTCATCCATTATTTCTTGTTGAATGTCATTTTTTATTTTAATACTTTACTTTATATGAAAAGGATTATATTGAAATTCACCCCAATTATATTTTATTGTCTCCTCATCTTGACCAATGTCTATCTCAATATCATGGAATGGTTTTTACAATAGTAACTCTGACCAATAGAAATCTACAAATTTATGACTATCTTGTTCTGGGATGCTATAAAACATGGGCCATACCCTTTATATAATAAATGTTTTTCATGGTTTCCACTTGTCTCCTTTTCTAATTTTAAGATTATATATCCAAGATCTTACAACCTCAATGAGTGGTAAATGGTCTATTGAGTGAGGTCTATCAATATATCCATCAATTATTGACTTTTCATTTTTGTCAGTTTCTTCATCCTCTTTTAATACTAGTTTTAATATCAGTTTAAAAACTTTACGCCCAACATTAAATGATAAAAATACCCTAATACACTCTATTAAAGGAATTTATTACAACATGTGACATGTATCCAGTGCACCTATATATCTTTCAATAATTGTTTTAGTGAGTAAACGTCTATACACTGGTGCAATACGATCTTCTGGGTTTTCAACATTTTCAAGCCACATCAATATTTGTTGATATGTTTCTAAAATTTTCTCTACTTTTGTATCATACTTTGCAATGTAGTTCATAAAAACATGTTTTGATAGTATCGATTCCCAATCTACATTTTCATGCCATGATTTCAACACATGATGATTATGAGTATTCACACGATCATCATTTCTTTTTGGCTCATATTTTTAATCTCATTTTTATAGATCTACACATATTTTTGATTTATTGAGATGCAAAGGCCAAGGTGCATTGTACCTACATCAAATAAATTTTCATGTTATAATTCATATAAAAAACACTTAATACATATTTTTACACTAATGCTTATTATTTTTAAGATAATGATTTTTACTTGTAAATCTTTCTTCCTCTTTTTTTTTCATAAGCAAACTCCATCTTTACACATGGTATGATGCTCCACATAATTAATCATTCTTCATAGTCTTGTTCTGGATCTATTTGACTAATGTTTACTATGTTACTCAAACATGGGTGTGAGCTCAAATTGTGTCCTCCTTGTATCACACATGAAATTATATTCATTTATAGTTTTATAATAGTTTCTTTTTTATATAACATAAGTAAATTGTTAATTAATTCATACCTATATGTTTCTTTGATGTGCATGTACTCGAGGATTCCATGCATGTATGATTCCATCAAAATATGTTTTGGAAAAGTTAACTTGATCTTTATTTTACCAATCTAAGGTGTCCATATTCGGTGATCCATCCAACCATAAAAAAACCATGCACATGTAGAGACCCCCTATGTTGCCATTCATATCTACACCAGAAATCTTTAACTTTAATAAAAAAAATTAGTATCTCTTTTCAAAACACTATATTTCTAATGTGCATATAATAAGAAACTATATGTGGGTGGTCAATTATGTTTTATCATCACCATCTTTGTGTTTCACATGGATTAGTAGGTGGATTTCTTGGCATCAGTACATGGAGGTCTAGGCAATACATGTCTGCTACACTTAAAGTAAAATAGATAGTTTGCATTCTAATTTTATGCAATAGGTTAATTAACTCTACACAACACTTTATTTAATAAGAACATGTGCCTCATAATATAGTTCCATATCACATCAATCGATTTTCAAGGTGAGATTTTGGCATATTATCCATCTATTCACGTAATTCATCAATTTTAATAGGTAGTTCTTAAAGGCTTTTCTTTATAAATATTGCTAAAAAAATTTGTGCTCTATTTCACATTATCCTATTCATGGAAAGATACCTAAATTGAGGGTGTGTTCCAAAATGTTTATCTTGATATTGAATTAGATGTTTCACATATTCATGTAGATGTACATGTTTTAGTCATGGTTATAACCAATCACACCTTCCATCAGGTCTTAGAGTTGGGAAAACCATGTCTAATAAACCTTTTGTCACATACTCATTCAATGGAGATGTTCTAATGTGTGTCCAAGCTATTAGTTCACCTAGATCAGCACTTGGATTGTTTACCCAAGCTTGAATCACTTCTATATCTCTCAGGGCATTGGGTGGTTTTATTGTCATTGATGACATGTGATCTACAATATTACCTTCATATGTCTCAAGTATAGAACCTATAAAAACATATTCATTGAAATTTTTATTAAATTCCATGTTAACTGAGTTCAATTTTTCAAACACATTTGTAGACTTATTGGTTGGAAGATCCTTTAGTGTTATTTCATCAATCTTGACATATTTATAGAACTTATCATGTTCAATCTTATATTTAAGTGCATTATATACATGATCTTTATTCACAGTAAATTTTTATGTAGTTCCACATTAATTCTTCATACTTGGTAGGCACAAAACTTTCCTTCCATAAGTCCATAGGTTTGGTATAAATTTGTAATTCCATTCAATATTATTACTTCATACTTGGTATAGTTCATGATGCATCTGAAGAGATGAAACATTTCAATGTATTTAACCTTGTCATGTAAATTGATGAGGATTCACTTAAACCATTCCCTACAAATGTTCCATTTGAAAATTATAACCTAACCATTAGAACACCAATCCGTATTAAAAAAAAACAAGTCAATACAATGTATATAGGTTATAAAATATTTGTATTAACACAATATAAATAACACATTATTATTAGCATGTTGTGAATTTATTAAATAACACACCTTCCCAGTAAATATTTGTTGAAAAACAAACTACAAACTAAAGATAAATCTTGGCAAAATATTTGACAAGGATTTCCTACTCTAAGCCAAAGATAAACTATAAATAACATAATTACATTAACATGATGTGAATAGAATAGTCCTATTAAAATATAATTTTTTTTAAATAATATACCTTCTTAATAAATTTTTAGTGTAAAACACACTTTTTCATTTAATGGAAAACATGATATAAACTAAGGATAAATATAAGCTAAGTATTTGACAAGAATTTCCTACTATAAGCCAAATACAAATTGTGAATAACATAGTTGTATTAACACAATGTGGATATCACAGTATTATTAGCATGATGTGAATTTATTAAATAACATCCCTTCTAAAAATAATTTATTGCAAAACATACTATCATATAATGGAAAACAAACTATAAACTAAACACTAATTATTTTTGCCTTTCACACTTCCTACTTTCTGCATTTCTATTGATAATTCTTCTCCTCTTTTGCATTAATGATTTTATTCTACCAAACCACATAATAATAGTTGTAGACACAAATATATTTACATATAGAGTTTTTTTTCCTTGCACATAATCAGATTTGGTGGTCGGGGACTTGGATATGTACATAGGGTTTTACATTCCACTATGTTGAGCATTTTTTGGATGATCTCAAATCCTATTGTTGTTTTTCCCCTTGAAATTAAATATTCTCCTTCACATGTGATTATTTTAGGATTTGTTTAACCCTTTTAATTTAAGTTTTATAAAACTATTGAAATATAAATGAAGATATGTGTTGATTAGATGTTAAAATATAGTTAAATACATAAATATCACCAATCAATATTATAAATATAGTCACCAATAAATAATATAGTCACCAATGAAAAAATAGACAAACAAAATAATAACTATATTAATTAATATTATATATACACAATAGGATATATCTAATATATACACAATAGGATGTAAATATACCTAGAGATATCATTCTTGAGGTGACTATAATATATTGAATTAGTGACATAATAAGTGCATAGATAATGATATCTCTCAACCCATATTTTACATATATTTATCTAAGATAGCATATATCTAATTAAATACAATAAATGCAATATATCAAAGGTCTAAATAAGTACCTAAAAATAAGGAAGATTGAATGATTGATAAATAGAATCAAAGACCCTCAACTATGATCACCTAATTTACATGTATATATTTTAAGAATCTACTCATGATGGATGGGATGGCTCCTAACTACTGTATCCATGGCCTACCTAATAACGTGTCAAATGTGCCTACACTAGGTACTACTAAGAATCTAGCCACATGTGCCAATCTAACCTATAGTGGAAGTAAAATATCCCTGATGGAGCTCTGAATATGGCCAATGAAGCCATGAATAACTATGTATGTAAGATATATATCCTAATTTGAATGCCCCAAATGTTGTAGAAGTGTGATAGTGCACATGTTAATACTTGACCCATTGTCAACCATAACAGTCTAAATAGGATGATGATCTATGTATGCTCATACAATGAGTACATATAAATATGAATCATTATAAATCATTTCATTCTCTAAGAAAGTGATGAGTGGTCTAGCTATAACTTTAGTATACTACACACTAATGATATTATGCAAGGGATGTGCATCCTCTATAGTAGTGTGATATGATGTTAGAGGTGGATGTGTCTGATACATGTAATGAAATCTTGAAATGTCCCTACCTCATTTATTGTATGCCTTGTAAATAGATATAAGAATATGTTCAATGATTTAGCTTATTTTTGTTGAACTTTTGGTGCCTTTATGGGTATCCCCACATCAATAATGTTATCCTCTATCAAATTTTATATCTCATGTTTCAAGCTGATGCATCTATTTGTTGTATGGCCTGGTGCTCTATGATATTTTTAGAATTCATTGTAATCATAAAATTTTGGAAGATTTCATGTCATATCAACCTCTTTGATGGGAGGGAGAGATATGACATTGTATTCCAAGAGCTATTGTAAAACACGTGATGGTGATTATGGAAGATTGTTGAAAACTCTACATGGAAGAACTAATAAAACTAGGTGAGGAGATGGATCCGAAGCTGCATTAACTATGGAATTTGGATCACTCTTGTTTCCAATGTCCCTTACCATATATGGATGCTTACTATAAATCTTATCAGTTTATTCGGATCCACTTGTATATTTTAGTTTGCCCATAGAGAGAAGCTTGACTTCTATTTCTTTCACTCTGTGACATAAGTATGTGAAGGTTGGAAAATTCTTAAACAAGATAGCTTCATGTAATTTTGGTATTATTCTCTATTTTAAATATGTCTCAGATCTCTCTATCTACCATGGGGATACTCAACTTGGCCAATATAGTCTTATATCACAAGACATATTATGTAATAGGCTCATTTGATTTTTTTTTGTTGTGCTACTTGAGCATATGATATCTTATCACTGATGTTAATTTAGAAGTGTGGTAAAAATATATCTTCCAATGGATTAAATGTGGTGATAGACTAATTTTATAGATCATAGAAACACTATAAGGCATAATCATTTAAACTACATGGGAACAACTTAGTGAGGATCCAATCATTGGACATTAGTCTAAAAATGTTATGTGGAAAACTTAAAGATCATGATCTTAGTCACCCTTACCATCATACAATTTAATCTTAGGTTCCATGAATCTAGATGTAAAAGTATTTATTGCTATGTGTTGTGACAAAGGTGTATGTAAAATAACATGAGAATCCAAGGCATGTGATGGCCTAGTGGTTCCCTGCTTAAGATGTAACACCTTAGCCTACAGAGTATGAACCTCATGTATAAGGTATTATACATTTTGAGAGGAGGAACTATCCATAGGAGGTGTATCTATCACTAAATTTTGTTGAGTTAAAACCGGTTATTGTGCTAGTTGAGTTGGCCCCAATGTAGGTGTAATAATGTTATTATCTAGGAGAGTAAAAGATTCACCATTATTTGATATTTGAATTTATTTGTGGATAATATTGATAAGGTCATCTTGCATATCTGAATATTTGGAAACAAGATCTTGCAATTGTCTCTTATCGGTTTCATCAAATTAGTTATTGAGTTTTTCCATTGTAGTTTGGGGGGTAGGAAAAAAACTATTGTATATTTTGAACCTTCAAATAAATTTAATCTATGAAATATTAAAAGAAGTAAATATTGAAACAAATAAGAGTTTTTAGAACTAATATATGATCATAGAAACAAAAGGGATACAAACCCTAAGCACATCTAGGGTTAGGGTTTGAGTAGTATCCAAAGTAAGTCAGATTCACTAAATGTTTAACCTTTAGTACTTAGTGAATGTAAATCCTATGTTATTAAAAAGATGAGGATAGTAAAACAGGGTAGAAACATGAAATAAATATAGCCACTAATTTGTTATATCATTGAATAATTTTGACCTTTCTAAAAATAATAATAAATAATGTAAATGAGAACTTAGCTAGAAAATGACTAACACAAAGGATTTAGAGGCTAAAAACTGAGGAAAAGTTTGGTCTGAGTTTTGAAAATAAGATCCAAGTGTCAAAAACCCTTCTAGAAAGTAGATCCCTAATTAGATAGTAGCACCTTGTGGAACTAGTGTCCTTATTTTAGCGATAGTGTCCTTTATGCAAGATTGTTTTGAGATTTTGGGTGCACCTGTGTCCAAATCTGTCAATCATGATTCTACATGCATGAGTTAGAAACCCTATAGATGGATTATTTTGATTGATTTTATGATCAAACCCTAATATTTCATGTTTCTAGGGCATCCAGTTGATACAAGCATAAAAGTGTGTTTATTTGTGGGGTATGCTAGACATCCTCAACACCCCACTGTGATGAGAGTTTTTGACATACCAATACTCCAAATATGGATCAAGCCAAATGTAGTTCTCCCCACCTAAGTGTTGGTGTAAGTGAAAATGAATCTATTATATGATTGTACACCTAAGTGCTTTGAATGTACTTGAGACTAGAAATTTGAGTAATCTAAGCTTAGAAATGTTATAGATGGTAGTATGCATAAGTAGGCCAAAATAGGGATTGGTAACCTTAATTGTGCACAACTTGTTCTGATTTTATATGTGTGATTTGCATCTAATTTCCATCTAGAGGCTAAAGGGATAAAATTCATGTATATATATTATTCTAGTCCTTGTGTGGGTGTTAAAATAGGTCTAGTCCAACCCTAGGAGGTCTAAGATTTGAAAATATACTTATTTGTGGAAAAATGAGGGAAAGGAAAATAACACTAATATCAAGACACTAGTGTCATGTGACACTACTATCCCTATTATGGCACTAGTGTCTAGTTGGCAGAACCTAAGGCACAAAGGGTTAAGATGCAAGAATGAGGGTCTGGGATTGCTTTAGGAATGACTACGGATGCCTGTGGTCTATACAAAGGCTAGATAAGTGTGAAAATAGGCCCTAATATAGGTCCAGGGATAAACTAGAGATAGGTTGTCTCAAGTAGCACTCTTAGCACTCAAGTATCATTTTTAAGTGTTTACACTATGAATTGACAATGTAAGGAATTTTGATAGTTCCATACTTTATTGACTATGTTATTATGATTGTGGGCTTGTGATAAGAAAAATGGTGCACTCTCATCATGAAATTATGAAAACTATTGGATTTTTATAATGGATGTAAGACTTATTATATTATTTATATTAACATCATGCAACTATAGCAAATTTGGTATAAATATTAATGTTGTTTATTTGAGTTCATTCTTTTCTCTCGTTGTTGAATATGTTTATAAAACCAACATTATTGAATACTTACTTTTCAATTTTACTTACATAAAAATAATATAATTTTTAGATCATGAAATTATGGTTTCCCTCTCACACATCCAAAAATGTGGGGAACCCACTTTTCTCTCGTTGTTGAATATGTTTATAAAACCAACATTATTGAATACTTACTTTTCAATTGTAATTACATGAAAATAATATAATTTTTAGATCATCAAATTATGGTTTCCCTCTATCCATTGAGAAAAGTGGGATCCCCACATTTTTGGATGTGTGTAATTGGATATGTGTGTTATTTTTTTATACTCTCATCATGCAACTACGATTAGTTTGGTATAAATATTAATGCTTCTTATTTTATTTCATTATTTATTTGATGTGGGTAATTATTGGATGATTTTACGTTATTGGAAGATATCTGTTATGAATTCAACTTTGTTATTTTTTAGTAGATGTGTGTTATATTATTGAATGCTTTTATTTTCATCATATTCATTGTATGTGTGTTGTTGGATGTTTGTTATTATATTTGGTGTAATATATGAGTAAACAAGAGAGTGTTTTATAACCATTAATTTGCACACAGTTATCAAATATTATAAAAAATAAAAAATTATTTGCGATATCTTTAAAAATCATCCACTAAATAAAAATCAATGTTTTGTATCCCTAAAACAAATCACCAAAATTCATAAGAAAATTGAACAATTTTTTATTGGAATCAAAACACTTATTTGAAATTTCTTAAGCACTTTACACAACTAAAAACTTATAAACATAATTTATATCTCACTCAAAGTTGAATAAAACAAAATATATCATATGGATAATTGATAATTAATATATTACTCATAATCAGTATTTCATTGTTCATAACTCACAAGAGGATGCCTACAGAATGATCAACACTTTAATATGATGATAACAAGAATTAATTAAACCAAAATCAATGATGGGTTAAATATTATTTACTTGAAATGAGAAAACACTAGAAGTTTTTCTATAACAATAACAATGAGTATGCCTTACTAAGTTATCCTCGATGGTATGTCAATACTCACATACAAGACTAAGATTTTATGACTTAATTTCACATGATTGAGTCATATCTTGGATTCTAGTCATCAATAACAACAAACAATTTTTAATTTTATCACTCATGCACAAATAAAAACATAATTGAATGTGATAATGGATACAACTAACATTTCCCCAACAAAATAAGTGATGGAATTGTAAATCTGATTCCACTTCAGGTCATAGAATATATTAATTCAAATTATGTCATTAGACCTCACTTGATAATGAAACATTATATATATATATATATATATATATATATATATATATATATATATATATAGATTAAAAAATTAGAGCCAAAAACTTAGGTAAATTAGGTGAATATTGATTATACAATCACACTTTTTGAATTCTATTAGGAAGTCTTGTTCTCACACTAAAAATTGTACATTCTATCTATGTAATCCTTATTTGTTGTATTTATGTAATAAGACCATCAAAATTAACAATGTGTTATTATAAGGCAAAATGCGTTATTTATTTAATTCACATGTGTTATTTTATTAATTCATAATGTGTTATTTAAAGGTCACTTGATAATTAAACATCAAGATTTTTATGATTCAATTTCCCTTGAGAAATATAGTTTCATGAAAGGCACAAGAAATAATAAAACAATGTATTATTATCTTTATCATGGGTTTACTACTAAAAACTAAGATAACATGAAAACTAGATGGTAAAGACCATACTCTTCAACCTAATCCTAATGATCTAAAATAGGCATCATATATAACAATGTGCAATGAGCTTAAGAATATTATGTTTATATTATTTAACCTTCAAGATAAAACCATTTTTTTTTAATGTTCATAAATACCAACTAATCAACAATCAATTCACACATAATAAAACACAAAAGAGTAAGAAACCAAACAATAGTGAAACTAGGTCATTGATGAGTATTCCTAAAATGATTTCGAATTGTTGTATTACTCATTAATTCCAAATGATTGAATTTGATAATGGATAAAACCAAAGTTACCCCAATTATATTCCAAAACTTTAACCTTGTTATGGTGTCAAAACTTGACTATAATTCATTAGTGTATTTAAATAATTTTCTTCAATCATATAGTATATGTTGCTCACTATATCACAAGATTACTAAACATATATATAGATAAATTGTAAAATCTCCATTTTTTCTTTATAAAAATGCCTCTTAGCAAATATTAAACAAACATTTATTAAAAATAACTTAGAGTGAATAGTATGGTATTTAGAAACAAAGGAGAAATTAAATTATCTCAAAAAAGGACATTAAGTTTTATGTTATCTAAAAATCACTCATACATTTCAACCTTTAACAAGTAAATAATTTACGTTTATAAATGTCTAGTTTAAAAACAATGCATATTTTAAAACTCTTAGCTTAATACAAAAATATCAACTCTATTTAATATCCTTGATTAGATATCCCAACATGAGAAACCACATACACATCAAATTTGTCAAATAACATAATATGATTACTAATACATAGTGTACCTGAAAAGGAGCTTCATAATAAATAAACAACATGATAAGTTTCCCACATGCAGGTATCCTTGTGTTAGTATCAATGGTATAATTACAATAGAGAATTGAAGTTTAAACATCAGAAAATAATTATGATTCGAGTTTTACTAATATAATATTTAACCAATTACCATCAAAGAACTTTCCAAACTAGTGAAGCTCATTACATTAGTGTTACTATAGTTTTTTTAATTAACATTATCTTTTAAAATTGATAACCTTTTTTCTATCTTATGAAATATCACATTGTTAGTATTAAAATCCATATGGATTATGAGAGCCATACAATAAACTATGTGTATCATCTACTGAGTCTTATTGACATAATATAAATGCAACTATGATCATTGTCACATCTCACAACCATAACATCAAAAACTATCTTTATCTGTTTTCTTACAAAGTAAAGATGGAATCCATATAGAGTTGATAGTTTGATTGATTTTTTGGTAAGTCAAATTTTAATGATACAATAATAAAACAACTACCATTAAATAACCTTTCAAACTAATCAATCTCATTATATTTATAACACTACACTATTTACAATTAACATCATTTGTCAGACCCTTTTTATGTCTTATGGAATAACATAGCACAAATTTAAAAAACCATATGAACTATGAGATTCAAAAAATAATCATCTATTGGGATTAGTAACTAAGTTTCCTAATACAATCATGGCTCAACAATTGAGTTTCTTCATGCAAATCATGCCTAAAAAATTGAGTTTCCTAATGCAAATGTAAACCATAAATGAGATTTGTAATAATTCATTTGAAAATTTTGGAATATGGGTGAAACACACCTACTACATAAATACACTCTTATAAAATTTGAATTGTTCACCTTTGTTCTTTTCCTTGAGTAGTTTGGCCACGTATAAATTCAAAAGTGTTATACTTTTCAACATTGATATTCATATCAACTAGAAAATTCTCTAGATTCTCGTGTTTTGTTTTAAAAATCCTATCAACCCAACTATGATTTTTTTTTTAGGTCTATAAATTATCAAATATTTAAAAGTTTCAAAAAAGATTTATATTGCATGCATATGAAAATTCAAATAAATATCCACTCTAATGACATATTACTCACTCTATTGAGGATTTAAGGTTCATAATAATGGTTTAATCCATGAAAAATTTCATAAGCATCTCCTCCTTCATATTGGATATAATTTAAATAAATCCCTCATTGTTATGTTTCATCAATTGTAATGTTTATACCACCACTTTCAAAGAGTCAAACACATTTTTAACTTTGCCTCTCTCAATTTCAAATCAAGTGGACTATTAACATCTAATTCCTCTTAACCTTTGTCATAAATATGAATGGTGCCCTTAAAATTATCTACAAGGTATCATCATACACTTGACCCTCATCTTCAATATGAATGGGTCCCTCATCATTATCAAGTGAGGTATCATCATCGTCCATAGGTTCATTCCCATCTTCTATGATGCATGTCACATTACAAGAACCAAGATTAATACTTATATTATTGATTTTTTTCTTCAAACCAATGGTTCCTAAAATTATGAAAAATATATGAAGTGAATAAATTAAACAAGGTCCACTTGTAAATATGTTTAATAATTTCCATGCAGTTTATCATCATAATCCATATAATCATCTTGGTCTATTTAATATTTTGAATATTCATTATTTTCACATCCATGTAAATCTTCATACTATGTTTTTTTGAACTCATCATTTAGGTCAAATTTATGTGTTAGGAATAAGTGATTAATTAATTATGCAATAATATGCAACATGGAATTCATTCCTTAAAATCATAGCAACAGAGACATACGAAAGAAAATTCAGATCTAAACAAATACACACATAACACTGATATAACTTAGCTCACCCAATGTGGACTATGTCTACCAAGAGGCTCTCTATAATATTATAAGCAAGAGTAAAGTACCAATCTCAAGAAGAAATCTCACATAGAGATAACTTTCTCCAACCCAAATTCACACCAGAATTCTTGAGATGCTAAGCTACACCTCAAACCCAATCACACCGACCAAAGAGATAATACAAAGCTCAAAAAATGAGATGCAAAATACAATGCTTAATGTGTTCCCCCTTACCCCTATTTATACTTTCTAAAGTCCCTTGAAAAATGTACCATACCTTGGAGATAAGCATATCCCCACCAAAATGGCAAAAAATAAGGGAGGTTACAACCAACTAGGATAAAGATAATCCCACGATTTCTCAACCACCTTAAATCATGCCCACTTCTCCATAAAATGTGCCACAAATATGGGAAGCATTTTTCACACTAAAAAAATGCCCCACCATTTTTAAAAGTAAAAATTACATGTTAAAAATGCCCCATTAATTTTATTTTAACCTTAGGGGTGTTGAAATGAATTCCACATTCAACAATCTCCCACTTAGAGTTAGTTTCTCCTTGAACACAATTTAACACTCCTCCATGATCTTCATGAAGATCAACCAAAGTTGAACATAACCTTAACTTATCCAATATGACTACCTTGGTCATCATATCCACAGGATTTTGGCTCATATGTATCTTCTCTAGCTTCACCATGTTTTCCTCCAAAGCTGTCTTGATGAAATGATTCCACAACTGTATGTGCTTTGTCCTCAAGTGGAAAACAGAGTTCTTGGATAAATGTATATCACTATGACTATCACTATGTAATCCCCCAACTTTCTACTTATGCCCCAACTCATTAAGTAAATATTGTAACCAAATCATCTCCTTGTTAGGCTCTGTAGTAGCAACATACTCAGCCTTTGTGGTTGATAAATCCACAACCTTCTATATCTAAGAAATCCAACTAACCATTATATCCCTGATAGTAAATACATAACCTATTATACTCCTAATATCAACATCCCTATCCATATTTGAGTGCACATAACCATGCAAAGTGGTATCCAATCCACCAAAACACAATGTTGTGCCCATGGTTCCTCTCAACTATCGAAGAATCCACTTCACTACTTGCCAATGCTCATAAAATAGATTAATCATGTACCTGCTTACTACTCCCACTGCATGGGCAATATCTAGCCTAGTACAAACCATAACATACATTAGGCTACCAATCACCGATGAGTAAGGTACCTTGGACATATTTAGCTTTTCTTCTTCTATCTTTAGACACTACTCCTTTGATAATCTGAAATGGCCTACCAAAGGAGTCCCAACTAGCTTATCATCCTACATACTAAACCTCTCCAAAACTTTCATCATGTACTCTTTCTAGGATAAGATCAACTTCCTCTCTTTCCTGTCCCAAGTTATCCTCATACCAAGGATTTGCTTCATTGCACCCAAGCCCTTCATAGAAAATGAATCACCAAGATACTTCTTGAGTACTTGAATTTGTTGTATGCTCTTTATTTTAACCAACATGTCATCTACATAAAAGCATAGGATAATATAATTACAATCCTCAAATATCATAACATACACACAATGGTTTAAATGACACCTAGAGTAACCATGTTCCAACATAAAGTTGTCAAACTTCTTATACCATTGTTTTGGAGCTTGTTTCAAGCCATATAAGCTCTTCTTTAGTCAACACACCAATTTATCCTTTCCTTCGACCTCATAACCCTATGGCTACTCCATATATAAGTCTTACTCCAAATCACCATGAAGGAATGCAATCTTCACATCTAATTATTCTAAGTGCAAATCCTCTACTACAACTATACCAAGCATAGTTCTAATAGAATTCATCTTAACAATAGGAGAAAAAATCTTATCAAAATCAATACCTTTATTCTATGCAAACCCCTTGACCACCAATTAGGCCTTGTACCTTTTCCTTCCTTCATTCTCTTCTTTGATTTTGGATACCCACTTGTTCTATAATGCTCTCTTGCCCTTGGGTAGCTTCACCAAATCCCACATTTGGTTCTCCATGAGAGAACTATGTTCCTCTTCCATGGATTGCTCCCACTTCTTCTTAGCATTCATCTACATTGCTTCCTCAAAACATTTTGGTTCTCCACTATCAGTAAGTAACACATAACTCAAAGATGGGGAAAAATGTTTAGGATCTCTTCCTACCCTAGAAGACCTTCTTACTATAGGAGTTTGGGGTTCCTGTGTAGGAGGTTCCTGAACTATCTCCTTGGAAACCTTACCATTTGTAATATCATCCAACACTATGTACTCTTTTTGTTCATATTCCTACAACTGGTCCTTATACATGACTTTTTCTTTAAAGACAACATCTTTAGACCATAATATTTTCTTGTCTCTAAGACTCCAAACCCGAAAACCAAATTCATCCTCACCATCACCAATAAAGGTGCATCTATTAGACTTAGCCTCTAACTTGGTCCTATCTTTCTTGGCAACATGAACAAATGCCTCACATCCAAAGACCCTAAGAAAAGAATAATTAAATTTCTTACTAGACCAAGCTTCCTCTGGTATGCCTCCATCCAAAGGCACTGAAGGTCCTCTATTAATTAGATATACCATTGTGCTAACTGCTTATGGCCAAAACATTAGGGGCAGCCCTGTATGTAACCTCATTCTCCTAGCATGCTCCATGATTATCTTGTTCATCCTCTTTGACACTCCATTCTCCTATGGTGTCTCTAGAACCATCCTTTACCTACTAATTCCATTTTGTGAACAATAATCATCAAATTCTTTGCTACAATACTCACCTCCATTATCTAAATTGAGACATGTTTCATTCTCAACCAAATCTTTCCATCTCTTAAATGTTTCAAACACATCAGATTTATTCTTAATGCAATAAACCCAAACTTTCCTAGTTGCATCATCAATTAATCTAACATAATAATTTGAACCACCAATAGAAGATACTTGAGTTGGCCCCCATATATTCAAGTGAACCAACTCTAACTTATTCTCCTTATTCATAGGTCCAACCCTGAGAAACTTGACTCACTTATGCTTCCCGTACATTAATCCTCATATAATTCCAAATCAACCTATTTCAATCCAAGAAATTTGTATTTCAAGATCTCCATGCCCTTCTAGATCATATGACCAAACTTTTAGTGCCACAAAGTTGCATCTTCATCTGTAGAAACTACATTATAGTGATCAACACTACTAGTCAAATACAAAGTGCCAAATTTCTTACCTCTCACAACTATAAGATCACCCTTGGTAACTTTCCAAAAATCTACTATAAACATCATCGAATAACCCTCACTATCCAACTACCCTACTGATATTAAATTCCACCTTAGCTATGGAACATGTGTGACATCCTTTAGTAGCCATGTGTTCCCATTCTACACATTCACCTGAACACAACCTTTCCCTACTATATTGTATGGGTCATCATCACCAAGATAAACTTGTCCAAAATCTCCTTGAACATAATCAATAAAATGATGCCTATGTGGGGTGGCATGAAAAGAAGCCCATGAGTCTAATACCTAAGATTTAGAAACATTATCCAAGGAAATAATTAAAACATCTTGACTAATAGTACATGTTGTCATATTTACCTCCATAGTCTCCTCATGTTTGGTCTTCTTGTCCTAAAGTTCCCAACATTCCTTCTTTATGTGTCCACTTTTTCCATAGTGCCAGCACACCATCTTGGCTTTAGATTTAGATCTTCCCCAACCCTTTTAATTTCCACAATTTCATTTGATTTTGTCCTTTTGTCTCCCTCTAGTCTCCACCATCAAAGCATTCCCTGAAGATGATTCCCCAGTACTCTTCCTTCACATTTCCTCGCTAAGAATCACACCTATAACATCCTCAAAATTTAAAGTTCCCTTAGTAGGGATGACATTACTCACAACCATAACCAATATATCCCAACTATCAGGTAAGGAACAAAAAATCAATAAATCCTTAACTTCATCTTCAAATTTAATACCAATAGAAGTTAACATACTCACAACCATATTAAAATCATTCAAATGATCAGTTACAGAACCATTTTTAGACATTTTCATATTAAATAACCTTTTCATCAAAAATATTTTATTAGAGGCAGAGGGTTTTTCATATAACTCCCCTAATTTCTTCATCAAACTAAATGTGGTCATCTCCTCTAAAATATTGAAGGCAATCAAAGATGTAAGGCACAACTGTATGGCTCCTAGCGCTTTCCTATCGAGAAAATTCCAATATGCCTGATCCATACCTAAAGGTTGGCCTGCTTTCCCCATCAAAGGGCGATAAAGATCCTTATAAAACAAGTAATCCTCCATCTGCATCTTACACAATCTAAAAATTTGCCCATTGAATTTTTCAACTCTAGATCTGCCATAGCTCCCACTCAAGCTAATATCTTTCCTTGTGATTCACCACTTTAGCAAAACTACTAAAGCTAGCTTTAATACTTAGGAATAAGTGATTAATTAATTATGCAATAACATGCAACATGGAATTCATTCCTCAAAATCATAGAAATAGAGACATATGGAAGAAAATTTAGATTAAGCAAATACACACATAACATGGTTCACCCAATGTGGGCTACATCCACTAAGAGGCTCTCTATAATATTATAAACAAGAGTACAAGACAAATCTAAACAAAAAACCTCTCACATAGATAACTTTCTCCAACCTGAATTCACACCGAAATTCTTGAGATGCTAAGCTACACCTCAAACCAGATCACACCAACCAAAGAGAGAATACAAAGCTCAAAAAATGAGATGCAAAATGCAATGCTTAATGTGTTCTACCTCACCCCTATTTATACTTTCCAAAAGCCCTTAAAAAATGCCCCATACCTTGGAGATAAGCATATACCCACCAAAATGGCAACAAATAAGGGAGGTTATAACCAATTGGGATAAAGATAATCCCCTGATTCTCTCAACCACCTTAAATCATTCCCACTTCTCCATAAAATATGCCACAAATATGGGAAGTGGTTGGCACACTCAAAAATGTGCCCCACCATTTGTGAAAGTAAAAATTACATGTTAAAAATGCCCTGTTAATTTTATTTTAACTTTAGGGGTGTTGAAACGGGCTCCACATTCAACATTATGTTCAATATGTTGGTCACATTGAGCCACATCTTCTTGCATAGGAAACATGTGTATGAATTTAAAAATAGGATTGCATTTGTTTCCCCTTTGTTCCAACTAACACTAGCAAGTAAAGAATCTTGGAAATAAATGGCAATCCAAATTTAAGCAAATATTTCATGGACTGAATATAAAATAATATGAATGTTAATAAAAGTAAAAATTAGATGTTTACCATTATCATTCTTCATCACAATGTAACTATTAGACCTATATTTTCTACTTATAATGTAATAAATAAAATGTGTTAAATCATTGTATTAGACATCACCATAAGGTATCTCTTCCACCCTCTACAATAAAATGACAAGATTCCTTTCCATTTTGTAATTTATCCAATACCCTTGTTCATTCAACAGGCTTTTATTTCTAAATTATGGATCCACACTCTTTAAAATGGAATGGGTGGTCCAATCCATTCTATTACCACACTTTATTTTATGATCAATTAAAAAATTGATTTTAATCAAACATTGATAGGATTCAATAAAAAAAAAATCTTGGTTTACATGGGGAAAGTCTAGATATGCAGTTGCCCACATTGCTATAATTCTAAAAAAATATTAATTAATGAAATGCAATAAGTATTTATAATATAGAGTGAAGTGGATAATGAAAAATTTATCACTTATTCTTCCCTTACCAACAACCAAATTATTATTGAAGTAGGCACAAAACTTTCCTTCCATAAGTCCATAGGTACGGTATAAATTGATAATTCCATTCAATATTGTTACTTCATACTTGTTACAGTTCATAATGCATCCTAAGAGATGAAACATTTCAATGTATTTAACCTTGTCATGCACATTGATAAGGATTCACTTAAACCATTCCCTACAAATGTTCCATTTAAAAATTATAACCTAACACTAGAACATCGATCTGCATTAAAAAATATCAATTCAATGCAATGTATACAGGTTATAACATAGTTGTATTAGCACAATATGAATAACACATTCTTGTTAGCATGTAGTGAATTTATTAAATAACACACCTTCCCAATAATTATTTGGTGAAAAACAAACTACAAATTAAGCATAAATCTTGGCTAAGTATTTGACAAGGATTTCCTACTATAAACCAAAGATAAACTATGAATAACATAGTTACGTTAACACGATGTGAATCACATAGTCCTATTAACATGTTAATTTATTAAATAATATACCTTCCTAATAAATTTTCAGTGTAAAATATACTTTGTCCTTTAATGAAAAACACAATATAAACTAAGGATAAATATAAGCTAAGTATTTGACAAGAATTTCCTACTATAAGCCAAAGATAAATTGTGCATAACATAGTTGTATTAAGACAATGTGAATATCACAGTATTATTAGCATGATGTGAATTTATTAAATAACATACCTTCCTAATAAAGCTTTATTGCAAAACATATTATCATGTAATAGAAAAAAAACTATAAACTAAACACCAATTATTTTTTCCTTTCACCCTTCTACTTTCTGCATTTCTATTAGGAATTCTTCTCCTCTAGCGCATTCACGATTTGCTTCTACCAAATCACATAGTGATAGTTTCAGACAAGGATATATGTGCATATAGAGTTTTTTTCTCCTTGCACACAATCATATTGGGTGGTCAGGGATTTGGATATGTACATAGGGTTATAGATTCCACTATGTTGAACATTTTTTGGATGATCTCAAATCCTATTGTTCTTTTTTCCCTTGCAAGGAAATATTCTCCTTCACATGTGATTATTTTAGGATTTGTTTAACCCTTTTAATTTAAGTGTTATTAAACTAATGGAATTAAACTATTAAAATATAAATTATGTTATGTGATGATTTGATGTTAAAATATAGTTAAATAAATAAATATCACCAACTGATATTATAAATATACTCACCAACAAACAATATAGTCATCAATAAACAAATAGACAAACAAAATAATAAATATATTAATTAATATTATATCTACACAATTAAGATAAAACCATAAAATTAATATCTCTAAACATATTTTAGATATAAATGTATTGAACGTATTTATACTAACTAGCATACATATCTTAGATAAATCTATGTAAAAGATGCGCTGAAAGATATCATTCTCGATGTGACTATATTATATTGAATTATTGACATAATAGGCACATTGAGAATGATATCTCTTAGCCCATCTTTTACATATATTTATCTAAGATATCTTAGATCTAATTAAATACAACAAATGTAATATATCAAACCTAAATAAATACCTAAAAATAAGGAAGATTGAATGATTGATAAATAGAATCAAAAAAGAGAGGTAGAGAGAGATGCATTCATGAATATGACTTAGTAGATTTTTCATAGTGACAATAAATGTAGGAATCAAGTTTCAGATCAATGCATTAGAGCTCCTCGAAAGTTCGCAGTGATCTATCATGATGACTAGTTTCAAAGTGGTCTGAAAATGACTAACTAGATACGAGATTTGAAAGTGATAGTGTAGAACAAAAGTGGTCAAGCAAGTCCAAAAATTGTTCTATACATCTTTGGTGTCTGAAACCTTAGAAACCCTTCATCAACAACAAAAGTCTAGAATCTTCTCTTTGATAAAAAGCATTGCAAGCACAAATGTCAAAATGTCTTCCCTTCTTAACATAACCCTAACTTGACTTGAACACCTAACAACACATCCAAGACAAAGGAAAATGTGCAAAGTAAATTAACTTGGGTCTCCTTGAGTGTTGTGGCTACATATCATTTTCAGAATTAAGGCTCAATGTTGTTCTAGTGCATATGAGTTACAAACCCAAGTGAGAGAAGACTCCACCTCCTCTCCCTAGGATAATCAATAATGCTATATGCTCTAGTGCCACCTTCTTTTAGTACAAGTATGCAACCATTAGACTTCAACAAATAAAGAGTGGAATAACCATTGCGTGTAAAAGGTTCTTGACAAGTGTGCGATAGATAGGCTTAATAAGTTAATCAATAATTTGATTTACTACCCCTAAATGGCTTAGGGTACATGTGTATATATATATATATAGAGTCATTTGAATTCAAATTAAACGACATTCACACATAAGCCAACTATATATAGACATGAAAACTGACAATCAAAGCAAGCAAAATTACGATATGGTAGTACAATAAACCCACAAAACAACTCAACCACTTTCTAACTATTTCGAAAACGATTAAACTACTTTCGAAATGATTCTAAAAATGGTAAAAATAAAAAACCTATAAAAACAAAGATCAAAATAAATTGTAAGATGATTAAATAAATATATAAATATTAGATTTAAAGATGTTCACGAGGAAATATGAATAACTCAAGACTTAAAATATCTAATATAAAGAAAAAGTATACAATAAACCAACTCCATCAAATTACATTCGAGAATGATCAATTGCAACAGAACAAAAGTTGACCCAAAAAAAAAAAAATTAAATAAAAGAAAACGAAAAAAATTTAAAAAAAAATCTTATTTTAAAATGCTTAGATCCCGAGGACAAAAGAAATATATTGGCACGTATCGCTCTTATTGTTGTGGTGGAATAAAGAAATGAAAAACGAAGAATACTCTCCACGCATAACCCAACAACCATATTGACATACATTTAACTACTGTGACAATTGGGATCTGCTTTGACAATACCACAGACGCATTTCCTTAACCTTATTCCAATGACAAGGAGTCAAATCTCTGATGGCAATTTTGGGGTTGAGCTTGAATCAGAGCTTCAATGGCCACTGTTTATATATCCATCAGAATATGCAGCAGAAAAAGTACTTACTCAAGAGAGCTACATTTCCAACGAATCAATCATGCGACTTATACTCCTATACTTCAGGTAATTCCATAGTCTGCTTGAATGTTAAACTCCATAGTTTTGGATTTAAATATCATCTAAAACCATGTGTTGCCGTTAATGTCAGCCGCAGATGTTCTTCGGCAGATTGAGAAAGGTGATTTCAGTGAGAATTCCTCTTTAAATTTTCTGAAAAGAGGTGAGCTTTGGAGGCAATGTCGATCTACAAAACAGAAAGCACCATTTTAAAATCTCTGATGGAATGGAATTGGAATTGCCATGCGGTTTTGCCAATTACCGCTCCCCTGGTTTCCGTGTATCGGACGAAGACAGAGGAGCCATGGAGTCGTGCAGAGGCCTAGTGGTGATTTCTGCTATATTTGGAGGCTATGACAAGCTTAGACAGCCGAAGGGCGTGAGGAGAATTACAGCAGAAAATGTGTGTTTCTTCATGTTTGTGGACAATTTAAGTCTTGAAAAACTTGAAGGCTACGGGATCGAACCCGACGAGTCTCTCAAAATAGGAGTGTGGCGCATTGTTTTGGTGGAGGAGTTGCCATACAAGGAATATGTGATGGATGGTCTCTTACCCAAATACCTTCCGCACAGGTTCTTTCCCAACTGTCTCTACAGCATTTGGATAGACGCCAAAATACAGCTCACTGTGGATCCGCTGTTAATTTTGGAGAATCTTGTCATCAAGCAGAATGTCGATATTGCTCTGGCAAGGCATCCTTACAATGTGCATACCATGGAGGAAGCCATTTTTACTGTGAGGTGGAGAAAGTGGAGCAACGAGGCTGTGACAAATCAGATGCAACATTACTGTGCAGATGGCTTGCAGCCTTGGAGCTCTCAAAAGCTTCCCTACACCTCTGGTATTTTGTTCTGCTAAAAATTCATCAGCTTAAAATTTGGTATTTGGACTATTATGAACTTAACTGGTTAATTATTGTAATTGCAACAGATGTGGGGGATACGGCATTGATATTGAGAAAGCACAGCAATCCAGCCAAACTGTTTTCATGCCTGGTTTTCAATGAAATTCAAGTGTTTAATCCTCGGGATCAGTTGGCGTTTGCATTTGTTCGAGATATGATGAGCCCCAAACTGAAAATTCATATGTTTTCACCAAATCTTTTTAATACAATTACAAATGAGTACAGGCAGGCACAGGCACTCTCACAAGACGGGGCATTTACCTGGTGTGGAGCAGCAGAGGATTTACATGAGCTCTGATTCTAATTCTACAGCTTGCAAATCTTATTTGGACATAATGTGGAATGATCAATAAATTCGTAAAAGCTGCCACTAGTTTCCATTCTGAATCAAAGAAATGGCTTTTAAATGTCCCCCTTGAAATAATAATAGAAGAAAAAGCCAACACCACCCTACCCTCACCTGTGTAGGCTTTCCAATTGTCTTTTGTTACAGAAGAAAAATATACATTAATAAGAGAGAATTACTAATGCCGACTGTCAACTATTATGTCTTTAACTGTCTAATTTTGATAATACACAGGTTTTATTTATTTTTTATAAATGAAGAATCATCTAACTTGGCGGACACTTATTTATACCATCCTTTTTAATAACAGAAGAAGCAGCTAACCTGGCGGACATTTATTTATACCTATCTTTTTTATAGTTAGAGAAACAGTTAATTTATGGACAACTTATTGGTATTCTTGGTATATTTACTTGTAGTAAAATTAAATTTTGGTAGTTATTTTTTATTAATTATATAAATTTAACATTTTTATGTTAATATAGGATATTATAATAAAATTAGTTTTTTAATTAATATAATAGTTTATTTTTATTTTTTTAATTTGATTAGGTAAATTGTTTTTTATTGTAGTTATGAATCGGTATGGGACATAAAGAGGGTCATTTCCCACAGTAAAATAGGAAGAAGAAGAAAGAAAAAGAGCAAAAAAGACACCACTTTCTAAAAGAGCAAAAAATATGGGACACAAAAGTCATAGAGAATCTAATGAGAGGAGTAGTAAAAAATGAGGATAAAGATAACCAAACACCCAAACACCCAAAAAAGAGAGTAGAATAATACATCACTTAAGACGAATCTCCACTAACTGTTCACTAAAGGAGCTTATCCACAAGTCAATATTGCTTGTTGCCCTCGTTTAGAAAGGAGGTTTTCCAAAGTCTATTGAGACCTATTGGATATGAGAGCTTGTGCTTCCGCCTTCAGTAATTATGCCTCAAATCAATGTCCTTTCTTCTTTGAAAGGACTCCAACATCTACGTGTCGCTTAAAAGGCTTAGATGGGAGAAAGCAAAGAGGGTCTGTTCGAAGAGGGATTGAACGGAGGGTTGGATTCTCCTGCAAGGGATCTTCCGTGAAGGGGAAGGTCTAGGGTGGGGAAGAGGGGTCCTTGACATGTTGAGAGGGGAGGGGAAGGAGGGCAGGAAACAGGGCCAGGGCCTCCCACAACAACGTATGTCATCATCACTGAGTGAAAGAAAGGAGGACAGTAAAACTTTTCATGAATTAATTAATTTTTATTTGAATTGTGAAACAAATTTGACATATAAAATATTACACTAATATAAACAAATATTTACAATGTTAGTTTTTTAAGTGGGTCCTCTTACTTAATAATTATTACCTAAAGGCAAATAATTATTACTAAAGCAATAATTAAATATAGAAACTTGAGATAATTTTAAAAACACACTAATAAATATACTACAAAAATTAATATCATTGTTTTTATATTAATATTAATTATGTTATAATAAAATTAATCTTATTAATTAAGCTAGAGGCTTATAAAGTGAGGCAGAGCTTCAGATTCATTTCATATACGATAAGTTAAAGAACATTTTATTTTCACCCTTACGCGTAATAGCATCATTAGTGGGGGACGAGGCAGATATTTAGTCCTACACAACTGTAGTGTTTAGGCCAATCAAATGCAGTACATGCAGTAACACTTGACCCAAGCAATCGGAGTAGGTACTGCAGGGAATCTAGGCGATAATGTTGTCGGTGTCCACGATCACGTAGATGCTCTGCGCAGGCATGCCGAAGCCCAGATTGATACCTACCACTTTAGCAACACAGAACTACTCCCCGCATATATTAGATTGCATTTAATATTCAAGCAGAATCTGTAACTTGCGCTACAACTGAGAGTTCTAGAAAGTAACACAGAACTGAGACACAAAAATAATAATGAAATATGGGATATGTTTTTATTTTGTTTAATTATCATTACAAACTGAAAAAACCCTGCATTGAAACCCAAATCATTCTGCTCCTCTTGTTTTTTTCCCTCTAAATGTGTGCAGGTAGAAAGGATGTGAAAGTATACCAAAAAAAAAAAAATAAATAAATAAACACAGGCCAGTCTTCAATGGTGTGCGAAAAAAGACCCGATTGTGGGAAGAGAAATGCTTTTTAGTGTAGTATTTTAGAAAAACCCAACACCCATAAAATAATGGTCGGTATATGTCTTGTTCTTAAAATAATAGAGTTGTGGCTTGCTTACCTACTCATGATGGAGGAGGGGAGTTGTCCTACCAGGACGCATCAGTTGAGCGGAGAAGGAAAGGAAGTTGGAGGGTTGGGGGAATGCCTTTGCAGGGGGAGTAGGGGGAGACTCAAACCCCAAGCTTGATGAAGAACACACTGCATCTGCAGGAGGAGGAAGAGAAACAAAAGTGGAATTGATATCTTATATACAGTGGGAATTGGCATATTTTTGGCCCTTTTTAATCCATCGGTTAAGTAGAGGTATAAAGTTTGCATTCGTGTCCACGAGACACCGACGTAGACTCCCACACACATTGTGTTTGCACGTACTACAGCCACTCTTCACACCCCAACAGGGTGACTTTACATGCATATCATATTTGTAACCTTCAAATTTGTGAAGAAAAACATTCTCCAAATGAAATGGCAATTCACTTGACTTATTAATTATTTAGGCGATGCAATATGACACTGATTGTAAAAACAACTACTTAGAAATTTTAGGATAAAAAAAATTGATTACCTTAATTGCTAGTTAGTGAGAAGACAATAATTAATACTACTTTTAAGGTAAAATATTTCAGGCATGTGAGTGTTCTTTTGTGAATTAAGCATAATATTGGCATTACTTTGATTCTTCCACCTCTATACCGATCACTAAATTCTTCTTTCCATTATTGCTCGGTGGTGATTGGTGTCGCCCCTAATTGAATAGGTGAAAATGAGAGCACTTGCCTTGAATGTGTATAAGAGGAAAATTCAAATCTTCTGATTGAGTCGTGGAGCAATTATTTGCATCCTTCCATATGAATGATGAATGATTTAGTCTAATAAGCTTACTATCTTTTGTTGAACTGCAAAAAAAGTGCAAGCATGGAAAACAAGGAATTTGCTAACTTTGTCATTCTCATTGTAGACAAGCATCCATAACTAAGTAATACATATATGTTTCTTTCTATTGGAGTGCATGAGACTGGGTCAAAGTATAAAAATAATAGGGTCCCATAAAGGCCATGATGTTCCCAATTTTAATGAGCAGTGGAATCGTGAACAATGAAAGTCATGAAAATTCCCAATTCAAGAATCTCTTTTTAAAATGGATTGGAAGTTTTTTTTTTAATTTTAAATTTAAGATATATATATATATATATATATATATATATATATATATGAATACAAAATTCTAATTTAAATTTTTATTATAAATAAAATTATGATAATTTGAAATGTTTTTTTTTTAAATCTAATTTTTTTAATTAAAAAATCATTTTTTCTATATATTTATTTATATTATAGATTTATTTTATTATTTAAAATTTCAATATATCTATTATTTAATCATAATTAAAATACAAAAAGTTATTTGATAAGTATTTGTTACTTTTTTATTATATATAATTTTAAAATTGTTTTCTAATATCTATTAAAAATAAAATAAAATAATTTTAGAACAACTAAACACTAACATAATGTTATAAAACATAGATAATTTTTAATAATATAAAATATTTATAATAATATTATGATAAAATGTATATATGATTTTTTATATGTGCATTTTTAAAAAATAATAATTTATAGGTATCAATTTATTAACAAATTAGATTTAAAATTAATATATAAAATCATAAAAAAAGAATAAATAAAAAATTTATTACAAAGATTAAACCTTGTGTCAGGGGACATGTTTATAGTTAGCAGAGCTGTATAAGCTACACTTTTTTCTAATTAATTGTATCTCCGAATGGGTTTGAGTTAGTGGTAAAACACATAGATGTGTGAGCTGCGATGATATGGGTGCATGCCCATTAAATTATAAACTATAGACTAATATTTTTGGAATCTACATCCGTCCATGTAGATACGTTTGGTTACATTATTATATTATTTGACTACAACTGCTCTTTTTACATATATGATACCGTCTAAAATCATGGTAAATTTCCATAGCTTTATAAGAGGCCATGAGGATTTTTAAGGTGAGCAAGGAGACAAAATGAAATAAGTTCAGATAACTTATTTTTTATTCTCCTCTTCAAACATGTATTGCAATCTCTACAGTATGGGTTGAATTTGTTCACAATAACAACTAACAAATTAAATAGTGGGACATGGCAAGATACATGCTATGGGAGTTACTATTTTGAATACACATTTATTGAAAGAATATTGAAGTTTTAAAAGGGTCAAGTTGAATTTCTCTACTCTGATTTTGTATATAAAGCAACTCAAAAAACTTTAACATTATGGATTTGAACAGGGTTTGTATTTTTTGTATTGTTTCTAATTTTTATTATTTTGTGTCATGGCTACCCTTCTATTTCTTTCATTCTACTATGTTTTTTTTCCTTTATTCCTTCTCAAGAAGTTTTGTTTTTGGTTATTACTAAAACAAAATAAGCAAAAGATGAATTGATTTATTTTGTTTTTTAATTAAGAATTAAGAATTGTTAAGCATAAGTGAGTTAGAAAATTGCAGAGAGAAAAAAACATATGCAGCCTTGCAGGTCAAGAATATTTTTAGCCTTAGTCATTCTTGTTTCTTGATCCCACAAACAACAGTTGATGGAACCCCTGATAAGACCTACGATTTCTCTGTCTGACCCATATTCTATAACTTGTTAACCAACTAAAATCAATGCATATAATATATTTGCTCTATGAGAAAAACATTATTACACTGAGATAAAAAAAATGATAGATTGTGTAATAAGAAGCTACCAACATTGTATAAGCAGGACTATGGCAGATTCTACAGATGGGGTTGCCCATGAGATCTATTCATCTCCACGAAGAGTGGGAGTAGCTCGACACATGTTTATAATGTGTCATTTAGGAATTAATCTATTTCTGCATAGCCATTATGATTCTAAGTACATAAATGTATGATTCACCTTCCTTTTTACTACAATTACGAAGCCTCACATTCCTCGCATCTATTTTTAAAATTATATACATATATATTTATATGTATTGTAATTAATGTTTACAATATATTAAAATAAATATTATGAAATATTACAATTAAAAAATATAATATTAAAACAAAAATATATAATATATTAAAAGAAAATACTTATTAGATATGATTAGAAAAAAAATTGATTCCATCAATTCCTCTAGCTTCCTTTGCCCCTTTGAGGCAACTGCTAGTTACTAACATGGTTGGGGAGTATTTGAATTCCTTCCCCTATCCGTTTATATAACTTGAATTCCCTTCTCTTCATTTTTTATAATTTAAAAATAATTAATATTGATATTTTAAACATATTTTCTTTAATTTTTTATTAATTAGTAATAAATAGTATTAAATTAGTTAAATTATTATTTTAATTTAAAAAAAAAAAAAAAAAAAAAAAAAAAATTCCAAACTTTACCTTTTAATTAAAATATTATAATTTTTCAATTAATTTTTGAAAAAAAAAAAACGACTTTAAATAATTAAATAGATTTTAAATTAAAAATTATCAAATTTAAAATTGAATACGACGGTGAACAATTCACTAAACTATACTCTACTCAAATTTATTATAAAACACTTGTTAACATAATTTAAAATAAACATATACGTATGAGTTTTATTTTTAGGTACATATTTCAAACGTTTTCAATATTTAATAGAAAAAGATAACATATGTTCCGTGATGGTGAAAAAACAATAAACAAATAAATAATATGGAAAAACAAGCAACGGAAGTCACGTAATACAAGTAACGGAAGTCATGGCTCGTTTTTAAATGTGCTCGAAAACCAAGGAGAAAGGTGCCGATTTCATTTTGTTTACCAACTCTAATGAATAAGAAATGTTTGTATGGTCATACATTCTTGTTCAAAAATACTTACGGTGAGTGAATGTTTTATAAATCTTCTTTCCCCAAGCGTTTTAAAGAAAACAAAATAGAAATCAATTTCTCTTTTTCAGTAAGTGTTGGAAACCTAAAATCTGCCAGCTCTTCAGAGGAGTATTTGTGAAGAATAGTTTAGGACAATGTCAGGGTTTGGGATCTTATAGGGTTTGTAGAATATGATAACAATAGCAATTTAGAGGATTTTGGTAACGATGACAAAAAAGATGTTGGAGTTATGAGATCTGCTAGATGGAGATGGAAATCGAATAAGAAGAAAGGAAAACCAATATTTTAAAAAGTGAAATTAATAAAGGAAAAGTAATATATTATATATAGAAATAATGGTTTTGTGAAAGGATTAATTGAACTATTTTATGTAAAAAGGATTATGATGCTAAAGTCAATAGTATTGGCTACTTTGAGATGGTGTTTTTTATAAATAATCACTTGAATGTAGCTTACAAGAATAGATTTAATCCCCTTCACTCTTTCGGGAAGTTATACAAACATCATATTATTTATGATTTTTGTTGGATAGCTTCTTTGGACTTTGACTTTCAAAACTCCTTAAATATTGGATCTTCTATTGAAATAACTAATAATAATGATGCTAGTACGTTTACCCATGAGGAACAACCTTCCCTTCATAACCCTTTGTTATTGATCGTCCTAAATCTTCTACAACTGATGTGAATGGATTTTTCGTGAATGATCTTGTGGCTTTTTCGAGAGAAAACCTGTTCTGGAAAATTTTTATTCTTCCCTTCTTTTTAGGGAGAAAGAAGTTGGTTGTAGTTCTCTAGATGGAAAATGTGTGGAGACTAGGCTCCCTAGTACAAAGCTTATCAATTGGTCAAAATCAATGTGGATCAATGTTGCTAAGCCTTTTTTTTCCTTGTTGAATAATGGATTTTTCTTTGTTGTCTTCCAACCTATTGTTGATAAATATTTTGTTTGGTTTTTTGGGCATGGGTTGTTTGGCAGACACGAAGTATTTTCAGCCCTTGGACCCCTTCTTCAATCCTTCAAATGCTAAAATCACAACAACTCCAATGTGGCTTGGATTGTATCACCTTCCCTTGGTTATGAGAAATCCAAACCGAATTAAATTGTTGGCTAATAATGTGGGTTCTTTTATCAAATTAGATGAATATTTGTTAAGCAATAGATTTTTACAAGTGTGTGTTTTGGTGGATCTTTCCAAACCCCTCTCACATTTGATTAAGATCATTTCTTCTCTTGATTTCTGGTCCCAATTTCTCAACTATAAGGGGCTACCTTTCAGATGCTCCCTTTGCAATCAAATTTGATATCAAGTGACAACTTGTTCTTCTTAGGTCCTTCAAGTTTTAAAGCCTCATAGATTTGGATAAATAAATATGTCTCACCTCATGCTAATTTCATATGGTTTAATCACAATAAATTATTTGTAGAGTATTTGTCTTCCATTCTATGTGTTGGATTTTTACCACTTCATGGACGTTGTTTCATTCTCCCCTTCTCTTAACAGAAAGGAGCCTCAACATGGGGCTCAAGTTAATAGGGAGTAGATTGACAAGTTTGGTACTGACAATTATGGTTTCCTTCAACATATTCTAATTGGTTCTAGTTTACTACAGATTGATAACACCTTATCCAAACCAAATTGCAGCTCTATATCTAACTAAATACAAAAAGCAATGAATAAATGTTTTCAAATAAATAGAAATTGAATGCTACATCTAACTAAATATGAGA
Source organism: Torreya grandis (assembly GCA_037957365.1). NCBI lineage: Eukaryota > Viridiplantae > Streptophyta > Pinopsida > Cupressales > Taxaceae > Torreya > Torreya grandis. Next base: position 18,102 of record JARHVA010005607.1, on the reverse strand, counting down.
TGATGAGATGAGTAGCTATTTGATAGTCTATTAAAAAACATAAAAGGCAAAGTTTGAAAAATATAATTTACTTTTCATTATTTTGTATTCTTATGATTGATATTTATTAGATTATTAAATTTAAAAATAGTTTCAAAATAAAATGTAATATTATAATTTTTATTTGAAATGTATTAGTAACAATTTATGAAAGTGCAACTTATGACAAGAGGGGTGTTACTTGATGTTTTGGTAAAGCAATGTTCTATAAAGAGAGAGTGTAAATTTGCATGCATAGCACATGTGAAACACATGACCTTTGAACTTAATGCACATTTTTTGGACAAAATGTCAAGTAAAAATAATATGATATTTATGGTGCAGGTGGTGGTGGAAATTGAGGTGGTGTGTTACTTCATATGATGTGGCAATGAGTTGTGCAGGGAGGAGATGCCATATTTCATGATGAGCTCGAGAAATGGTGAATCAGTGGGGAATGACAAGGCTATTCATAACATAAAAACAATGAAAAATTTCAAGGTGAGCTAAGTAGTGATGGTGAGGAACAATGACAATATATTTTAGGGTGCAAAGTTCAACGACATGTCACATATGTCAGTGTAATTTGTATCTTCCAACAAACTATTTCAATGACCCAATACATGATTGAAACATGAGCCATCTCAATGAAAATATGTGTCTCTTTGAGGTATTTTTTCAACCACATATTGTCATGACAACGTACATTCAAGTGTTTTGTTACGTAAAAGAGTTTTAAAAAATCCTTTCAAAATCCCTTTTATGTAGGTTAACAATAAGTTTATGATATTCAATCTATTTACACGTGATCCTCTAACAATTAAATTATTTATTTTTTCTCTTTTCTTTTCTCTACTCCTTTTCCATTCTTCAATCTCTCAAACTAGTCATATGTAAAGGGCGGTGTGATTCTCAATATGTGTAATGACTTGACACATGATATAACAATAAATGTTAGACCTTGTCTTTCTGTAAGTCCTATATCAATTGTGACTTTGTCAAGTGTTAATCCCTTTGATTTGTGGATTATCAATCCCTATGCCATATGATTTGTGGATTATCAATCGTCGTGCCAAATTCAATGGTAAAAAACACATGTGACCCATTTGTATAGGGGTGAATGGAATTGTAGTTGGAGTTGCATCAACAAAAGGAATTCCTATGTATTTATTGAATATATGTAGGTAGTTCAAGGGGTGCCAACCTTGGTTTGTATAAATGATTTGAACATATCCAATCATACTATTGATAAGACCTGATTGTTTCCATATATTTGTAGTGAGAATCACCCTTGCACCAATAACAATTAATAATTCAGCTTTCAAATATTTATCATCTAATCTCATAACATTATTGTTATTCCCTCTAGTTGTAATGCTTCGAGCAATAGGTTGATTCAATGCATATAATTTTATCTCATTATGTTGATGCACATTCTCATTTATTGCAAATAAATGCATATGTTCATTAGAATCATCATTTTCAATTGTTTCAAGTGAAGCATCTATTCTAGTCATCAACAACTACCAATCTTTAATGATTGGATTGGCATCTCTTAGATTTTTTAGAAGTTCTTAAAATCATTTTTTTATTCAGTTTCACCTTACTGTCTAGAAACCTTATTGAGTGTAACAATTCTAAATTTTTGTCATAATAAATCTACTCTTCTTGTACTTTCATATAGAGGTTTATCCATTATTGGAGGTAATTGTCCCAAATCCCCAATAAAAATTATAGACCTTCCACCAAAGCACATATCAACATTTTCTGTAAATGCTTAACATAGTTGAGAATCTATATTTTCAAGCATCTTTTGACCTATAAAGTTTATCTCATCAATCAAAATATATTTAACATGTCTAGTTTCTTCTTGAAAGCTTATCAACCTTTTTTTCTTCAAAATTTTCAAAATCTGAAATAGGCATTTGCAAGGTTTTATGTATTATTGATGCACCAATCTTAAATTTTGTAACCCTAGTTTGAGCAAGTACTAAAAGGGGACAACTTCATTTTAACACTAACACCTAGTTATTTCTAATTATATTATAAATAGTTATGACATACTTAATATATAATAATAAATTATACTTATCATAATATGTGTAAAAGATCCTATATTATATAATACCATAATTCTCTGATAAAAACTAAGTAAAAAATGATAAATAATTTTACTTTTTTAACCCTCTTGTATTTTTTATTTCTTAAAAAAAAATTAAATAGACATAAATATGTAGGTATAAATAATATTAAATAAAGATTTAATATAAAAGTATGACATGATTTATTATAAAAATAAATATTTATGATACATAAATATATATTATGATTTATCTTATATATTATGATTAACTTATATCTATCTATCTATATCTCTATCTCTCTCTATATATAACTAGTACATTTATAAATTTTATACTTATTATATATATATATATATATATATATATATATATATATAAATATAAATATAAGTTTTTATATATATATATATATATATATATATATATATATAGCTATTAATAAAATAAATTTAATAATAATATAAGTTTATATATATAAATTATATATTTTATGTATTTAGAATTATATATATTAAATATCTATGTAAATTTATTAATAACTAACTATTATACTTATTATTATGTCAAAGCATTTTATGCATTGAGAATTATATGTATTAGATATCTATGTAAATTTATAAGTAACTAATTATTATACCTATTATTATATCTAAGTATTATATGTATTAGATGTCTATGTAAATTTATAACCAAATAATTATTATATCTAAGTTATTTAGATTTAATATAAAATATTTTACATAGATTTATCTAAGATATGTATACTAGTTAGTATATATAATTTCAATACATTTATATTTAAAAATATTAATTTAATAGTTTCATCTTAATTGTGTATATATAATATAAATTTATATATATATATATATATATATATATATATATATATATATATATATATATATATATATATTTGTTTGTCTATTTGTTTATTTGAATAAACAATGTGAAGCACTAAATGATTAATTTTATGTGTCTATAAGATTTCACAATGACAAATCCACTTTTATCTATAAACCTTTAGTTTTTTAGTTTGGTTGTTTCAAGTCCCACTACTTTATGTCTCTTCTTGATTTTTTCTTCCCTGTGCTTTCCAAATAACTATTTCTATAGGCTAAATGACCTATAGGCACTTGGGATGTATGGTATATGTTAGGGTTGAGGGAGCTCATATATCTAATTTATGCACATACCAACTATTTTTTGGGGTTTTATTTTATGTCTATATTTTTAAAGATGTTTATTTTTTTTAGGAAATAAATTGTGGATGCAAAGTTGGATTTGGATCTAAATGTGATTGAGGTTTTTATGAGGGAAATATCACATATTGTGCAAATTTCTAAAACCTGTTAAGGTAAGAATTTCCTACAAGAAGGAAATAGCCATTTCAGTTTATTTGGCATGTTTTAGAGATCAAATACCATGTTTTTCAAATATTGTGGGTGAGATGTGATATATATATATATATATATATATATATATATATATATATATATATATATATATATATATATATATATATATATATATATATATATATGAAGTTGTTGAAGATTATGCATAAGATAAAACTTTTTGTGTAGATTTGGAAAATTTTCAAGGGTAAGAATCATCCAAAGAGAAGGAAAACACCCATTTCAGTTCATCTAGCATGTTTTTATGGTCAAATTTTAGGTTTTTTAGAAAATAAAAATGAACTGTTAGCATTTTATTTAGTTGTGGAAGTTATTTTGTGGAATCAATAGAGTAACATGGTTGGTCTTTATTAGTGTTTCTAAAAATAAAATTATGCGATAAATAAAAAATATTCTAGGTATATGAGCCTTAGTTCCCACAAAAAGAAGGTATTAACTAAATATGCTCTGTATCTTATGTTATATCTTTTCGTTATTGATTTTTAAGAGTCTATATGAGATTATAGAAAAGGGTTGTGGAAGATTTTGGGTAGTGGCTAAGTAATACTTTGGGTTGTAGTTTCAAAAAATAGTCTATGTTATGGAAGATCTATAGATGATATTTAAAAAAATGGTTGTATGAGGTTTTTTTGTTGGCTTATGTTGAAGCTTTTAATTTTCTATATTTCCAGAATAACAAACTTGATTATATTTTTGGGGAATTATATGAATAGATTTATACCATTCTCCTTTGCTAGTTGTGTTAGTTATGACTTTATTATGGAAAACCTAGTTTTGGGTTGTGAAAGTCAATTTGTGTTGGTTCTAAATCTTTCAATAAAATATTTTTATTGTCTTATTAGTTGGGTAGATTGAACCTTATGTATGATTTTTTTTGAAATTATTGAATGGGCATGGGATCCTTAGATTTCATCAATATAATATGTGTCCTAAAGATTGTTAAAATTGATTTATGTGATGGTTATGTTTTAATTTAAAGTATTATTCTACTAAAAAAATATAATATATTCCTATAAGAATGGAGTGAAAGTTGTGTTTGAAACAAATTTTTTATTAATGGCCATGGAAGATTCTTGGTAGTGGTTAAAGAAGACAGTTTGTGTTGGTTTTCTTTATTAAGATTCTAAGAAGCTTTTGTCATCATGTCTTGTTGATTGGGCATCATGAACCTTATGTATGAAAATATTTTGAAAATTAATGAAAGGGAAGCCCCCCAACACCCTTTTTTCCATTATATGGGCCAAAAGGTTGATATTATTTTATATATATGATGGATAGCATGATGTTGACTTAGTCTATATATACATATATTAAATCCTATATATGTTGATTCGAAGGAAACAAAGTCTATCATGCATGACAAATCAACCCATAACTACTTCATATCATTCGTATGTTGTAAATTTAACTACTTATTTTCATTTATATGTTGTATTTATTTCACTAATATCAACATGGAGTTAAGCTCTATGATATCTAGTGAAGGGCATTCTTAAAGTTAGAATGAGTAGCTTGTCTAAAAAATTGGGCATGGTTAGAGGTTGAACACATGGTCTTAGGCATTAATCAATATCTGTGACATGGTGTCAGAGATTATTTTTAGTCATGAAGACACATACATAAAGAGAAAAATAAAATTGCATTTTTTTCGTGGAGAGAAAATGTTCTCAAAGTTGGAACGAAGATAGTGTCTCCAAAATAGGTGTAGTTGGAGAGCAAGAACATGGTTGAGATATATCCATGCATGATGCACCTAATTTAATTTGAATTCAAAACCAAATATGTGTGTTTTGGAAATGTAGGTTGAATTGGTGACCCACTCACAACCATCAACCCTGTTGTGTCAATTTTTAGTGCAATTAGGTCCCTTGTATGAAAATATTTGACATAAGAACACCATATCTACTTACGACTAAAGAAAATAAAAATAATTTGGGGCACATTCTGTCATGTCCCCTTCTCAGTGACATCTCTCAGAGTACAGGATTAGCCTATCATACGACCCTCGTAGGCTGATAGTTTGGATAGAGGGTCACTTTGGAGCTTGGCACATGCTTCAGTTGGCAGAGTTTGATCAGTTGGCTTTCATTTGGGCTCGATCGGAGACTCCTGGTAGAAGTTACTATTTTTAGCAGTTCTTGGTGGTCAGAGTGGGACCCCTGCTATTTTTAGCAATGTGGGTTGACAGCATTCAGAATCACTTCAGTATATGACCACTTCAGACGGTTCAGTCATCGGGCGAGTAACGAGGGAAATATTAATATTTAATTGTATTAATTAAATATTAATATTGCGAGACTATTATATTGAGTTATAAATTAAAAATTATAACTTAAGTGATTTTAATGCTGAGGGGGCGCCCATCATCAGGAAGGGGCCAAATTTAAGATTATATGTTATTATAAAATTTGGCCTAAGCTATGAAAAGATTAAAATATTAAAGAAGTGCGATTTTTTTTAATTGAAAGCCCTATTATGGAGGAAATCGCACCTCTTTGGTTACTTATGCACTTGCATTGGAAATCGTGCCATTATGTCATTTTGGAGAATTGAAAATTGAACAACTTTGTTCTGAGCAAGAAGCTTTAGGGTTTCAAGTTCAAATTCCTTGGGGAATGTGCCATCTCCATTGGAAGCAATTTAGAGGGTGTGAAATAACCCCTGATCTATTGCAGCAGAGGTTTCTTCATTCAAGAGGAATCACAGAGCTTTCAACAATTTTTATTTACCTGCAAATCCGTACCAGTAGCATACCTCTCCAATATTCTTAGCAAGTACGCAGCGTGCTGTTTAAAAAAGGGGGCAAATTAATTTTTGAAAATTTTTGTGGAGGGCGTCAGTTTCAGGGGCGCAGTTTAAAGCTGAAAAATCCCAGTCTGTACCAGTCCGTACGAGACAGACGACATTCGTATGGTGTCCGTACGGCCGTACCCGCACTGTATTTTCCTCTGCCCAGTGACTGTAATTTTCTGGCAGCAAGCAGTCACAGGATTTTTGGTGCAAACAACAGGTTTTTATCATAAAATTCATGTATTTAGGGTTTCTTTTTAAAAATAGTCATTTCAATTCTGAGTAGTTTTCAGAGTTAAGTTTTTTTATAAAATTTATTGCTTCTCTATTGTGCAAAAATTGAATTTATTTTATTGCTGGCAAAAAAACCCAAAAACAACAAAAAAAATTCAAAACTTCAAAAAAAACCAAATAAACAGTCAGTTGTCAGAATCAAAGGGAACTTGGGGTTCCTACAGTGGTATCAGAGCTAAATCCTACCATCCTACGGGTTTAGATATCTTATGTAGCCAGATCAGATTGGGTCACCTAGGTATTACACGCGCAGGTGAGCCCTGATTGACAGGCAACAGAGCTTGATCAGGCAGCCAAGAAATATGGCTGAAAGAACATATATACCTAGGACAGGACATAATGACAGAGATCAGGAGGGTGCAGAGTTCATGCATACGCTCAGAGATCTTTGTGCAGGGCAACGGCGGTCTGATGATGTATTACAGCAGGTGGCAGTGGCACTGCAGAGGTTGGGTACTTCGAGGAGACCGTCACCTAACCGTGATGATGACAGGAGTGAGGTAGGGTCATGGAGGGCTACTAAGACAGTGTCACAGATAGCAGATAGGCCTACTAGGCCCACTTTCATGAGATAGGAGCCCAATGAGGCTATACTAGATGAGGAGCATGATGAGTTATTCGCTGATACCCTTATGGCAGCTCATGAAGAATGGGAGTTGGTACCGCCTGCGGTCAAAGAGATGATCACTTTTGACCATTTTATTACATAGAGGTGAGAGCACAACAGATCTCGATAGGATAGGAGACCTCGTTAGCAAAATAATGATCTAAAACATGCTACGAACTGGCTCACATTGGCGACGTTTGATGGTAGTGGTAAGATGATAGCCCAAGCTTGGATTAGCAAGCTTGATACCTTCCTTACACTGCACCCGATGGCTGAGAGTGATGCCATTAGATATGCTACATTGCATCTTGAGGGAGTTGCCTACGACTGGTGGCACCACGGTATGGTGACTTTACAGCATGACAGGATCACTACATACCAGGAGTTTGTGGACAGGTTGGTTGAGCACTTTGACAGGAAGGATCCAGAAACTTACTTCTGAGACTTAGCACAGTTGAGGCAGAGTGGCAGTGTAGAGACCTATATAGGTGACTTCCATAAGTTATCCGTTATGGTCCCTAACATCTCAGAGAGGTGCTTAGTAGTACTCTTCATGGAGGGGTTGTCAGAACCATTGCGAGGTTGGATCAAATATTTTGATCCTCCTTCGTTACAGGAGGCGATGAAGAAAGCACAAAACATGGAGTTAGCAGCACCATCGAGTAAATTCAGCTCCAGAGGCTCTTCATCATTTAGGGATAACAAGGGATTTAACAGGAATAAGGATAAGTCTGATTTTAGCAAAGAAAAATCAAACTCTAGGAATGATCCAAAAGGTAAATCAGCAGCCCCACCTTTGGATCATGAGGCCCTTAATGACCTACGCAGGAAGAAGCTTTGCTTCTACTGCAAAGGACCATATGACGCCAATCACGATTGTCCTCTAAGACCTAAGGGCAAGGCAAATCATATAATGTGGGCATTCTATGAGGACTTGGAATCAGAGGATTCCGAACAGCAGGAAAGTTCCAAGGATTCAGAGCCAGAGGCTCCAGAGCATAGAGTTGAGACAGAGCCCAAGCTTCAGGTACAGGAGGCCCATTTATCTAGTATCCAGTAGGAGGGGTCTTTCAGGATTCGTGGTGTGTTGGCAGGACAGAGGGTCATTACCCTACTTGATACAGGAGCCATGCATAATTTCATAGATGCTAGATTTGTTGAGAAATGTGGACTCATCACTGAGGAGTTCGAGGGCATAAGAGTCAAAGTGGCCGATGGGTACACTTTGAAATGTGAACGCATGATTAGGGATCTCCCTTTATGCTTGAACAATTATGAGTTCAAGGCAGATTACTATGTTGTTAATATGGGGGACATTGATTTGGTCTTGGGGATGAAGTGGTTACATTCATTGGATGAGGTCACACTTCATCTCAAGGACATGGAGATCCGTTTTGATGTTGACGAGAAGACACACATACTTAAGGCAATTCGAGACAGCAACATCAAAACAATTTCTTTCCCCCGGATGGAGCGGCTTATGCATCACGACATGGTAGAGTGGGCTGCCGAGTGTCATTTAGCACCTATACAGGAGGGACAGCAAAAGATAGAATATCATCCAGATATACAGGAGTTGAGAATCAGGCATGACAAGGTGTTCAGTGATATTCTACCAGGTAGACCTCCAGACAGGGGCATAGAGCACATCATTGAGCTCGAGGAGGGTGTGAAACCCATTATGATAACTCCTTACAGGCATCCAAAAAGATTGAAGGATGAGATAGAAAAGACAATAAAGGAGTTACTTGCTATGGGTCACATTCGGCCTAGCAAGTCACCATTTGCTTCTTCGGTTGTTTTGGTGAAGAAGGATGGGACTTTACGTATGTGCATTGATTATAGGGTCCTAAATAAGAGGACAATTAAGAATAGATACCCGATACCGAGGATTGATGAGCTTATTGATGAGCTCCATGGGTCATGTTACTTCACTAAGATTGATTTACGGTCAGGTTATCATCAGATCAGGGTCCGAGAGCAGGACATAGAGAAGACTGCCTTTCGATGCCATTGTGGGCACTTTGAGTTCGTAGTGATGCCATTTGGACTCACTAACGCACCAGCCACTTTTCAGTCTACGATGAAAAAGATTTTTCATTCATTACTGAGGAGGTTTGTGTTGGTCTTTTTTGATGACATCCTCATATATAGCAGGACTTGGCAGGAGCACTTAGCTCATTTGGAGACAGTGTTGAGTATCTTGGAGAGGGAGTCCTTGTACGCCAAGGAATCCAAGTGCGATATAGGGATGACTGAATTGCTATATCTTGGTCACATCATTAGCACAGATGGAGTGCGCATGGATCCTGAAAAGATCCGTGCCATTGTTGACTGGCCTACACCGGCAAACTTGACACAATTGAGAGGGTTTCTCAGTTTACGTGGGTTCTACCGCAGATTCGTGAATGGGTATTTACGACATGTAGCCCCGATGACAGATTTATTGAAGAAGGGGGCTTTTGTTTGGACTGCAGAGGCACAGGAGTGTTTTATGAAGTTCAAAGAGTTGATGACCACATGCCCTGTTTTAGCACTACCTGACTTTATGAAGCCGTTCGAGCTTCAATATGATGCATCAGGTGAGGGCATTGGTGTGGTGCTTATGTAGGACAAGCACCTGATTGTGTATGAGAGCCACAAGCTCAGAGGATCAGAGAGGCTGTATAGTATATATGATAAGGAGATGCTCACGATTATGCATGCCTTAGCAAAATTTTGACAGTATCTTATCGGCAGAAAATTTTGCATTAAAATTGATCATAACAGTTTGAGACACTTCTTAGGGTAGTGAGATCTCAATGATAGGCAGCAGAAGTGGGTCAGTAAGTTGCAGGCTTATGACTTTGATATCTCATATATCAAAGGTACACAGAACGTAGTCGCTGATGCACTTTCACGTAAGCCTTTTTTGAGCACTATGGTTCATATCTCAGAGGATTGGAGGCATATGATAGTGGCAGAATATGCCAAGGATAGCTGGGCCTCCAACATTGTTGAGGGATCAATAGTTGACACCAGGTATACACTTGTGAATGATTTGATCATTTACAAGCACAGGATATATTTGATCCCAGGGTCAGAAGTGAAGAACATTGTTATGCGAGCCTTTCATGACACACCTACAACAGGACATCCTAGATATTTCAAAACATATAGGCAGATTCAGGAGAGATTCACTTGGAAAGGACTCAAGGTAGATGTTCTTCAGTATGTGCGTGAGTGCCCTGTTTGTCAGCAGAACAAGTAGGAGAACACGTACCCGGTAGGTTTGTTGCAGCCACTTCCGATTCCTGACAGGAAGTGGGAATGCCTGTCGATGGATTTTATCACGGGCTTGCCTAAAGCCCAAGGGTGTGATTGCATTTATGTAGTTGTGGATCGGCTTATGAAGTATGGCCACTTCTTTCCGATCACCATGACTTACACAGCTACGCAGGTAGCAGAGGTTTTCTTTCGCGAGGTATTCAGACTTCATGGGTTGCCTCGGAGTATAGTGAGCGACAAAGATAGCCGGTTCCTGAGTAACTTTTGGTAGGAGGTTTTCAGACTTTGTGGGACTAAGCTCACTCCGAGCACTAGCTACCACCCGCATACTGATGGGCAGATAGAGATTGCGAACAAGTGGGTGGAAGGTTACCTCCGAAACTACATAGCAGGGCAGCAGAAGGCATGGGTCAAATGGATACATTTGTGTGAGTATTGCTATAACTCGACATTCCATATGACCATTCAGATGTCACCCTTCATGGCGCTATACGGGTATGAGGCGTTGAGTTTCCTTGATTTGCTACTGAGCGACAGTAGAGTGCCGAGTGCAGGAGGTTGGTTGCAAGAGAGTCAGGACACTATGAGGGCTCTCAAGGAAAATATAGCTAAGGCACAAAATCAGTAGAGACAGTATGTGGATCAGAAGAGGACAGAGAGGCATTTTGAGGTGGGTGACATGGTTTACCTCATGCTGTAGCCCTACCGTCAGTCCACTCTTAAGAAGAGTGGGTCAGAGAAGCTTAAGCCATGCTATTACGGACCTTTCAGGATCCTGAGGAGAGTTGGCGAGGTGGCTTACGAGCTTGAGCTTCCAGCAGAGAGTAGGGTACACAATGTTTTTCATGTATTACGCCTCAAGAAGGTGTTGGGTCATCGTGTGGTACCATCTGCGGTTCTACCTCCCTTAGATGATGAGGGAAAACTGATTTTAGTACCTGAGTCCATCCTGGAGTATAGGGAGAGACAGTTGCATTGGAGGACTATCAGGGAATATCTGGTCAAATGGAGAGATTTACCTGTTGAGGATGCGACATGGGAGAGCGAGGATATTCTACAGCATCCGGCATTGAGATTTCTTGAGGACAAGCAATTTCAGGAGGGGCGGACTGTCATGTCCCCTTTTCAGTGACATCTCTTAGAGTACAGGATTAGCCTATCATACGACCCTCGTAGGCTGATAGTTTGGATAGAGGGTCACTTTGGAGCTTGGCACATGCTTCAGTTGGCAAAGTTTGATCAGTTGGCTTTTGTTTGGGCTCGATCGGAGACTCCTGGCAGAAGTTACTATTTTTAGCAGTTCTTGGTGGTTAGAGTGGGACCCCTACTATTTTTAGCAATGTGGGTTGACAGCATTCAGAATCACTTCAGTATATGACCGCTTCAGACGATTCAGTCATCGGGCGAGTAATGAGGGAAATATTAATATTGCGAGACTATTATATTAAGTTATAAATTAAAAATTATAACTTAAGTGATTTTAATGCTGAGGGGGCGCCCATCATCAGGAAGGGGCCAAATTTAAGATTATATGTTATTATAAAATTTGGCCTAAGCTATGAAAAGATTAAAATATTAAAGAAGTGCGATTTTTTTAATTGAAAGCCCTATTATGGAGGAAATCGCACCTCTTTGGTTACTTATGTACTTGCATTGGAAATTGTGCCATTATGTCATTTTGGAGAATTGAAAATTGAACAACTTTGTTCTGAGTAAGAAGCTTCAGGGTTTCAAGTTTGAATTCCTTGGGGAATGTGCCATCTCCATTGGAAGCAATTCAGAGGTTGTGAAATAACACCTGATCTATTGCAGCAGAGGTTTCTTCATTCAGGAGGAATCACAGAGCTTTCAACAATTTTTATTTACCTGTAAATCTGTACCAGCAGCATACCTCTCCAATATTCTTAGCAAGTACGCAACATGTTGTTTAAAAAAGGGGGAGAATTAATTTCTAAAAATTTCTGTGGAGGGCATCAGTTTCAGGGGCACAGTTTAAAGCTAAAAAATCCCAGTCTGTACCAGTCTATATGGTACAGACAGCATCCGTACGGCCATACCTGCGCTGTATTTTCCTCTGCCCAGCGACTGTAATTTTTTGGCAGCAAGCAGTCACAGGATTTTTGGCGCAAACAACAGGTTTTTATCATAAAATTCATGTATTTAGGGTTTCTTTTTAAAAATAGTCATTTCAATTCTGAGTAGTTTTCAGAGTTAAGTTTTTTTATAAAATTTATTGCTTCTCTATTGTGCAAAAATTGAATTTCTTTTATTGCTGGCAAAAAAACCCAAAAACAACAAAAAAAAATTCAAAACTTCAGAAAAAACCAAATAAACAGTCAGTTGTCAGAATCAGAGGGAACTTGGGGTTCCTACACATTCATTTAGAATTGACCCAATTTAGTTTATATTTAGGCCTCCATAATTATGGTCTATAAAAAATAGATATTTTGTGGCCTATGCATACACATCCACATCTTTATGTTGATTTTGTGTGTGATTATGTCCCTTATAGGCCACAATTGGCACTAAAACACCATATCCACTTGTGCATGGGATAAATGATGATGATTTGCGGGACATTATTACATTATCAAGCCAATTTAGTTTTAATTTTAACCCAAATAGGTATGATGGGGAAATGTAAGTTGAATTGGTGATCAATGCACACCCCTTTATGTTGATTTTATGTGTGACTAGGTCCCTTATAGGCCAAAATTGAAACAACACCACCATAACTAATTGTGATATGGAAAATGCAGATGATTTAGGGTACATTTATGCATAATAAACACAATTTAGTTATAATTAACACCTAAATAGGTGTTTTAAGAAATGTAGGTCAAATCAGTAATTTGCACACACCCAACCACCTCTTTATGGTTTTTTTTAATGTGATTAGATCAGATATAGGCCAAAATCAACACCAAAACACCATAAACACTTGAAACTAAGGAAAATTCAAGGCACATTGAGTGTGTTCGACCCAATTTAGTTTGAATTTAGGCCCAAATATGTGTGATTTGGGTAACATAGGTTATATTGATGATTTGCACACACCTAATCACCCATTTATGTCAATTTTATGTAAGACTACATCCCTTATAGAACAAAATTGACATAACAACACCATAACGACTTGTGATAGTGGAAAATATAGATGGTTTCAGGCACATTCATGCACAACCAACCATATTTAGTTCAAATTAAAGCTCAAATAGGTGTAATTTTAAAAACCTAGGTTGAATTAGTGATCTGCACATAACAAAGCACCTTTTTATGTCAATATTGTATGTGATTAGGTCCATTATATGTTAATATTGACACAACAAAACTCAAACCACTTACCACTATGGTAAATATGAATAATTGGGGGAATATTCAATACTTAATACATGTCATTGGAGAAATGCATGTTTGAATGGTGATCCACGCACATCAAACCGCCCCTTTATGTTGATTTTTCATGTGATTGAGTCCCTTATAGGAAAAATATGACACCACCATAACCACTTATGATCAAATAAAATGTGGATGATTTTTAACACATTTATATGTGGTTGACCTAATTTAATTTTAATTCAAGGTAAAATAGGTGTGATTCGGGCAACATAGGTTGAATTGGTGACCCCTCACACCCAACCACTCTTATTTATAGGTTGAATTGGTGACCCCTCATGCCCAAATACTCTTTTTTATTGATATTCCATGTGACTCCCTTCAATAGGCTAAAATTGACACAATAAAACCTTAACCACTTGCAACTGAGAAAACTTTGGATGAATTGGGGCACAACCTCGATCGATCCAATTTATTTTAAATACAAACCTAAATACGTGTGATTGAATTAATTTAGGTAATTTTTTTGACCCTGAAATACCCAATAACCTCTTTATGTCAATAATGTGTGTGAATAGGTCCCTTATATGCCAAATTGGGTCTACTTAATGCCCCACTTTAATGTGTGTGTGTAAAAATTCATGTGTGCATCAAAGTTAAAAAAAATGAAGCACATACTTGTACTAACTTGAGGGATGGAAGGATGCAAAATATGGATGTTGGGATAATCTCCACCCACATCCTAGGTTTCTAAATCTAGTGTACCTAGAAAATAACATGAATTCATGAAAGTAGTCAATATCTTGATATATCAATAAGAAATAGTAAAATGAAATAAAAACTTAAATAAGCATAGGAACAAATAAACTTAATGGCATGTGAACAAAGTTTCCACTCCTAGGAATATCTAATACTATAAATTAAAATATGAAATATTTCCTTTAAAAGCTTTAAAGTGCACTAAGAGACCTCTAGGACTTTAGAACAAGTCTTGAAAACTTAAATCCACTTTTTGACGAGGGAAGACAATATTTAGGATAAGTCTTGGTCCATTTTTGTAAACTTATTTTTCAAAATAACATTCCATGTAAATCTGAATTTGGGTATATAATATCTAGATGTATGCCCACTTTTTAGGTGAGGTATTTTTACATGTTTCTATAATCACTCATTTCAAAATAAAGAGTTTTTTTCATAATGTGTTATCATAAAAAAATATAGCTAAATTTGATAGAACCTTTTGTAAAAATATATATAAGCACTTGTACATAAGTATAGAAATATATCATCATGTAAATATTAATATAAATATGAAACCTCATGTGAGGATGAGATATGAGGGGGAAAAAACATGCCATAATGTGATAAGATATGAAAATATCCAACATATATCTAATGGAGGAGTATTAGTTAAAAAAGTTTATGTTTGGACATATTAGTCTTAAAGAGTTCTTGAAGGTCAAGCTATAGAAATAAAAATATTATCTAAGTTTCATTTTATTTTATAATGTTAATGATTAAACTATTAAAGGTATTTTAAATTATATTAAAAGGTTTTCAAGACAATAGGTTGTGCAATTTTTCTTTAGAGCCTTATATTTCCCTCCAAAATGAGAGATTCAAATTTTAAATTTGTAAATGAGAGTTGGGAAGGTTTTGGTCTATTGAGAAAGGTTTAATCCTTTTGTAAATAGGTATTAGGACTTAATGTACATGGTAAATGTATCTTAACCCTAAAATTGAAGTAATTCCATTTCAAAATCCCATTTATAAATGTCCAACATGGGAGGATGGCAAAAAATATGCATACTAGGATAAGTGCTACGATGATGGATATATTTTTTGGTGTGTGAACAAGAATAAACATCTTGATGAGGTTAAAATAAGCTTATGGAGAGTTAATACAATACAAAATTCAAGGAAAATGATAATAAAAATAGGCTTTATATTTTGTAAGTCATGAAGGGCTATTTGATATATTCAAATTGATATAAATAAAGGATTTGTAAGGATTGCTTAAGGATTGTACTTGAACTGAGAATAAATGATTGAATAAATTATTATTAAAATAATTTTAATTATTATGTCATCTTCACAATTATTTAAGTGAATTATTTGGATCTATTTCAATCTTTATTGAATGTACTTTGTGATGCTTTTATGGTATGCAGGCCTATGGTGTAAGAAAATAGGGTTTTACATATTGTTACAAGTGATTTTGTGAGGTTTATTAAATGATTCATGCTCTAAACCATTAAAAATAATTGGAAATTAAAATTACATACCTAACACAAGTGTAATAATTTTTTAAAATCCTTTACAATCATAGATATCAAATTTTCTTTGCTCTTAGCTTGAATATAAAGGTTTTGGGTAGAAAAATCACAATATCTTGAGTTTTAGTTTTGAAAAATTATGAAACTTTTAGGAATTATATAATATAATATTTTAAAGGTTTTATATGGGTTTTAAAATGTTTTTTTGATATTTAGGAGTTATAGTCAAATTACAATCAACATACCTTTAGGTGAAGGTTTTAGGAGGGTTTAAGCCTACTAAAAGTTGAATATCTTATAAAATAATCATCAAATAATTATGAAATTTTGTATAAAGATGAATAATGATGTTTTTAAAGTGTTTAAATTTATTTTAAGACTTTAAAATATATAAATAAAAAATATTCATCATTAAGTTTTTTACAGACATAAATACAAGCCCAAACACCTATTTTGGGAAGACTAAAAGAAGTATATATTACAAATGGTGGAATAAAATAATATAAAAATTTGTAGGTGGGTGATTGAAGATAATTTTAAACATATTAAATTGGTTTTATTCTTTTAAAATCTCTAAAATTTAAGTTTTTTTTACTGTATGAGATTTTTTGCAGGCCTAATTAGGTATAGTAGCCTATTTTGACTAAAGTGAGGTTGGGTGAAAAGTGAAGTAGGGTAGCCTCTTAAAGAGTTTTTTTAAAATCATTTATACTATAATAAAACTTGAAAAGTAATGAAAGTGTTTTTATAAGTGTCAACCTCAATAAGAGGCCTAATAAGTCAGTTTAAAGCCTAGTAACCCGTATAGCCTTATAGCTCTATTTTGACAAAAGTACAACTTAGGTTGAAACATGAGTTTTAAACCTCTTGGGAGAACTATTTCACATTTATTATGATATAATAGAGTGATATAATCCATATGGATGAATTTTTTAACCCTAATGCCATGCAAAAGTCTTAAAACCTTGTTGTCACTCTTGTAACCTTTATAGGTAATATGCTTTTAAGAGTCATCAAGGAAGAATAAGGTTTTATAATTAATTTTAGTACATCTGATAAATAATGAAGAATCCCTATGTTTCCATAAAATTTAGAGTAAACCCATGTTCTTGTTACTAAGGAGTATAGGCCATGTCAAGAAACCTTTGTATAGAAGCTTGTTGGTATGTTGATGAGATGTCAAAACTAAATAATGTGTATAATGTTGTACTCAGATTGTAGAAAATTAATGAAATTGGTATTTTATTTACAAGGGTCTACTCCCTTGATTAACCTTGTTGGCATTGTGAGAAATATTATTGAATAAACTTAAATAGTATTGAATACTAGTATAAGAGACCTTGAAGAGATCTACTTGCATCATTTTTGGTATCATAGTTTAGTTGAAACTATTGAGAAAAGTAGGAGTTTGCATAGATTCAATTTTTAGTGAAAAGAAGATTAAAAGTGATTGAGAAATCAAAGGAAGGTTTAAGCAGTCCTATATGTTAATCATGAGATATACTGAGAGGGGGGGGGGGTGAATTAGTATATCATATATCTTATAAAATTTTACTCAATCAATTTCCACTTAACCATACATTAAATATATGCAATAAAACTAAAATAATATGCACCACATGAGAGAGAGAGAGAGAGAGAGAGAGAGAGAGAGAGAGAGAGAGAGAGAGGAGAGAGAGAGAGAGAGAGAGAGAGAGAGAGAGAGAGAGAGAGAGAGAGAGAGAGAGGAGAGGAGAGAGAGAGATGAGAGAGAGAGAGAGAGAGAGAGAGAGAGAGAGAGAGCATATTTTTATGTGGAAATACAAAGTGGGAAAACCACTGAGAATAATTTCAAGTATATGAAAGAGCACCAACTCAAATTACAAAGTTTGCAGGCACCAACTTGTAGGAGCACCAACCTCTTTGTCAAGCACCAACACAACAACTATTTGTGACCACAAACCCCTTGAAAATATTTGTGATCACCAACCCATCTTGTGTATAAACATAACTATCTCTCAATGTTGCTTTCTTAA
>JARHVA010005606.1:965000-1149972 GCA_037957365.1 Torreya grandis | reverse complement strand
GGATGCATATATATTTATCTATATACATCTTTTGATTCTCATTTATCATTTATCTATACACAATGTATTTATTTCATGTAATTTGTGATCACTAAAAATATAAACACATAAAATATTTTCATAGTCCAAATAGCTAATGACTTATTATCCCTAAATCTAAGTTGTACTCCATAAGGGATGTAAACATCAATTAGATTTATCATTTTTTTTTAATTTTAATTTTTTTTTATTATAAAATTGGTGTGTCAATAGACACATTGCATTATGGAGGATATAGTTAATATATTGATGTAATTGAGGTTAATTTAATCCTAACAAAAACTATAGGATGTGATTTTGAGGTAAATTATCTTTGTTTTCATGACATATGAAACTAATTAATTAATTGGTGAAATTAGTAATGCAACTTGGGAAAATTGAGATATGTGAACCTAATTTTGCCTATATTAGATGTAATTTAGGGATAAATTGACCCTAATGTCATAATAAAATAAACCAAATAGTCAATTAGTTCAATCACAAAGGAAATTAGGGCCAAATTGAGCCCTTTGAACCTAACTATGACTATAGAGTGTGATTGGGGCTCAATCAAGCCCAATTTCATCAAAGATTGAACCAAAAAATCATTTGGTTCAATGAAAAATGTAATTTTGACCATATGGAGTGTGATTTTCTTACAATCAACTCTAATGTCATAACATATTGAATGAAATACTCAATTGGTTCAATCACAGAGATAATTAGGGTCAATTTGAGCCCCCTGAACCTAATTGCAAATATATAAAGTGATTTGAGGCTAAATTGGCTCTAATTTAATCATAGATTGAGCTAATGGTGAAATCAATAACATGAATTTGGAAAAAATGAGCCATGTTTAAACCTAATTTCAATTATATATGATGTGATTTCTTACTCAATTGATCCCAAGGTCATCACATAATGAAATAGTTAATTCATTCAATCAAGGAGGCAATTAAGTCTAATTTGACACTTAAACCTAACCGTAAATTTAGGACATGATTTAAGGATAAATTAGATTAGCTTTTGTTATGAATTGATCTAATTAGTCAATTGGACATTATTTGGAATAAATTGAGATTCGTGAACCTAATTTATGGCTCAATAAATTGTATAAGATGTAATTTGTCATTTAATCAACCTTAGTTTTATTAAAAATGCAATCATCAAGACAATTTGGGCCCCTTGAACCTAAATGTGATTATAGGATGATATTCGGGCCAAATTGAGCTATGTGAACCTAATTTCAACTATGTAGCATGTGATTTGGTTATAAATAAATACCAATTACATCACATAATGGAACCAAATAGTTGATTACTTTAATCATAGAGGAAATTAGGGATAATTTCAGCCCCTTCAACCTAACTACAATTATAAGATTTAATTGGGGGTTCAATTAGACCTAGTTTTATCATAGATTAAGCCAATTAGTCTATTTGTTGAATCAACGATGTAATTTAGGCCAAATTGATCCATTTAAAACCTATTTTTGATTGTATAATATTTGATATGGGGCTAAATTGAAACTAATTATATCATTTCATGAACCAAAGAATTGGTTGGTTTAATAAAAAATGTAATTGGGGATAATTTGAGACCTTTGAATGAAATTATGAGAGTGTGACATGATTTGGGGATAAATTATCTTATATTTCATCATTAATTGATCCAATCAGTTAATTTATGCAATTAGAGACATGATTTAGGAAAAATTGAGCCCTATGAACCTAATTTATGGCTCATTCAATTACATAAGATGAAATTTGTGGCATAATCACCCCTAATTTTATCCTAGATATAATCATAGAGGAAATTAGGGCCAATATGATCCCTTTGAACCTAATTGTGACTATAGGATGTGATTTGGGCCAAAGTGAGACATTAAACCTAATTTCAATAGTGTAGGATGTGATTTGGACAGTAATAAACCCAATTGCATTACATAATGAACTAAATAGTTGACTACCTCAATCATGGAGGTAATTAGGAAAATTTTAGTCCATTTAACCTAATTACAACTATGATATTTAATTTGGGTCTCAATTATCCCTAATTTTATCATATTTTGAGCCAATTAGTGCAATTAATGATGTAGTTTGGGCAAAATTGAGCCCATTTCAAACCTAATTATGACTATATAAGATGTGATATGGGGCTCAATTAGAACTAATTATATCACTACATGAACAAAAGAATTAATTTTTTCAATCACACGTATAATTGGGGCCAATTTGATCTCATTGAACCTAAATGTAAGATTAGGACATGATTTGGGGCTAAATTAGCTTGTATTTCATCATGAATTGATCTAATCAGTTAATTAGTACAATTAGAAATATGATCTAGGTGAAATTTATCTCTATGAACCTAATTTATGGATTAATTAACCCTAATTTTATCAAAAATACAATCATGGACGTAATTAGGCCCAATATAAGCCTCTTATACCTAATTATGACTATAGTATGTGATTTAGGTTATATTGAGCCATGTGAACCTAATTTAAATAGTGTAAGATGTGATTTGGGAATCATTCAACCCTAATTTCATCATATAATGAACCAAGTAGTTGACCACCATGATCATGAGGTAATTTGGTCCAATTTGAGTTCCTTCAACCTTATTTTGACTATATCATTTAATTAGGTCTCAATTAGCCCTAATTTTATCATAGATTGAGCCAATTAGTCAATTGGTGCAATTAGTGATGTGTTTTGGGCCAAAATGATCCCTTTTGAAACCTAATTTAAAATATATAAGATATGATATGGGGCTTGATTGATCTATAAACTCTACACTATTATCATGTGTAAAAAGTTTACAATCGATAATTTGTCAAACACTCATTTTACCAAAATACTCAAAGGAATTAAAATAATGTTTTACCTTTAAAAATGTGTTTATCAATGTTGATTAAAATGGATTTGAAAATGGAATGAATTAAATGTCACAAATTCATTCATTATCCATTCAACCTGTCTCTAAACCCAAAGTTAAAAATTTTCATTAAATCATCATAATTAATTCAATTTGAATTTAATAATAAATATTTAACTACATCAATTAAAATACTTAAAAATAATGCAAAATAAAAATTACTCATGACAACTAAATTGATAACGGAGTTCACCTACTAGTCAGGCTACAGCTCTGGGTTTACTTAAAACATGAACTGATCCATTTCAATGAATTTAAATTACATGGTCAAAACTATGAAATTGTAAAATGAATCCTCTAAAATTGTAAAAACTCAACAATAAACCTATTTAAAATTCCTAGTATTCATAGTCAAACTTTCCACCTTCCTGTTGTGAAAGCAATCTCGCATTTCTGAAGTTATTTACCAAAAATTCTCTCTTAAAGGATTTAAAAATTATTTCAAACAAACTCAAATTAGGAAAATAAATACATCAGCAAAAGTGTCTCAAAGTGTAGAACATTTCTCTAGTTTACTTTGAATGCTGAAAATGCCTCTAAATGCCTCAAAAATGGTGATTTATATATATTGATCTAAACTTCCCACCACTCAGTCTGCTAATTCTATGTGAATAAATAAAACATCACAGGATTACATAGCATTTGCAAAAGTGCCCCAATCAGTTGGGAGCTTATCCTTTTACGATAAATATCAGGGTTTGAATCCCATCCATGATTCTTTAGTCCTGCATTTAGCATGGGAGGAAACGGTTTGATTTTTAAAAACATGGGTCTATGTGGTTAATACCATTGAATACCTTTTGTTGGAAAAGGCATACAAATTTTTCCACTCCGCCCATGGCATGATAATCTCAAATAGTTACCAAACTTGGCATGTTATATTTGGCATTCGATTGGAAATATGTGACTTGGTAGGCTTGGTAAACTCTCGATCATTTGGAAATATCAAACCTTCGACCCAAGCTCAGCACCATGGAACATTCTCAAGCATAGTGAGTTGGCTGACTTATCTCAAGTTGGTGACTTAGGTTACAAAAACCAAACCCATTTTTTTACACCATCATACTGAGACATTTCACACTATCTTGCTACCATGTGTCACATCCTCATTCATCCATTATTCTACCATGTCATCAATTGACCAAGTTTGACTAGTCATAACTTTCACATATAGACTCAGAATTGGTCTATTTAAAATGCATCAAAAAGCTCTTGATGTGCTCTATGCCATGGAACTAGTTTAGAAATGTTTCATGATGATCAATTTTTCTAGTTTGACCAATTTTGAATACTTATTTACCTAAACATTAACCAATTACACTAGAAGTAAATGAGATATGTTTCTTGAGTTTCACATACCATTAAAAAACTCTCATCTAGATCTACATTGTGCTAGTGTTTCGAGACCATTTGATATTATTCCAAAAATGACCTTTGGATCATCAGTTAACACTAATTATATCATTTCATGAACCAAATAATCAATTGGTATAATCACAAAATAAATTAGTGCCAATTCGAGCCCCTTAAGCCTAATTTTGAGAATAAGACATGGTTTTAGTCTAAATTAACTTAGATTCCATCTAGAATTGATTCAATCAGTCAATTGGTGCAATTAGAGACATGATTTGGGTGAAATTTAGCCTCATGAACCTAATTTATGACTCAATCAATTGTATATGATTTAATTTATGGATTAGTAAACCCTAATTTTATCACAAAGGTAATTGGGGCTAATCTATGTCCCTTGAACCTAATGTAGACACAAATTAACATTTAAGCTAAAACAATGCACTTTTTACCACTCCTTTATGTAGACACTCTATTTTCACCACTTTCATGTTTAAACTACAATCATATTGATTTTATAAAATAATGTGCAATTTTAATCATAAATCATCAGTTAATCCAATTATTCGCACAATTAATGATTATCTAAAATTGCAATGACACATCCATAATTAGGGAAATGCATCATATCACAACATATAATTTCATATTAGCATCCCAAATCAAATCTATCCTTTACAAGTATTATTACATGATAATTAAATAAATAATTAATTGGCAAAATAACATTGTAAAGGTCACATTCTCCTAAATGGTTAATTAATCGCCTAATTAATTAAACTCAACTTCCTCTCATAAAAAATTTCATGGATTTGGAATTATCTATTTTTCTAAAATCAAATTTCAATATTACCTCATCTAGATGACATCATAGAGAAAGTCATTGAGAAAGGAGAGGAGTAGAATCAAGCTCTTACACTCTCTTACACCTTCTTACACACTCCTCCCTTTTACACCCTCTTACACACTCCAAAAGGTGTCATGATTTAAATTTTATTATAAATATATTCCACACTCTAAATTACTTTAAATTTACCCTCTTAAATTTTTAACCTCTAGCATTAATGAGGGTGAGGACTCAATTTTAGCCATCCATTTGAAGATCAAGATGGACTATCATAATTGATTTAACCATTCTATAAATTTCAAGTCCTCTTTACATTATAGACAATATTATTGGACCTAAAATTATTATACCAAAATACATAAAGAGCTTCACCATTCCAATGTTAATTCTCAATCCAAATCAAGTGTCAACAAGGGGAGATGTTACCTATATGCATATTAAACATTTCCAAAGACCTTTAGTTATACAAGCCAAGCACATACCTCTTTGGAATTGCAAGCAAAGGAAGTATTTTAAGGAAGGTATAATTTTTTTTTTTTGGTATTCTATTTAATTCATTGTTTGTTTAGTCTTTCTCAATCATAAATATTAGGCTTCGGGTATTAGTCTCTTGTAATTATTTTTTATGTGTATTCACTAAAATTTAACTAACCCTATTTGGATCCATGAAATAAAAGGGTTAACTCCCTGATGCTAATCCATTATAAATCACCATCTAGGAATACATGTCCTCTTCGGTAATGGTTTTATCCCCCTCTAAATATCATGACACCTATATTTCTTCTTTGATATATTTTTTACCCATCTTGGGACCATCTAATAAGCTATAGAAACATTTAGATTAAGAAATACTGGTTTAAAAAAATTCATCGATGTAGAGTTTTAAAGGTAACATCCCTATAAGATTTATATCATGTAAGGCTTTAAGAGAGGGTGGCACTTTCACCTATATTTAAATATTTTTATTAAAATTAATCCTTAAATTTCTCCTCTCAAAATAATTATATTGAAGGCTCTATGATTACGATGCACTCCCAATATACCACTAAGATAGAATCATGTACTTTAATGTTTTTTTCTTGGATGTCATGTAAAAACTTATTGTATGTCCAAAAATAAGAATAAAAACCAAGGTCCTAAACATAGTCTCTACACACTTATATGATAAGGTATTTCTTTGTCTGTATTTTAAGTCAAAGATCACTTTCATATACCTATTGTGCTTTCAAATTAAAAACCCAAATTTGGTTAAAAAATTCACTCTTTTTAGAGGTCATGTTAAAATTCATCCAAATACACACTCTTCTTTTTTAAATCATGTCATTATGTTACTTTTTTTGAACCATCCCTAATTTTAATTGAATTCCAAATTTTGATTCAAAACCAAGGTCCAAATTTTTGTCTAAACCATTGTAGTCATTTCATCCATTTTGTTTCAAACCTAATCTAAGATCCAATTTTAGTTATAACTACAAGGTCAAATGAGGTCAAATATTTCTTTTCCAAAGGACAAAACCTAGTCTAATTATTAAGGTCAAACATTGTCCAAAGTAAAATTGCAATCCAAAGTTCAAACAAATTAAAATCAAACCCATAATATAAAGTGAATTGTTAAAAAACTAAGTCAATGTTTGTGATCAAAACAAACAACTTAGGAAAAACATTCCATATTCAAAAATTCTTTAAATTGAATTCTTTTTCTACATTCACAAGTCAAGTTTCCAAGATAAGAAATTTAAAGCCAAGTCCAAACCCAAATACTTTCAAGATCCAAATATTGAACCCTTGCATCCTTTTTGAGACATAAACACCTGAAAGCATTTGATTGAAAAACTTGTGTATGATTTTGAAAACAAGTTTGATTCATGTACCTTTCTTACTTGACTATTTATGTTAACACACTTAGGTTGAATCATTCTATTTTGACATTTGTCTCAATGTAAACAAAGTAGTTTCTTTTACACATTCACATTGACTATCCATATTCAAAGTTCTAATTGAATCAAAGCCACATTCTAAATCAATACAATTTTCAAAACATCCAAGCTTATCCAATATGAAGATTGTAAATCCAAATATGCCTAAATATACACACAATAGAGATATTTATAATCCCTATTTTGATGAGGAGGTGATTTACAATCCATATAGGTATGAACAATATGTTGATAATAAAAAATATGAGGTAAAATAACAATACTTCCCTAATATACCATCTAGTTCCAAATATGGGCAACATCAATCATACCTCATGAATGTACCATCTAATACCAAAAAAGGATATAATCAATAATGCCTTATGAATGTATCATCTAGTGTAGACTATGGGTAAGATAAATTTACTTGACACCTTTTTGATAAAAAATATGAAAACCTTGTGAGACTATTAGAGCTCGATTCTAAATTTCTAGCCAAATTTATAGAAAAAAACATATGCTATTTGATTATAGCTCATGAAGAGACACCCCTTATACTACCAGATATTTAGGTAACTTCTAGTCAAAATCAGGTTCTTATACCAACCTCTAGTCGAACCCTCATGACATCTAGAAAAGAAAAATGTCAACTTGTTAACTCATCATCATAAATCTAATTCATTGCCTCCCAAGTACAATAGGCTAGTCAGGTCTTGGCTACTTTGGATAACTCCCTAGCTACTTTTCATATTCAAAATCCACCACTTATAGAACTAAACCCACCAAGTGAATAATAATATATTTTCTTGTCCATTATATACCCAATACTGATCCATTTTATAGCAACACATTAGTTTCGGATTCATTTAACACTCTTATATCTAATCCCAAACCAAATTCCCCAATGGATGATTTCAAACATATGGTTGATAAATCTTGAATAGTGTAATTTATCCAATATCAAGTGCCATATAAAATTCATCAAAACATTCTTCCAACTTCCCAATAAGTCCTTTTTCCCAAAATTCTAGACTCTTCACAACAATAGGGTGAAAACATGCCAATATGCAATAATAGGTTATCGATACCCTTCCACAACCATCCCTTTCTTCTAATATACTACAATTCTTAACTAATCCTATAATTCAACAAGTGATAACCAATCCTCCACTTCAAGAAGAGGTAACTAATACTCCACTTTAATAAGTGATGACCAATCTTTCCCCCCAAAATGTGGTAACCAATCCCATAAAGTTATTGTCTAATCAACCACGTGATTTCATTAGTCAACCACTTACCACTTCTAGTTAACAATATGTTTCTTCTCACCAAAAACACTTTCCACATAGCCAACAATAAGTTCCCTTCAATTTATTGTCTAATCAACAATGTGATTTCATTAGTCAATGACTTACCACTTCTAGTTAACAATATGTTTCTTCTCACCAACAACACTTTCCACATAACCAACAATAATTTCCCTTCAAAAAATAGATTCTTACGAATCAAGAACATGTTCTTTTACATTTCCAAAAAGTCCCATTCAATCCCCAACAAAACATTTTGCCATTCAAACCACAATTCTCTCCAAATTAGAGTTATACTCAGCAACAAGTGCCTTACCATCAACAAGTTCCCTATTAAAAATATAACCCCAATAAAAGGATGAACATTCTTGGTAGAAAAATAGGTTTCATATTCCTAATACCCCATAACACTAGATCTAGGTCAAGGTAATCCAAATTTGAATACCTAATAACATGTACCCACTTCTTCTCAACTTGTACCCACTTTTCAAGACTTGTAAGAGGTGAAAGATATAGTTTCCAAAATCCAAGCAGGAAATAAGGGTAATAAGTTCAAATTGGATGACATATGCTCATATCTCTTTGATATGAACTATTTTAATAAACCTTTCCTTCATCATTTTTTTTTATGATCAACATTACCCTATTCTCAAAATGGGGACCCTCCTTTCTTCAATTTTCAAAAAGTGATCAAAATTTTAAGCATGTTAAATCATTTGATTGCATAGGGATTTGATTTAATTTACCTTTACTTGTACTTCTATAGTTTCTAGTTAATTATTCATTTTTCAATAAGGAATGATGCTTAGAAATGATCAAATTATTACAGTTCTTCTTCAAGATTTATTCAATAATTAATTGTTAACCATAGGCAGTTTAATGATATGTAGATAGGCTTTCACTAAAGGAAGTCCAATCGAGATGTCTAATAGACATAAACATAGCAAGCCTCATTGGGTTTTATTAAACTAATATTATGTTGTATTTAAAACATTTACATGCATATTTTTTCTTTAAACTTGTTTAATTTTATTAGGATGGGCATTTACATTTTTGGGAGGCTAAATTAGTTTCTCATTTGACCTCAAAAGATGTCAAATTAAAACTTTTGTTTATGATGCCTCATAGGACATCAAAGTTTGGACTACAGCTTAAAATATAGGTGTCCAACTTTTCAAGATTTAAAATTCCTTATGGATTCATCATATCTTGTGTAAGACACCTGGAGAAAATCTCTGAGCCTATAAGCTATGTGGCATCATCTAAAGAGCTTGCGAAGAAGATAGACATTGGAATTTAAATCTTGGGGCTACATGTCATGACCTTAGCCCCCACAAGCAAGCCTATTCAATCTAAGCCACCACACATCCCCCATACATCCCACTATAATAAATAAGTCCACAAGATGCCATTATTTATCCTAAAAGTGACTATCTAGACTCAAGCAACCTTCTAAATCAATGCATGTCCCCTTTGGGTTCATTTGTGGTCACCATGTGCCCACACCACATTACATATATTTGGATCTCATGAGATCTCACAAGGTAGACATATGGTTAAAACCAAACCATCTAATAAATTTTTGGTTATCAATAACTATTTGAGGGATTTTTCAGAGAGACACCTTGCAAGTGAAGCTACAATTGCTGGTGAAAGTGACACCTAGTAGAAAAAATATACTATTAACTGTGAGAGTGATGTGTGGTATCCGCATAATTAATCAAAATTGAATAACACCATCTGATAGGTCACTATGAATTTAAATATGCCATGTGGTAGGATATAAAAGGTCATTAAGCAAAGCTACATTTTGGAAGTCTATGAGGCAATCAAAAGGTGCCACATATCTAGATTTCAAGCTGATTAGGCAACTTAGTCATATTCAAGCTCCATAGTACTTAGATAGATTTGAGGTGGTATCCACATGTCAAAATGTGGAAATATTTAGCTTTAAAGCTAAAAATGAAGGCAAATCAAAGGTAAATTAAATTTAAATTTGAATTCTAGTTAAATTAATTTTTAAAAGTAATAGTTCAAATATTGTTTCAAATATATGCAAAATTGACAAGTTTATCATTAATATAGCATGAACCAGAATTGCCATCAACATTGCATTAATCAAGGCAGTATTTCAAAATGATACACAATCAAGGATATTTTTATCTACATTTCAAATATATACACATTTTCACTCCCTAATATTTGCGCTCTCCTAGTTTGACAAAGCTCAAAATATTTGCAAATTGTACTCCCAATTACCATTATCAAAACTCAAAATTTGTAAAAGGATATAATGAGACATTGATTAATACCCATAGCATTGTAAAATATGTCATAGGTAGGTCCCTCTACTCCAAGTAATATTATTTCTTTCACAAATGATAACTTCTTGTTCTAATATGGTACTTCTATCATCTTCAAAGATATTGAGTTCATTATTGAGGCCATAACATCTGGTAACATGCATTACAACAATATATATTTCAATGTGTAATTAACTATGGATGTTTATGATGATGATACCATGCCTCATATAATCCAGTTAGCCTCCGATATCCTCACCATCAATGTAATCGGTCTCCACAAGGCCATAGCCAAACCAGAGGTCATGCCATGTACTGACCTAGTTTATGGTATCTTTGGGAGGTCAAAATGTGAAGATGAGATAATTAATTAAATGTCCCAAGGGATACCTATTTCCTTCATAATGGGGCTAATATTTTATAATTATTATGACCTTATTTCCCCATAAATAGAGTAAAACTAGGTCATCCTCAAAAACTGGTACAAGGTGCACTCCTCAGAGAAGGTCTTAGCATCATGGGTGACTTACCCAATAGGATATTTTCTCATGGATGACCAAGGAAAATTTCCCATCCATAAATTTAGGCAAGGAATTATAATTTGCTTAGTCCTCTTGAACAAATTATTTGTCAATCCACACATTGCCTACATAGACATAAGGACTATTTTGTTGTTGCAAATCATCCTTGAAGACTAATAGATTCCCCCACTTGGGGAAATTATTAGCAACAATTTGGTATATGAAATTTAGGACACTTGAAATAATGGTACCCCATTTTTAATGATGAGTTACTTTCTAGATACACTTTATGCAATAGCTCAACTGGGCTAGAATTCATAGTCTTTTGAGCAATAAGAAGTTGTACCTCATCTCTTTTCTATGATGAATATTCATCAGTTGAGACATAATATTAGAGTAATTTTAAAATAATTATACCTAGTGACCTATAATTTGATCACTACATGTGAGATCCAGAGGGTTCCCCATTAATTTATATATATATTGAGGGACATGGGTAGCTACTGGCTATACCCATACTACAGAGTCATCAGGATAAAGGGAGTGATAATGGACGCTCTTAGATTATTGAGGTATGTGTTGATGAAGTTGGAAGAAGAAGAGATGGATTATCAAATACTATATGTAATTTATAGAGTCTTAAAAAATAAGAAGAATAAACCCCCCACAAAGTTCCATACAAGTTGGGGAGGATCAAGATCATAAAGTGGCATGATGTTAGTATAGCTGTTAGGCATAGTTATTCTTACATGTTACCTAAGGATGACTTCAGACTATGGGACCCAAACAATGTCATTGCCAAGCATATTTTCAAATTCAAGAAAGATGTATTAATGGATTAAAATCATTAAGAAGAAGTCCATAAGTGTATATATAGGGATGCTATGAATGATGATTTGGTACTTAATAATACAACAAGTAAGAACATAGAGATGGAAATGAGACTATATAGAGAGAAGAAGGAAGGTATTGCTAGGTATGATCCACTGCCAACCCATGGGAGCATGTTAGATGCTAATTAAGAGGAAGGTTAGGATAAATAATAATAATAATAATAATAATAATAATAATACAATGTTCCTCTTGTTAGGAATAGGCCATGTAGACCTCCAAGACTAGCCACTTCAAACATTTAGGACATGCCTCCAAGATTTGAGCAAGGAGGATCTAGTAGTCAACTTGGCCGCTCCTAAGGACCCATAGTAATCTCCACAATTATAATGTGAGCTTCTCTCTAAATCTTGGATCAACTTGACCCTACTATTATTGACCTTGAGGAACTAGAATAAGGTATTGAGCTCTCTATGGAATAAGTATAATCATTCACTAGTAGAAACATCAAAAAGTTATACAAGAGGAAGAGGGATCCCTAAGCCATGATGAGAGGAGAAATAACTCCTCTACAAGCTTCTCAAGTATTTGATAGCACACCTCAAGTTACCATTAGAGCATAGGATCCCAATGTAAGTACCTTCCCATTTCTTTCTTTCCCAATTTCAAGTAGATATCCTTTTTCTTCTACTTCTATGTATTCTCCTCCTACTATTGTTTCCCCATTGGCTCTCCCATCAATAAGAACAACTAAAACTACCACCACTCAGTCCTCAGTTGATACTAATATGATTCAATCTAGTAGTTCTTTATGACTCACCATCCCCCACTTTATTTCTCATGCTACTACCATTATTACTTCTTCCTAGGAAGACACAATAAGTGCATCACTTTTTATTGGTTACCCTACATCAACAAGGCCATTGAGGCTCATTTCAAAATTATTCACCCTCCCAAAGTTACATTTTCTTGCACCCCCATTTAATGTTACTACAACTACAAAGGTGAGTGTGCCTCCTAAATTGCCTTTATTTATTTTTAACATGGGCCCTATAAGATCTCTATTTGCCACACTTGGGTAAATAAACCCAATAAGCTTACCTCACATTCTTGCCATAGCTTCGGCCTCTGCCTTGACCCAAACACCCCCATGACAACCACCTTCAACAAATATAACACCTAATACTACCCCAAATTGGGTCAGAGACATTATACAAGTAATAATAAAAGAGAGACATCAAGTGGTCCTCTTTACACCTCACATTGGGATGAGATTTGATGCTACTATAGGCACAATGAATAGAGTGGTGAGGAGGCTATTTGAGTAGCCACAGTCTAGCTCAATTTTTGCCCATGATATTAAATATTCCCTCTTCACTTTGATAAAGAAGATAAAATTTGGCCCTAGTGAGGTGGATGAATATGTATAAGACCCTATGTTCATTATCCAATCTAATGCATAATCCATGGTGGCCTTGATGAAAGGCATAAAGCAAGAGATGAAGAGATTGAAGGAACAAGAATTGCCTATAGTGATAGAGAATACCAAAATATAGATAATTAATGCAATAATTAATGTATTTAACTTATATAAGGTCATGAAGAGAAGACAAGAATATGGAACCCTATAGTTTAATGTGGTCATTAAATTTGATCAGAAACTTGCACTCTATGATGCCAAGTTGGCAAACTTTGCTAGATTTTTAAGGAGTAATAAGTTCCTAGAACTAAAGATATTTACACTTAAGGATATAATCCCATCACATGCCATCTTGATGAATATAATAATGAGACTAAAAAGATGGTTGGATCAGGTTAAGGATGTAATTACATCCTTAGAAAAGATATAATTCAATATTGCCCTATTATTGAAGGATGTCATGGTCACTAGGGTGACCAAACCTAATGGTACCTTCATGGATGACCAAGAATTCAAGGCTTAGATGATGATATTTGTTCCTAAGTTATAGTAGGACATAGCAAGTTTTAAGCTGAAGTAATGAATATTATGGATATTGCCAACCAAAGGCTAGAGAGAGTAGAGGCCATTGAAGAAGCACTAAGGTTGATACTTGCAGAACATGGAAGGCTCATTCAAGAAATGCCTGACTTATTCTAGCCTATAATCTTAGAATTCAACCAAATTGACCAAGATTACTCAACCTTTGTGGAATTTTGAACAAAAGAAGAGGCAAAGAAAAAACAAAAGAAACAACAACATGCATCTCAACAACCTCCTTCAAGACCTTGAATAATAATTGATTTCATTTTATGAATTCAAATTTAGAATATTCCATTATAATATCTGGCATTTTGTCTACGTATCCATATTTGTGTGTCTTTTAATGTTCCCATTTGGGTTTGCATATGCATTTTGAAGCCTATATATAGGGGTATTCCCCCTCTTTATAAAATAGGAATAGTTGTTATATAACTAATACAAAATAACTAAAAATTCAAGATATTGTCTATATGCTTTATTGTGTATTATATAGTTTCTTATTCTCATGATTTTAGAATATTAATTGTTTATTTTCTACTAACTAATCTAGCAATAATATAAATATTTGCATCTATTAGTTTGAGTTTAACACTAGGCTAACAAATTTGCTAGTATATGTGCTCTATTTTCATCTTATTTGTAGTTAAATGGGCTTATGCAATTCAATGTGAATGAGTAACTTTTGTGCAGCATATGATTTTGGATATATGCATTTCCTTTCCTTTGAAACTTCAACTATGTTAATTTAGCTTTGAGTAATACACTAGGGCTAGTGAATTTTAGTTTTATATATTTCTATAGAAGTTAGAAGAATTGACATCTTTAACCATCTTAAGCAAACCTTCTTTTCTGCCTTACCCTGCCTAACTTTGGATCCACCTCATGACTCAATTTAGTTTATCTCATCCTATAAATATTCATGGTTTGTTTATGTTTGGGTAGTAATTGGCAAAGTTTAGAACAATTTCATAAGATTAGCAATAAATAAAGTGTTACTACATATAATTTGTTATCCCTATAGCAAGGTCTACATGTAGACTTACAAGTGGTGACTATATATTTTCTATTTTGATATTCCCATTAGTAGTTATATAAACAACTCAAGCCTTGAGTCTTCTAGGACTTAAAATTGAGTTTATTATTTCCCCTAGTTCCCTAGTGACACAGGGAACATATTAAGTACATCAATAAGAAAAGAAACACTGGTACTCGAAGGAGGGCCATTATGAAATTAATTTCATGTAGTTTAGTGAAATTGTAGTGTACTTCATTAAATATATGCATAATTTTTTTAAAGTACACAAATATTATTAAAGAACCCTAAAGATCTACATTATTTATATAAATATTTACATTCTTTGTAGGAATCTTTGCATTTTTTGAAGGATTTCATCAAAGCTAATGTTTATTTGTATAAATTTGGTAAATAATCTAGATATTTGTCTAAATTTGTGCAAAGATAGGTGAAATACCCCATTCTTGGGGCATATTAAAGGTTGATTTGGTCATATTTTCAAAGGTTAACGGAAATTTGCTAAATAGTCTAGATATTTGTAAGAATTTATGCAAAGGTCGATCTCTAAGACCTTATTTATATTGAATCTAAGAATTTAAGATCATAATTGCTTTAATTCATTTAGAATTGAGTAAATATTTCAGTAGCATAGTACTGAAATATGTTTTGAAGTGCTTAAATACTCTTAGATTTTTAAATTGGGCATATAAATGCTTTAAAATGATGGTATAACACCGATATTTATAGGTTAATGTGAAAATATAATAGTGTTTATGCAGGTTTTGAAAACCTTGAGGTTTCAAAGCTTATATCCTCAAAGATCAAGGTAAAGCTACATTAAATAAGACTTTTCTATATTGATTGATCATTATAATATTTGACACCTATGAAGCTACATCTAAAATTCTTTTGCTGTCTAGTTATCAATACCCATTCTACATTCTAGAGTTACCAAGGATTAAAACTAGATCTTGATCTAAACCCAGGGTCCCTTTAATGTCCTTAAGAACCCATAGGAAGACTAGAGCAGATAAAGGTAGACATGAGAAGTCCAAAATCCAACCAAATTCCCCATATAATCAAAATTTCAACCCCTCTTTCCAATCATGGCATGGTTACCTAGCTCATCCATCAATGTCCCTGGACCCATGTGTGATCTACCAAAGAATCTAGAAAAATATCTGCCTCTCTTTACCCCCATCAATAGAGTAACTAATGAAGAATATTTGAAGTTATTTAAAGCATATTTGAGGATGCTTAATGTGATTCATGAGGACGTGGCTTGTCACCTTTTTCCATTTAATTTTTAAGATGCAACTTATGATTGGTTCCTTAACTTACCAAAAGACTCCATCATGGGATGGAATCAGTTTAATGAATATATTTATTGCCTAATTTGGTAGGGTAATAATCTTGGGAGTTGTGTATCAATAGTTCACCACCCTCAAAAAGGGACATAAAGGAACCAATTATAACATTTAATTCAAGGTTACAAAAGATGTACAGCCTAACATCCCCACCATATAAGCCAACAAATGACTTGGATTTAGAAATATACAAAAATGCCTTAGACCTGATGACAACTATCTTCCTAGGAAGAGCCTTAAATATTGATATGTTAGCTTTAGCATATGCTAAAGACATCCATATTGATGAGAAAATACACCCACAAGAGTATCCCAACTTTGTTATATAGAACATTGACCCAATGATTCTTGATCTAAATGTCATACCAAACATTAATAAGAATATGCTTACATTAAACCAATTACTAGTGATTAACCAATTGTCATTGAGCCATGTTGCACACAATCAACAACTAAGATTATTTAACCAAGCAAATACTAGAGCACATTTATATAACAACATCAATCAAGCATCAGTGTCAGTGAATAACACTAATGTTCAAAATGCAACCTAAAACAAAAACTTAAATTCTCCGAAGGGAGAATTAGATTCAATATAGAGAACTATTAAAAAATTGTTAATGATTTCTTAGATCTCAAAAAACAAATGGGAAATACTAGTGAGAGTTTCAATAGAAATTACAACTTCTAGAGATATAATAGACCATTCAATAGGTCTAACAATAATAATGACCCCTCTTTGAGAAAGTTATCTAAGATCAACATCTATGAGTTATCCTTGCCCAACTGGTGTTGAGTGCACAATACCACTAGACATGGAGAGCTAGACTATGTTGAGTTATATCATGCATTTTAAGCCATTCATATACAAATGGGAGGGTTCGAGATAAATCATACTGATCAAAGAAATGTTAAGGCATTTGATAACACTAATGATGCTCTTAGAACTCTAGAAATAATCCTCATGGTTGAGGTATATGATTTTCCTAATCAAGATGAAAATGATCTTAAAGATAATGTTGAAGAAGTGCATGATTTCTAATAATACAAGAGGAAAAACTATTCTTCGAGAAGTAAAGTTCAAAACCCACCTCTGACAACTTCCACCCCATCTAATAAAATAGATAGACCTCTTGATGGTAGGACAAATAACAATCCTCCACCCCCTAAAGGTAAGGAAAGTTAGCCAACAATAGAAGATCCCTGCATAACATCAAAAGGTGGATAAAACATAGTGGAAGATATGAAAAGGATCAAGGAAAATATAATGTTGCATGAACTCACTCAGATCACCGAGTAGCATGATTTGTTATTAAAATAATTGAATGAAAAGCCTATCTCTAGTAAACCTAAATTAGCTAATGTAAATGTGGTAATATATAAGAACGAGCATGAAGTTCCACCATTTCTATTGACTATAAGTATTTTTGTTAAGAACATTCATAATTGTTTGATAGATTTTGGTGCTTCAACTAAAATTATGCCTTTATGAATTTGTGAAAAATTTATATCAAACCCAATCAAATCAGAGAGGGTGGTGATACAACTAGACAAATCAAGAGTGAAAGTGGTGGGAAAATTATTGAATATCCACATGAAACTTACCGAGGAACCTCAAATCCAATAGTTCATTGACATTAAAGTCATTAACATACATGAGAATTATGGATTGTTATTGAGACATGATTGGACTAAATCCTTAAAAGAATATATGTCCACTGATTGTTCCCACATATGACTACCTTGGCACATGATTCCCAATTAGATTAAGATTGACTAGGAACCCAAAATGAAATACATGATCACTAAATATAACACCAAGAATGAAAAGGTAAATTACCAATCCTCTGACTTAGGTGTTTATAATTTGGAAACCACTAACATTGTTGTAGATGACAAGGTGAAATAAAAATTTAAAGGTCCCTAGACATTTCACTCTGATGGTGCATGAGTTAAGCAAGGTTTTGATGTTGGAATTATTTTGACAAATCCCAAATGAAAATAGTATCTGGATTCTTATAGATTACAGTTTGCTTGTACTTATAATTTAGTAGAAAATGAAGCTCTTATTTTACGACTTCAATTTGTAATCAAAAATAAGATAAAGGACCTGATAGTCTATTGTGATTCAAAGTTAGTTATTAATCAAGACACAAGTATATATTAGTGTAAGCTTTCCTATTTAAGAAAGTATAAATTTAGAGATTGGGATTTGATTGAGTATTTTGATTCATTTAATATTATTTCCTTATCTAGGGAGAAAAACCAATTGATGGATGTTATATATTCAATAATAGTAAACCTTGTTCCTCTAGAGCCTTTGAACCTATATGAGTTCACTATGTAAATAATTTAATGCCCCTCTATGCTAGACAATATCAATCACTTCCAAGGTTTTGATGATGATAAGAAGATAATTGACTTCATGTGTAATTTTGGCATATTTAAATCCCATATAATTAATGAACAAGATGAAATTTTTGAACAAAATTCAAAGGACAATGAAGATGGATTAATCCAACTCAAGGATAATCGAATACTCAAAGGCATGATCTCCTTAGAAAGGATGTTTGACCTGGATAAATAGAGAACTGAAGATAAACAACCCAAGGTGATTGGAAAATATTATTGTAAGTCAACTTGGGAAATCTTGAGAATGAACAAAATGTTAGCATTAGTTTAGTTTGCACTGATAAAGAGCTAAATGAAGTCACTATCATTTTAACCAAGTTTATATATGTCATTTCTTATTCATATGATGATCTTAAGATATTGAATACTAGTGTGATTACTCACACTATCCCCTTGAAAGAGGCCTATAGAGCCTTCAAGAAAAGATAGAGGCCAATGAATCTATTGCTAAAACTACTAATTTAAAAGGAAGTAAATAAATTGATAAATTCAAGGTTAATCTTCCCCATATGACACTTGACATGGGTTTCTAAGCTTGTGTCAATCTGAAATAATAATAGAAAGATCAGAATTTATGTCTATTTTGAAAACTTGAATAGATCCTTGGAAAAAGGCAATTATCCATTATCATCTTTGGACAAGGTCATTAATTTGGTGAGTGGATCTAGAATGATGTCATTACTTGATGGTTTTTTATGCTACAACCAAGTCCTAGTGAATAAAAATGATATAATGAAAACTGCCTTCACCACCAAGTGGGGAATGTTTGCCTGAAAATGAATGCCATTCAGATTGATCAATGTAGGAGAAAATTTATAGTGAGGAATGGACCATGAATTCCAAGGATTAATAGGTAATTACATCATTATTTACATGGATGATCTAACAATTTTTTCTAAAAATAGAGGTGATCACATGATGTATTTGGAACAAGTACTGGAGAGGTGTAGGAGGTATGGTATTTATTTAAACCCCAAGAAAAGTATCTTTTGTGTAACTGAAGGCAAACTTCTAGGACATGTAATCACATAGGAAGGTATGAATATTGAACCTGATAGGATAAATGCAATGTCTAAAATAGAAGTCCCTAATAGAAAAAAAAGATTTGAAATCTTTCTTTGGCAAGACTAATTTTCTAAGAAAATTTATCTCTAGTTTTTTAGAGATCATAAGGCCACTCATGTGATGCTAATGAAAGATGCAAACATATAATGGAACATTGAGGAAAATAAGGCATTTCAAGACATTAAGAATGTTATTGATCAAGATCCTATTCTGATAAGCCCTGATTTTAGAAAAGACTTTTATTTATATTCTTTTTCTTTTGATCACATTATTACCACTATCTTAACATAAAAATAGGATGACAAAGAACACCCTATATCATTCATGAGTACCAACTTGATGAATGCCAAACTTAACTATCCTATTCTGGATAAACAAGCCTATACACTGTAGTAAATGCCATCAAGAAGTTCAAACACTAAATCTTGAGGAACAAGATGTATGCCATAGTGTCTGACCTAGTTATCAAGTCTGGGACAAAATAAAATTGGAGAATGAAGAGGGAAGTGGATGACCAAAATCCAAGAATATGATATATAAATAGAATCAATTAAATTAGTTAAAGGTCAAGGTATGATCCAACTCATTGCAAATATTGATCCATGCATTGATGTTTTGTAGGTTGAAGTAGGTCAAGTATCCAATGATCATTGGTAAAAGGATATTATTCATTATTTGTTGCATGGAGTTTGTCCCTCAAACCTTAAAATGGAGTAGAAAAGGGCCCTTAGGCTGAGATCATCTCATTTTATGATCAAAAGAGGATTCTTCTATAGAAAAAATTATGAGGGAGTCTATCTAAGATGTGTTTTTAGAGATGAAGCCACCAAAATCATGAATAATTTTCATGACAAACTAGGAAGTGGTCACCCTTTAGGGCATACCATATCACACAAGATATTAAGAGTGGGCTACCATTGGCAAACCATTTTTAGAGATGCCCATGCTCATGTGTGAACATGTCATCAATGTCAAGTTTTTGATAAAAGAGAGATAAATGTAGCCATGAGTATACAACTAGTGATTAAATCAAAGACATTTAAATAATGGGGCATCAAATTCATAAGAGTGATCAATCCTAACTCCTTAGTGAGACATAAATTTGTACTCACTGCCATGGATTATTGCACAAGGTGGGTTAAAATAGTGGCCACCAAGAATAGTAGAATGATCGACATCATCAAATCTTTAGAAGAAAATATTATCACTGAGTTTAGGATTCCCCTATCTTTAGTATGTGACAATGGTCCAAACTTTATATCAGTTAAATTCACTAAATGGGAATATGAAAATCAAATAGTCATCAAGAATGCTTCAAACTATTACCCTCAAGGTAATGGAGTTTCAGAATCTACCAATAAAAAATTGATGAGTGTCATTAAGAAGTTTGTGGAAAATAAACCCAAAGAATGGCAATCCCTACTAAAGTATGCTTTATGGGTAGACATAACAAGATAAAATTAGGCACTCAAGGCATCCTTATTCCTAATTGTCTATGGGAAACAACCTATTTTTCCTATCACACTAAAGTTTCACACCTATGAGTTTATTGTTGAGTATATGGAAGATGATGAAAGAGTACAGTCCTAAATATTGAACATTATCCAAATAGAAGATTCTAGAGATGAAGCATTGAATAATCTCAACAAGCATCAGAATGTTGTTAAAAGATGGTTTGACAAATGAGCCCAAGTTAAATAATTTTGCATATCAAACTTAGTGCTACTATGGGATAAGGCCCACAAGAAGAAGGGAGAATATGACAAGTTCACTCCTCTCTATATTAGACCATATCAAGTGGCAGAAATATTGGGTGAAAACACATTCAGGATTAAAGACCTATAAGGGAATGACTTAACCTTGTTAGTTAATGAATAGTACATGCAACATTATTTCTCTATTGCTCTATCATAAAATACAAAAGGACAATAATATTTTTTATATTTAGAGTAGGTAGGGATAGATTAGTTTCCTTTCTTTCTTTGTTTTCTTGTTTCATTCTTTCTCACTTTCTTCTTGCTATTTTTTTATGTGTTATAGCTTAGTATAAGTCTATTAAACAAGAAATCATTGTCTCAATTTGCGTTATTTTGGTCCTAAAAATAGGAAGAATGGATTGTTAGTTTTAAACATTAGTTACCTAGAGTTTGGAAACCTCTAATAGTGTTTCAATTTAGAAAAGTTGGGTAGGGTTAATTGGAAGTTAGTTTCCTCACAAGAATCCTAAAGTAATTTTAAGGCTATAATATAGCTTAGATGAATTAACATTTTCCTGAACTAAATTTTGAATCTATTTGGACCACCATAATATCACTTAAATTCACCAAATAAATTACTAGGGTAGGACTTGATCTCTAAAGGTGAATTATATCTAGCTATGTCTTGACAAAACCCTACACTTAGCTAATTTTGGTTCCCAACCATTCTAGTTTATGAATGTAGGTATAAAAAAATACAAAAAATATGATACACCATGAAGTGAAATAATATACTTTCATATTCCATGAATGGTGATTTAGGCAACCTCTACCGGGGTTATGAACTCTTGGTTCGTAGTAGAGCAAGGCCCAAACCATCCTTAAATAAGAAAAACGTAATTATATAAAATCATAATAATGCTTAAGTCGTTTCATTTTTGATGTCTTAAAGATTGAAAGTTAAGGTCTTGATTTCTAAACCCAATGGAAATGATTAAGGAACCTCAAATCACACATATAGTATGATTGTCTACAAGGTTTAAACATTATTTCAATCATGTGGGATTTCATTATTTCTAAAAATAAGTTTTGATATTGACTGAATATCACAATGAGATAACTAATTTTTTATTCATCTTTGAATAGAATATCTAGATTCTAACATTTTGAAATGTTTCCCCATAAAGTTTTCCATTTGTTGATGATCAACATTCCCCTATTCTCAAAATAAGGACCCTCATTTCTTCAATTTTCAAAGTGTGCTCAAAATGCTACGCATGTTAAATCATTTGACTACATAGGGATTTGATTTAATTTACCATTACTTGTGATTTTATAGTTTTTGGTTAATTATTCATTTTGTAATAAGGATTGATGCTTAGAAATGTTTAAATTATTTCAAGTCATCTTCAAATTTTATTCGATAATGAATTATTAACCATGCACTGTTCAATGTTGTGCATACAAACTTTTGCTAAAGGAATTGTAACCAGGTTGTCTAATAGATATAAATACATAAAGCTTCATTAAGTTTTATTAAGATAATAGTGTATTTTAAGGCATTTACTTGTAGATTTTTGTTTTAAACTTGTTTAATTTACTTAAGATGGGCAATGACATTTTTGGGAAGCTAACTTAGTTTCTCGCTTGACCTCACATGATTTTAAATTAAAACTATGGTTTATGATGCCTCATGGGATGTCAAAGTTTGGACTATGGATTAAAATATAGGTGTATACCTCACTAATATTTGAAATGCCTTATGTATTCATTGTGTCTCACATAATATACCTAGAGTAAATCTATGAATCCATGAGGAATCATCTAAAGAGCTCATGAAAAAGCTATCAACTAGAATTCAAATCCTAGGGCTACGTGTCATGATCTTGGCCCCCATAAGAGAGTACATTCAATCCAAGTTGCCATAGTTCCCCCACATGACTTGTTATAATACAAAATTTATTAAGATGCTACCATGTGTCATAAAAGTTACCATCTAGACTTGAGTAACCTTTTGAATCAATTTGTGTCCCCTTTGGGTTCATCCAATGTCACAAAGTGCCCATGATACTTTGCATCCATCTAGATCTCATGAAAGCTCACAAGGTAGACATGTGATTGTAGTTGAGCCATCTGATCAAGGTTTGGTTTTTGATAGATGTCTAAGGGCATTCCAAGAGACACCTGGTAAGTGAATCTATGATTACCCATGAAAGTGACACTTAGAAGAGAAAATCTACTATTGATTGTGAGAGTGACGTGTGATATCCCTATGATCAATAATAATTTCATAGAACCATCTAAGAGATTGGTATGAATTTAAATATGCCATGTGGTAGGATAAAAAAATTTCATCAAGAAAATTTGTATTCTAGGAGTCTACCAAGCAATCAAAAGGTTCCATGTATCTAGATTTCAAGCTGACTAGGCAACCTAGTCATATTTAGGCCCCATAAGTACCTAATTGGATCCAAGGTGGCATCCACATGTCAAAAGGTGGAAATATTTATCTTTAAAACTAAAATTTATGGAAAATAAAAGGTAAATGAAAGCTAAATTTTAATTCTAGTGTAACTAATTTCCAAAATCAATAG
This sequence comes from Torreya grandis, assembly GCA_037957365.1. Taxonomy (NCBI): domain Eukaryota; kingdom Viridiplantae; phylum Streptophyta; class Pinopsida; order Cupressales; family Taxaceae; genus Torreya; species Torreya grandis. The sequence continues at coordinate 1,125,787 of JARHVA010005606.1, read as the reverse complement.
TTTAAATATTATTTCAAATATATGCAAAGTTGATAAACTTGCCATTAATATAACATAAACCAAAATCACCATCAACATTGTATTAATTAGGGAAATATTTCAAAATAATACACAATCAAGGATATTGATATATGCATTTGATCTCCCTACTATCTACACTCTCTCAATTCAACAAAGTTCAAAACATTTGCATACTGCACTCCCAACCACCATTATTAGAGCTTAAAAGTTATAGAAGGATAGAAAGAGGCATTGATTGCTACCTAGATCATTTTAAAATATGGAATATGTAGGTCCATATAATTATCTTATTATATCCTCGCTATCGATTTAGTCAGTCTCCACAAATCCAAAGCTAAACTAGAGGTCATGCAATGCACTGACCTAGTTTATGGTATCTTTGGGAGGTCAAAATGTGAAGATGGAATACTAAAGTTAATTTCCCAAGGGATCCCTATTGCCTTCATAATATGGAAATTTTTTGATAAGTATTATGACCTTACCTCCCTATAAATAAAGTACAACTAGGTCATCCTCAATAACTGGTACGTGGTGCACTCCTTAGAGATGGTCTTCGCATCATGGGTGACTAACCCAGTAGGAACTATTCTCATGGATGACCAAGGAAAATTTCCCATCCATTAATTCAAGCAAGGAGTTATAATTTGATTGACCCTCCTCAATATAGTATTTGACAATCCACACATTGACTACATAATATAAGGACTATTCTATTACTACAAATCATCCTTAAAGACTATTAGATTCCCCCACTTGGGGAAATTATTAGCAACAATTTAGTATATGCAATTCAAGACACATATAATAATGGTGCCCCATTTTTAATGAGTTACTTAATAGATGCAATTTTTTTAATGGTTAAACTAGGCCAGAATTCATGGTCTCTTGAGTGACAAGAAGTTGTACCTTAGCTCTTCTTTACTATTTATATTCATAAGTTTAGATGCAACATAAGATTAATTATAGAATAATTTTACCTAGTGGTCTATAAGCTGATCACAAAATTTGAGATACATAGGGTTCCCCCCAAATTTAGGCAAACATTAATAGACATGGGTAGCTACTTATTATACCCAGACTATATGGTCATCAAGATAGAGGGAGTGATGGTGGCTCCTCTCAAATTATCGAGGTGTGTGCTAATGAAGTTGGAAAAAGAAGAGATGGATTATCAACTACTACATGAAGTCGATGGATTATTCAAAAATAATAATAAGATGGCCCTCCACAAGGTTCCATACAAGCTAAGGAGGACCAAGATCACAAAGTGGCATGATGTTATTGTAGCTGCTAGGCATAGGAATTCTTACCTATTACCTAAGGATGAATTCAGACTATAGGACCCAAATAATGTCATTTCTAATCATTTTTTTTCAAATTAAAGAAGGATGTAGAAATGGATTACAAGAATTAAGAATTCCATGAGTGGATATACATGGATGTTACGAATGATGAGGTGTTACTCAAGAATGCATAAAGGAAGAACATAAAATTGGAAATGAGACTTGATAGAGAGATGAAGAAGAAAGATATTATTAGGTCTCATCCACCATCAACCCATGGGAGAATATTAAATGTTGATTATGAAGAAGGGTAGGATGAAGAAGAATAATAAAATGTTCCTCTTATTAGAACAAGCTATGCAGACCTCTAAGACTGGATACTTCAAACATTCAAGATGTGCCTCCAAAATTTGAGCAAGGAAGATCTAGAACTTATCTTGGACCCTCCTAAATACCCATAATAATCTATGCATATACAATAGGATCTACTCTCCAAATCTTGGATCAACTTGACCTTACTATTATTGACCTTGATGAACTCAAAAAAGGTATTGATCTCTCTATGGAAGAAGTACAAACATTGGCCGGTAGAAACAATGAAAAGGTATACAAGAGGAAGAGGGATACCAAGACCATGATGAAAGGAGAAAAAAATCCTCCATAAGCTTATCAAGTGGATATTAGCACACCTTAGGCTACCATTAGAGCATAGGCTCCCAATGTAAGTACCTACCTAGTGCCTTCTTTCCCAATTACAAGTACATCTTCTTTTGCTTCTATGTTTGATCCTCCCACCATTGTTTCCCCATTATCTCCCCCATAAATAAGCACAACTATAACTACCACCACTCATTCCTTAATTGATACTATCATTATTCAAGTTATTAGTTCCTAAATATTCACCATCCCCCACTTTATTTCTCATGCTACTACTAGTATTTCTTATTCTAAGGTAGCCCAAAAAAGTGTATCACTTGCTATTGGTTCTCCTCCATCATCAAATCCATTGAGGCCCATTTTAAAACTATTCACCCTCCCAAATCCACCTTTTCCTACACCTCCATTTAATATAACTACAATGGTAAAGGTGAGTGTGCCTCCTAGATTGCCTTCATTTGTTCTTAATATGGACCCTATAAGATCTCTATTTGGTACACTTGGGAAAATAGACCCAATAACTTTGCCTAATACAACTTTAGCATATACCTCAAACCAATCACCCTCATTACATCCAATTCTAACAAATCCAACACCTACTGCTACCCCAAATTAAGTTAGAGACATTATACAAGCAACAAAACAAGAGAGGCCTTGGGTGGTCCTCACTACACCACAAATTGGGATGAGATTTGATGCTACTAAAAACATAATAAAGAGAGTGGTGAGGAGGTAAGTTGAGCAGCCACAATCTAGCTCAGTTGTAGCCCATGAAAGTGAAAATTCCCTCTTCACTTTGATAAAGAAGAGAAAAGTTGGCCCTGGTGAGGTACATGTATATGTAGAGGACCTTATGTCCAATGTCCAAGCCAATACAAAATTCATAGTGGCCTTGATGAAAGGCATGCAACAAGAGATAAAGAGATTGAAAGAACAAGGATTGTCTATAGTTTTAGAGAATACCATAATATAGATAATTAATGTAGTCATTAATGTATTTAACTTATACAAAGTCATGAAGAGAAGATAAGAAGATATAACCCTATTATTTATTATGGTCATTAAATTTGGCCATAAACTTACACTCTATGATGCCAAGTTGTCAAACTTGGCTAGAGTTTCAAGGAGTAATAAATTCCTAGACTTGAAGATATTTCTACTTAAGGATATTATCCTAGCATAGACCATCTTTATAAATAAAATAAAGATACTAAAAATATGGTTAGATCAAGGTAAGGATGCAACTGCATCCTTAGAAAAGATAGAATTCAAGATTACACTATTATTGAAGGATTCTATGGTCACTAGGGTTATCAAACCTAATGGTACCTTAATGTATGACCAATAATTTAGGGGTCAAATGAAGATATTTGTTTCTAAGTTCCAATAGGACTTAGCTAATGCCATAACTGTTACCAAAGTAATGAATATTGTGGCTTTTTCCAACCAAATTTTGGAGAGAGTAAAGGCCATTGAAGAAGCATAAACGCTGATACTTATAGAACATGGAAGGCTCATTCAATAAATTCCTAGATTATTTGGGCCTATGATCTTAGACTTCAACCAAATTGACCAAGATTACTTAGCCTATGTGGAAGTTTGGACAAAGGAAGAGGCAAAGAAGAAATAAAGGCAACAACAAAATGCATCTTAACAACCTCCTCTAAGACCTTAGATAATATTTGGTTTCATTTTGTAAATTCAAATTTATAATATTCCATTGTAATATGTGGTATTTTAGCCACTTGGCCATATCTAGGCATCTTTTAATGGGCCTACTTGGGTTTGCATTGGAATTTTGAAGCCTATATATAGGGGTATTCCCCTTCATTGTAAAACATGAATAGTTTTTATAGAACTAATACAAAAGAGCTAATAATTTGAGAGATTGTCTATATGCTTTATTATGTATTCTATAGTTTCTTCTTCTCATGATTTTTGAAGATTAACAGTTTCTTTTCTATTAACTAAGCTAGAAATTTTATATATATATATATATATATATATATATATATATATATATATATATATATATATATATATATATATATATATATATATATATATATATATATTCATATTTTAGTTTTATTTTAACATTAGGCTAGTAAATCTACTAGTATATTTTCTCTATTTTCATCTTATTTGTAATTGAATGCAATTATACAATTTAATGTGAATGAGTAACTTTTGTGTAGCATATGCTTTTAGATATATACATTTCATTTCCTTTGAATATTCAATTGTGTTCATTTATCTTTGAGTAATACACTAGAGTTGGTGAATGTTAGTTTTATATGTATTTGTCATAGAAATTGGAAGAATTAACATCTTTAGCCATCTTAAGTAAACCTTCTTTTCTACCTTACCCTACCTAACTTTGTATCTACCTCATGACTCACTCTAGTTTAGTTCATCCTATAGATATTCATGGTTTTTTTATGTTTGGGTAGGAATTGGTAAATTTTAGAATCATTTGACAATATTAGCAATAAATAAAGTGTCACTGTGTATAATTTTTTGTCCTTACAACAGGGTCTACTTGCAGACTTACAAGTAGTGGTGATATCTTTGCTATTTTTCTATTTGTAGTAGTAGTTATATAAATAAATCAATCCCCAATTCTTCTAGGACTTAAAATTGAGTTTATTATTTTCCTCCAATTCCCTAGTGACAGGAAACACATTAAGTGCATCAACAATTTTGAGATGCTTAAGTTTAATAAATAAAATAGAAAGGGTGATCCAAAATATCACTTAATGGAGTTATTAATTTATTGATAAGAGGTGGCATATATTAGTGTGTATTTTCTTCATTTATTTCCCTACATTCTAGTTGGGCAAGTTTTGGATTGGTTACTCCATCTATCCAAAAACTATGTTGATAATTTTGATGATTTATTAGTAAGTTTGTGCAACACTTCTTCTATAATGTTAAACACAAGGTCACTATGGTTGACTTGTGTCATTCCAAAAAATAATAATGGGAGAGTTTTGATAGTTATTTTTAATGGTGGTACACATTAGATAGCTAATTTCCACACAATTTCCCCAATAAATAATTGATAATAATATTTAATACTAACCTACAAATAGATATAAACTATAATCTCAGACTCCATTATGAAAATACATTTGAAGAGATTATTTTAAAATGGATAAAAATTGATTAATTTCTCATTTATAATGGGGTAATCAATATCTACTCTTGCAACCAAACTCAAATCCAAAGTCAGAAACAAGCTCTTGCATAAGCTCAAGTAAGTACATCTAAAAATCCTAAACTTTTAAATAGAAAAAAAATGTTGTAGGCAATGGAGTAACATAATATAGATATGTGAATATGTTGAAACCAATACCTACCTAATCAACCCCACCTACTTAGCTAATTACTTTCCAAAAACCAACTCTAAGAAGAGCTCAATATCAAAAGAGAGTTTGCAGTGACCTTGGTGAACCTATCGAGGTAGTGTTTTAGAAGTTGGTTATGGATAATATGATTAATTATCTAGTTATGAAACATTTTTAGAAGGATAAAAAAACCTAATTGGTTTAGGGAGAATTATTTCTATGATTATCATTAGGTTAAAGGTCATTACGTTCATAGATGTGTGCATCTTAGACACTTTATTCAAGATTTATTGGAGAAATGAGAAATAAATTTAGATAATGTTGCTTCAAGATCTAATAAAAATATAGGTATTTACCAAAATCCTTTTCCACAACATAAATATAACAATAAAAATCAAAATAAGTGCCAAACTAACAATCAAAACTAGAACCAAATTCCTAAATATTATAATCAAGGACTGAATCAGTAATAGTATCAAACTAATCAAAATCAAGGTTAGGACACCCATTTTAACCAAGTTATCTATAATAATGTCCCATATAACTATATAAAATTTTTATATCACATTACTAGTAGGCATACAACCACTATAAAAATTAATCTTAAACCAACAACCAACATACCTAACATTCACCACCTTCCATTTTAGGACTTCCACCACCATATGCAGGGAATCCTCCTTTACCTATAAATGACATTAATTCTCATTGACATCCAAGACTTACCATTCCAATCCCTCATTACCATTATTATAATTATAATAAACCCCCACTAAATCAAGGTTTCACAATTAAAATACAATTTTATAAGGTTACAATATAAGGTCTCACACCTTCATCCCCCAATACTCACATTTTATCCCTTTTGCCTCAAAAGACAAAAAAAACTACTTCTACTAATGAAAAACCATATGATCTAATTAAAAAATTGCACAAAACCTAACCCATATTTCTATCTTAGATATCTTGTGTATATTTGATATTTAAAAGAACATATTATATGAGATTTTGATCCAAATAGAGGTCTCCAATTGCATTGTTCTAAATAAATTAAAATCACTTATGGGTAATTTAGTTCCATGCCAATAACTAACCTTTGAAAAAATCAATATGTCATCCCTTGGTACTCTCCAAAATAATCATCTTTACATAGAACCAACCATTTCTAGACATAATATCAAGCATGCCCTCACAAACAATGGTTCAGGTCTAAATATTGTATCTTTGAAACTAGGTAATCATTTGGGCTATGTTGTGTTATATCTTCAACCAAACACTTTTACCATTAAATCATATTATAATGAGGAAAGAGAATCAAAAGGCACCATTTTTTTCTTATTATTTTTAGGCCTCTAACCCATGATACCCTTTGAAATGTTATAAATCTAGAGTTGTATAACTTACTCTTTTGGTGATCTTTGATACATGAAGTACATGAAATTCCTTCCACTCTACATCAATGCATTATATTCCCCCATTATATAATGGAGTCCACTATTCTTGGTTATTTTTAGTTGTATCAGTATTATAAACATATTGAAGCAAAGTATGAGAGCTATAATTATTTTCTTGACCTAGAGCATATCCCTAATAAGGATACAAATGTAGTCTTGAAACCCCATAAATAAAATTTTGTGGATCTAATCACCCTTGAATCCACTTTTTTTACACCACCTCATCAAATATCCTCCCATTTTACCATTACAAATAAAGGCCATGGTGAATACCAAATTGGAAATGCTTTTCATATAGCCAGTTTGCCTAAATCTCCTAAATAATTTGGTAGGTCCAAAGTGAAAAATGTTAGAATGGAATGGTGTAATAAGGATAATTATCACCAAAATGGGCATATTATTTTTTTAAAAACTACACAAGACCAAAAACATCTGAAAGATGATTATGATTGATGGTTGTATAAGGATGACTTTTCCACTTATTACCAAAGATAAAATTATCCTATTCCACACAAAATAATGGATAACCAAGCTTATGAAGGTAAAGGTTTGGGGCCTAACTAGAAATGACCTATTGAGCATTTATTTGCTACCAAACATAAAGGAACTCTATGTATTAGACATAAAATACTTGGGTATAAGCCCTTACATCTTGAGAATGATACCCCTTTACTATCTAATGATGAAGATGTTGGAAGAGATGTAGAAACTTATTATAGAATCTATGATGAGTTAGCTAATACCAACCTTTTAAATCCTAATACAATTTTTACCATCACTTATATCACTTTTAATCCCCCTCTTTTCCAACATCACCCCTAGTTGACTAAATAGAACCAACAAGATTCACATATACCATTGGACTATTTCCAAAATAATGAGGAAATTTCTAGATTCATGGGCTTCAGAGATGGTTTTCCATTTGGTGATGATCAGTAAGGATTGGATATTACATTATACCATGCTACCTATTTTAGAATCAGGAAAACTTCCTTGGTCATAAATAAATATAAAATGAAACATTGAGGTCCAAAAGTGAAAACCTCTTTGAGGTGCTTTTGGACTAGGAAAATAATAAATATAAAGATGAGTCCTAAGGTGAAAACCTATTTCAGGCACCATTAGATGATTAAGTTCACACTATTTTGAATGAAGCTCAAGGTGCCTCTAGTCCCAAAATCTCATGTGGGTTAGGAATCAGTTTAAGAGATCAGAAAGCATTTTAAAAATTGGTTCAAGACTTCCCTCATTCATTTTCAAATTGGCCTTTTCTAGCCTTTGGTGATTTAGACTCTTCATATATGGGTGATATTGATGATCCAATTCAACCACAAGATGAATACGATCAATGCACATCATTGCCAACTATTCTAGAGGATGGTTTCACACTGCTCTTGAAGGATACCACAAAATTAAACATTAGAACATGAGAAGATATTAAATGGATCAAACTTGGAGCATCCCTCATTGAAGAGGAATATAAGATCCCTCCCTCTTTCAATATTTTATTGATATTTTGGTCTGGTCCTTTTTAGATATGCATAGCTTGGATCCTTCTTTGGTTGTACACTACCTTGTTGTAAACCTAGATTCAAAGTCAATCAAATAAAATGTGATAAAAATGCATCCTCACATTGCCATACTAGTAAAAAGGGAATTGAAAAAATTACTAGAGGCAAGATGTATTCATCCCATAAACTATTCAAAATGGATATCCAACATCATCCTATTTAGCAATAAACCATAGGGAATCTACATATGAATTTTTTTTAAAGATATCAATAAAGCATTACCAAAGGATGATTTTCCTTTTCCAAATATTAATATGGTATTAGATTCCACAATAGGGTATGAGATGCTATCTCTTATGAATGTCTTATTGGGGTATAATCAAATAACAATAGCACCTTAAGACCAACAATAAAACAATGTTCACCACTCTGTAGGGGACACTATGTTATCAAGTGATGCCATTTAGCCTCAAGAACTTCAATGATACATACCAACATGAAGAAATGTGATCTTTCATGACATGATGCACAATAATATAGAAGACCATGTGGATAATATTTTGGGAAAATCTAAAACTAGGGCAAGCCATCCAAAAGTACTATAAAAAATGTTTGAAAGGCTTCATGAAGACAAGGTATGTTTTAATCCTAAGTGTGTATTTGGTGTCACTTTTATCTAATTTATGGTTTCATTATCTCTCATAGGGTCATTATTTTGATCTAGCCAAGGTTAAGGTTATTAAATAAATGTTTTCTCTTAATTTTAATTAGTTCTATATTTTTCAAGGCAAAATTCAATCTATTTGATGTTTCATTTCATAATTAGTGGATAGATGTCATCCTTTCCCTCAGAATTTGAATAAGGGCACCACATTTTCATGGAATGCTAACTGTCAAGAATCATTTTAGAATTTGAAAGATTAATTACAAAATACACTTTTATTAGCCCCACAAACACTTGAGGAGTGGTTACTCCTCTAAATTTTAGCAATAGAAAATGCCTTAGGGTCACTTCTCACCCAACATCATGATCATGGGAAAGAATGATCAGTGTATTATTTAAGCAAAACATTGGTTGCTTATGAATATAACTATACAATAATTGAAAGATATTACTTAGAAATGATATTTGAATTATATAAGTTGTGATATTTTATGCTCAACAATAAAACTATTATTATTACCAAAGTGGACCCACTCAAATATCTACTTTTTAATTTGACTAGTTATATGGATAAATGGGTCATTTTATTGAGAGAGTTTGAGATTGAATATGTCCATCATAAATCAATCAAGGGACAATTAATTGAAAATAAAATTTCCAAATCACCCTTATCAAATACCAATCCACACACTTTTGGTTTCCCTAATGAGTCAATCTTGACTCTGGATGAAACCTCTTCTGAATCTCAACATTGGATACTATACTTTGATGGTTCTTTCACATCTTTTCTATCTAGAGCTGGGATTATATTCATAACAATATATGGAGATATTTTTCCTAAATATTTTCATATTGGTTTATATTTTACCAATAATATGGTAGAATAATAAGCACTCATTGTAAGGCTTCACCTGGTGATACAATGGAATATCAAATAATATCATGTTTATGGCGATTTCTAGTTGATTATTAACCAAGTGATAGATCAATACCATATAAAGGATGAGAAGCTTATAACTTAAAAAATCATGGTGGATAATCTTAAGTAGAACCTTAAACATATCTAATTTGATCAAATCCCAAGGGCCAATAATAATATAATAGATGCAATGGAAATAATTGGTTCATTGATAAACATCATAGAGCATGTCTAAGAATACCAATTCCTTATTGAACATATTTTGAAACCAGCTCAAGATCATTCAAAATTTGATATGGTATGTGATATTATCGGTCCCAACTCATAATAGTAACATGATTTATATGGATACCTCCACGATCACATTCTTCCTACCAATATTTCTCATAACCAAGAAAAAGCCTTTATTCATAGTGCCTCCCATTATACCTTAATTAGTGTTACAATATATCATAGAGGTTATGATTGAAATATAATTCATTGTTTAAATTTAATAAAATATAAAATAGAACTTAACTAAGTACATGAAATTATTTTTGAGGCCCACATTAGTGGAATGGTTCTATCTAAGAAACCCATGAGTAATGATTATTATTGTCTAGTATGGAAGCAGATGCATGCATATATGTTAATAAGTGTGTTCCTTATCAAAAAATTGACAACCTCATTCATGTTCTATCCTAAGCACTGTAGACATCCAATTCCTAACACCATTTTTGTTAAAATTATCAATCTTACTTGAATTGCACTCAAATACATATTTTAGCTCAAAATTCATAAAACTCCCTAAATGGTTCTAACTTGTCCCTTAAAAGTGCCAATTTAGGTTAAAGTATCCCTAAATAGGGCAATGCATTTTATGGGCCAGCTAACTTTGATCAAATCATTTTGAGTCAAAATGACCATTTCACCATTTAGTACTCTGGATCACTCTTTTCTTCTAAATTCATTAGTACACATCATGTACCTTTGTTATTTGTTACTGACAACATCCTAATTGGGAATATGGTTCCAATGCATCTAGCGTCACCTTCTAATTCTTCTTGAGTCAAATTACAACCCAATAATATGACTTTATGACCATTTTGATTGGTTGAGGGTCAATTTTAAAATAATTACAGAAATGTTGATTAACCTTCCTTAACTCTAATTAATCCAAATAAAGAGCTTAAGTAGATTTTCCATGAGAGTTGTTGAATATTTATTTTTGAAAATTGAATCTTATTATCTACATCACCTAGTGACATCATCTATAGGGTGGCATCTATCAAGCCATAAGTGCATAAAATATCAAGATTATGGGTCACCCATGCCTAGTTAATGCCTCATATGCCTCTTCAGTGCCCCTTTTTCTAAGGTCATCTTGAGGATAATTATGGATTTAATTCCAAATATTAGGATTATCCTCAACCACACATCCCAATCTTGAGATGGATGGTTCAGGTTGATCGTGACCAATCTCAAAAATCTATAAATAAAGAGACCATGGACATCATTTCTAAGCTATTTTGGTGCAAGGTTATTATGGTCAAATATCTTCAAAGATTAAACATTACAAAGTTATAATGCTAAATTGTTTCTACAAAGATTCATTGATAGGCTAGTTTAGTGATTCCACATCAAGATCCTAGGTTTGATGGAGTGTTCTTGAGGCATTGGAGGAGCTTACCACCATTGTTGACAAAGACAAGGATGCTTGATCAAAGGAGAACATGTTTTTGAGCCACATGGGCATGGTGAATCCATTTGGGAAGGTAATATGGTGTTGCTTTCTTTCATTTATTTCTTTATATCCTTTTTAATTCCCATAGAACTAGATAAGCTTGGTTAGTTAATTCTTTATGCATGTTTCATGGTTTATGGACTAATGCTTGACTAACTTGCTTTGTAATCCTCTCTACATCTTGGCATGCCCAGTGGGACAAGATGCATCTCACACCTAAAAGAGATCCTTTTAAAAACTTAAAAAACTTATTTGAGATTTTAAAACTCTTGAAAATTGGTTTTCTAACTTTATTTTGTCATTTTTTGTTGCCATAGGTTTACATAGTAATCGACGTCAGCAAGAAATACTGGCATCAGTTACTTGGCTCAACTGATGCCAGTTAGCATAATTAACATCAGTTAGATCTCAATGAGACATTGCTGATGTCAGTGGTATATAACTGATGTCAATCATTATGTTTTCTTAAAAACATAAACCTAAGATCTATTTTAAAATTCTTGGTTTGGGGTCATATGAACTCCATTTTAGATGATTTTTTTTAAACCACATGTTTTCTCCTAAATTTATAGAATTTAGCATTAGTTTAGCTTTAAGTTTTATATATTTTTTACAAAATTTGGAAAATCCATTTAAAATGTTTCTGATCTAACATATTTGCTTTTGGGGTGATGCCTTAAGGATAGACAAGTAACTAGCGGATTTCAAGTTTGATAAATCATGTTTTAGAATATATTTTGCATGCTTTAAAATGAATTAAGAACATTATTTTAGTGCTTAAAGTAACATTTAAGGTGATTAAATAAGTGTTTTTATCACTATTTTTCAAAGTTACAACTAAGATCAATGGGTCAAATGAATACCACCAAATATTTCATTCGAGTTTAAAATTAAACACACTTGTTAATTCTTGTTTGCAATAGTTGATTATATTAATCTTATTTGGCAAAAAGAGAAATTTTGCATGTATGCTCTTTCATTTATCCCCTATAGGGAACCCTTGGAATCAAAATCACCATTCCTATTGCAAATAGCCTATTCCAAGGCTTAGAAAGAATGTTGCCTAAAGCACTCCCTAAAAACTTGCTAAAGTTTGGGTGACCTTGAAAATGACCCTAAAGTTTTTCTATTTTCATGCTTTATTTATTTATGAATCTTGGCTTGAGAGGGGGACGTCATTACCTCCCACAAGTTATTTAGGGAAGCTTTGACCCAGGGTTTCATCTTCCAGCATTGACTTCACTTACTCCTATGTTGTACATGGGAGATATCTGCATTTGGACATCACACTACACTGAGCGAACAATAGGATGTAGTGGTTGTAAAAAAGACTAGACATTTTTACAACAAGCCAATGTCATGGTCACCTAATTTTTGTGCTTGTATTTTGAATCAGTTCATGTGAAATACATTATGCAATTGATTCCCATATAAACATTTGAAACTTGATAATTTAGTCAACCCCACATGCCATACCCTTGTTAGGATTTGGATGATTATACTTAGTGTATTTTGGTCATTTTTATTTGGTATGTTTTGAGACTAAAAATTGTTGTCTGTTCATAAATCCAGTCAAAACCAATTTATTTATACGTCACTCTTTTGTCTAAAGAGGTGTTATGCTTGCCATTTTACACCACATTTGTGTCTTGAAATTTTTTCTAAACTTGTTTGTGTGTGTGTCATTTAAGTTATAGAGGGTAGCGGTATGCTACCCAAATCATGTCAAACCATTTTTCCTTTGAGTCTTTGAAACATAGTATTGACCACATCATTCAAGCATGCTTACATCGTTAGGCTACTCAATTTGTTTCAATAACTTGTTTACATTTATATCAAAACCACTTATGTCAAACCATTTTGTGTATACCATTTGGACCTTTGTATTGTGCCATCATGTTATCTAATCTTGTCTAGATTATTTGGTTAAATCTTAGTTTTCAATTAACCTTATTAATTTTGGATCCAAACATTGATAAATGTATGTTTAGACTTTAATTCATGAGGTTGGTACATAGATCTTTTTCTTTTGGGTTGCATAACTTCAGTTAAATGATTACCTAATTTTGAACACTATTGATTGTTTATTTGTTCAAATGCCTATACTCATCAATTTTTGTGACTTTGTTTGGGAAAACATAACCTTTATTCAAAAACCTTTGATGTTAGATATTTGACATTAGGTTGTTTACCAAATCTCGGCACAAACTACTTTTGAGATGCAGTTCCACCCCTTTGACCAAGTTGAACCAAGTTTGAACCATTTATCCTTTGGATCATTTTTCAAGGTTTGTAGAGCTTTAACTCTTTTTGTTTTCAAAGCTTTGTTCATTAAATTTAGATATGTCTAGCTACACTTATGGTGTAGTCATGGCTAAACCAACTTATGATAGGGTGGCTACACAAAAGGACTTTTATGACTTTAGTAAAGACCCCTATGGTGACAATATGGTTTTTGAGATAGATTTATATCCACCTCACATAAATAAATCATGGGAACATAGTCAAGATCCAGCTTATGATCCAACTCATGATTGAAATGATTAGGTTTATCAAGAAGACTTAGATGCTTTGGCTTGTGTAAATAATCAAACTCCACAATGTAATAAGATTACCATTTTAGGACCTCTTCCTTTGGTTCACATGAACAACCAAACTAAGAAGCATCTAGTTATTACCATTCTTGGCCCATCACTAGTTTTTGATGAACCTATTATTGAAGAACCTCCATTTGATGAACCAATTGTTTTTTATCCCTTCTTCAATAGTTTAATATTTGGAGAGTCCATTATTGAACCACACATCATTATTCCCACTAAACCAAAATTTATCACTATACCAAAAGTTCCCGATAAACCAAATGTTCCCCACTTTATAAATTTTATGCCAATCTTTGAGCCTAAAAAAGAACCATCACTTTTTTAGAATCCATCTTATGAGGAGCAAAATGTGTTCAAAGTTGATCTTTTTTAGCCAATTGTGAACCAAAACTAAAATGTTATTATTGAAACACCCATTTCTGATAAGACAAACTATGATAAGTTACCTATTCATATGTTACCCATTTTTAAAGTGCCTCATCTCTTTGACAAGCTAGTCTCAGTAGAGTTATCCCTTGATCTTTTCCCACTCATTGAGGAGTCTCACTTTGACAGACATGATTTTTTTGAGATGTCACTTGAGGGGTTCCGTCTTTTTGATGGGCTTCATGTAGATGAGTCAATCTATGTTGAACCCTTCCAAGATGAATCAATTTTTATTGAGCCCATTATGCCATTAGAGGCCATTACTTGTCAAAAATTCAGCGTTCAATAAAACATTATCAAAACAACCATATCAAATGAAGAATCAATATTAGAGTCAAGTTATATTTTTAAACTAACATTAGATTTAGCATCACAAATATACTCAACATCAATTATGACATTGGATTCAGAATCCATTTCTTTAGAATCGAAGTCAAAAAATGATTATCATATTGGTTGTTACAACATTAGTTACAATTGCCTTGTAGATTAATTTGAATATATTTATGGTCCTTCTATAGTTGTGGAGGATGATTACTTCAGCATCGACACTAGTTCTCCTAATATCTTATATGAGGATTGTACTACCTTTTACCATCCCATTATTACCACCTAAAATAGCCACATTATTAACATTTCACCTTCCATAAGTGTTGATTAGGACTAATAAAATCACACTTCGTTGAACTGTATCCATGGTGACATAGTAGTTGAAGAAAGCAAGGAGGCCAAGACAACATTCATGTAGTAGAAAAACACTCTCCTAGTGAGACCTTTTTGAAGATGCTAGGGGATAAGCAAAGATCAAACTTAGCCCCTTTTAGTGACACTTTTTCAGAAGCACTAAAATATAATCAAATTCAAAAGTCAACATTCCTTAGTGAAACCTTCTCGAAGGTGCTATGGGACAATCAAGACAAATTTATTAGTGAAAACCTCATCGAGGCACTAATAGCTAAGCAAAAAAGTTCATTATTTATTAGAGATAAAATCAAAGATCAAATAAAAATAGCTTCTTATCTATATCCTAATCAGATGGTAGCTACTCTCAAGATCAAATAATAGAAAAATCTGATGGTCCTATCAAGAGCACCTTTAGAGGTCTTCAGCCCTGCCATAACCAAAGTTATGTTAAATCTAGTATCAACAACATTACATGTGATTGAAAGTCTTGATCTTTATTTGTTTTCTTACCATTATACATTTCATTATCATCTACTATTCCATTTCAAAATAAAACCTACCATTCATTATTTGTCCCTATTTACCATCCATGGTTTCACTTTCCTTTGTATAGGCTACAAAGATACCTTGTCTCAATGCTTGAAGGAATCAAAATCAATGACCAACAAAGATCACAAAAGCATTCTCAGCAACCAAATTTGTAGACCATTCTTGATAGGGTAGTTATTTAAGCAAGGTATAGGCTAGAAATTAACATGATCAAATTTTTTTTGTATCATTTTTTGATTAAGACATGAATCTTCCCATCAATAGGAACAATAGAATCAAAAACCACACCCAGGCCAAAAACATGTATCATACTATTTCACATTGCCATGTCATTACCATTGTTACATATCCATTTACCATTAGCTTCGACCTAACCATTCACCTCATCACTTGGGGGCAACCCTATTTCCACTTTATCCAATACATAATTATCCTTACCAATACCATTCTATCATATCATTCCATTCCTATCTAGACCAAAGCCTATTTTTAGTCATCCTATCCAATCCTATTTTGTTCTTGTTTACTTTGGTTCTTCTTGTACCTTTTGTTATTGGATTACAATCAAGTTTCAAAAATCAATCTAATCCATGTTTATAATGATAGTCTATGAAATTAGTGTGATAGTTAATCTGACAAGATATATTTCATCTTATATCCATGCTTGTTTATGTGATCCTGATTATTACCACCTATAGGCAAATCAGTGTCTCACTAGTCTTGCTACTAATTATAACCGCCTATGGGAAAATTAGTATTATTAACCTATGACAGTGTATCCTAGTTATAACCACCTATGAGAAAACTAGGGGAAACACTTGTTTACCATGCATTGACGCATCACCTTGCCATTACTATTTTCATTTGACTGGCTATTTGCTAGATTTGAGAACTTGTTGAGACCTAGTTGGTTTTTCCCCACCTTTTGTGTGGATAGAATTAATATGAATTGAGGTCATTTTAGGACTATTTAGTTCATGCTCAATTCATTTTGAGGTCACCTCAATCCACCTAACCTCATTCTCACTGATTTGTGAGCATGGGTTGTTGCAACCAGCTTAGTTATCTTATTGGAACCTCTACTCTCAGGATGTGCATCTCCTTGACTAGATGGTTCCACCTTGTGCATATTTTATCCTAAAAATACCAAAAACATTAGAAATATTTTTAAAATACCAAAAACATTAGAACATGATCCACAAAAGAATAAAAATATTATCTCACGCTTCTGTACATTTGTACATTCCCATTATACCATCCCACGCTCTCACTATTTTGTGAGCAACTGTTAAGTTTGAATGCTTTTGTCATTTTATGATAAATTGTTAAGTTTGAATGCTCTTTCCATTTTTCAATCATAAAAACACTAGTTCATTTCATCTTGTCCCACACACTTTCCATTTTTCAAGATCATTCTTTTTCATCTAATTAGTTTCTTGTTTGCCAGACCATTCTCATTTATTTGTCATGTCTTCCATTTATTATATAACATTAATCATGCTGGTCTAATCATCATTTTTATTTTATCCCATTTCCTGGGAGAACTACATTTGGCCTGAAGTTCATGTTGGAATATGCATCTATGGAACTATGCAGACCGCGTCCACTTGTCTTATACATCTGGAGTCAGCTCAGCCAACCCCTTTTCTTCTCTTCTCCCATTTATTATATCATTGTTCCTCTTTAATTAGGGAAAAATTATCATGTCATTATTATTTTATATGATGTGGTGGAAAGTAAAACTTCTACCGCCCATGCATGAACATTTGTCTTTAAACTGCACTAACTTGGTTTTTTTTAATGTGTGTTTATTTGAGTTTTCTTGGTGTTTTGTTGTGTTTTCTTCATGTTTTGTTGTTCTTTCACACCTCTCCTTTTATTTATTATATTATTCTCTTTTTATTTATTGGTCTTGTGTTTCTTTGTCTTGTTTTACTATTTGATTTTTGCTTTTTTCTTTTGTGTTCAAGAATACCTCGATGGTCCACATGGATCTTGATTATTCATATCTTGGTCTCATGTCATTAAGATGTTCTTGCCTCTTATTTTTAAATATTTTTTATTCCTACTTAAGTCTTGATAGATCATATATTTATGTCAAGTTAGGTTCATTTATGTTTATCTTTTTCTTTGTTTTTGATTTTTTATTTAAATGTAAATCATTGTAACTCTAGTTTTGGTCATTGTTTTACCATTATCCTTAGTTATAGATATTCACATTTGAACTAGCTCAATGCAATTGGAATATTATGTCATTATAATTTATTCATAATTATGATTCCTAATTTATTTTTCTATAGCAAGCACTTTATGATTAGGTCTCAAGGTCTTAATGTCAACATCGGCTGTAATAAATGATTCTCAAGAACACTTTGTAAAACCTAAGTTCATGATGTGGAATTAATCTTCTAGGTAACATGAATTTTAGGCTTATTTTTATATGATTAGATGTGAATCTCTTTGCATACATTGTAATTCTAATCAATTCTTCATCATTTTTCATCATTCCTCATTCCATTCTCTCCCAAACTTGGGTGAACTACATTGGCCTGAAGTTCATGTTGGAACATGAGTCTATGGAACCATGTAGGTAATACTCAATTTATATTGAGGTCAACTCGACTATCTCCATTCTTATTTTCATCTCTCTCATTACTTTGTTCATTCTCATATGCTTGGTTTTATATGGCTTTCTAAGCCATTACACCATTGCATGTACATTTGTGCCTACTCGCTTTAACCTATCTTTTGGGTTATATCCTTGAGATATTTTTCTTTCAAAATTGCCCATACTAGGGCACAACATCTAAATCATGTACGAATAAAATTATCTCTATAAGGTAAAATCATTAATTATTCATTATCAATGATCAAAATTCACCCTACTGGGTCAAAACTATTTTATCATGATCAAATATGCTCTACTAGAGTACTTATTATATTCTCTTTAGAGTCCCCATTCTAATGGTGTTTCCCTTCCTAAAATATAATGTTCTCTCTTTTCCTATAATTTCAAGCTCTCCACATTAAATCCAATGATGATAATATTTTAGTGTGCAACTTGTCTCGAGATTGATCAATGTCATAAGCATGTAGTTTGTACTCTCATATTAGGTACATTTACAGTGTGTCTTACATTTAAGGATTGAATATTTCCCATTCCGCCCATCTTTGGGGTCTATTATACTTCTAATTATATTTTTATCATTGATGGTAATCATGTGTGCAAGCATTAGCTCATTTGGATGTGATCTATTTCATGGGTTAATCTCTCACTTTCTCTTTTCAAGAGTTCATCATGCTCTTTCATCCTAGTATGTCCTCTCAAGGGGGAATCATGGGTTTGTTTTAATTTCTTCTTGAAAACTATTTTATTTGAAAATATGTTTTGCCAGAATGTCTTGCTATGCCTTCTAAAATAGGGGAAAATGTAGACATCTAATTCCTAACACCATTTGCATTGAAATTGTCAATCTTTCTCAAATTACACTCAAATACACATTTTAGGTCAAAATATATAAAACACCCTAAATAGTTCAAACTTGTCCCTTAAAAGTGCTATTTTAGGTTAAAGTATCCCTAAATATGGAAACGCATTTTATGGGCCAACTAACTTTGATCAGATCATTTCAAGTCAAATTGATCATTTCATTATTTAGTTCTCTAGATCACTCTTTTCTTCTAAATTCATTAATACACATCATGTACCTTTGTTATTTGTTGTTATAAACATCCTAAATGGGAATATGGTTCCAAAAAATCTAGCGTCACCTTCTAATTCTTCTTGAGTCAAATTATGACCTAGTAATATGACTTTTTGACCATTTTGATTAGTTAAGGGTCAATTTTCAAATAATTGCACAAATGTTGATTAACATTACTTAAGGATAATTAATCCAATTCAAGATCTTAAGTGGATTTTCCATGAGAGTTGTTGAATATTTCTTTTTAAAAATTGATTCTTATTATCTGCATCACCTAATGACATCATTTATGGGGTGGCATCCATCAGGCCATAAGTGCATAAAATATCAGGATTATGGGTCACCCATACTTAGTTAATGCTTCAATGCCCCTTTTTCCAAGGTCATCTTGAGGATAATTATGGATTTAATTCCAAATATTAGGATTATCCTCAACCACACATCTCAATCTTGAGACAGATGGTTCAAGTTGATCCTGACCAATCTCAAAAATATATAAATAGAGAGGTCATGGACATCATTTCTAAGTTATTTTGGTGAAAGGTTATTATGCTCAAATATCTTCAAAGCTTAAAAATTGCAAAGTTATAATGCTAAATTGTTTCTAAAAATATTTATTGATAGGCTAATTTAGTTATTCCACATCAAGATCCTAGGTTTTATGGAGTTTTCTTGAGGCATTGGAGAAGCTTTTTACCTTTGTTGATAAAGACAAGGATGCTTGATCAAGGAAGAACATGTTTTTGAGCCACATGGGCATGGTGAATTCATTTGGGAAGGTAATATGGTGTTTATTTCTTTCATTTGCTTCTTTTTATCCTTTGTAATTCCTATAGGAATAAATAGGATTGGTTAGTTAGTTCTTTATGCATGTTTCATGGTTTATGGACTAATGCTTGACTAACTTGCTTTGTAATCCTCTCTACAAGCACTTCAGTTGATCACTAATCCTTGGTCATTTTCCACATGAGGAATTGATCTCATAGGTAAAATCAATCCTAACAGTTTAAATGGAAACAAACACGTCCTCACTATGATTGAGTATTTTACTAAGTGGGTTGAATCAATTCTCCTCTCTTACATAACTAATGAAAAAAATTCAAATTCATTATAAACCACCATATATGCATCTATGGCATTCCCTCTGATATTATATATGATAATGGTGGTTCCTTAAAAAATAAATATGTGAACTCACTCTAAACCTAATACCATATTAAACAATGATTTTCCACCCCTTATTTTTCTCAAGGCAATGGCCAAGCTGAGACATCTACCAAGACTATTTTCAAGGTCCTTAAAAATATTATTAATTTCATTGGTTGTTATTGACACTTGGAATTATTTATTTCCCTATAGTCATACCATACTAGCACCAAAACCCCAACATGATTAATACCATATTCCTTAGTTTATGGCATTGAAGCTATTCTACCTATTGAGATTGATTTGCTTTCCTTGTGCATTTCATTATAGGATATCATTGATGATTAGTAGTATAGAGTTTTTCAACTATAATAAATGGAATAACTTGATGAAAAGTAGGTAGATTCCTTGAATAATATCCAAGCACATAAAAATAGGTTACATTATAACTATAATAAATGTATAAAACCTAGAGAGTTTTAACTTGGTGATCTTGTGTTAAAATAAAATCATAAAAATGCCAATACAGAGTGAGAAAACAAAATTAAATTTGATCCCAATTATCTAGGTGTTGGAGATTTTTAAATGATGTCATGGTGATGTCATGGAGGTGTCCAAATTATTGGATGAAGTTTCTTATTATTATAAGTGACAAGGACAAAGTGTGTAATATGCTTGTCTTAGTATGCTTAAAGTTGGCTTAGTTTATCTTCTATTTTGGCATGGTTAGGAATGCTTAGGGATGAGTATAGTGATTTTTGGTTGTGAAAGAGGTCCTATAAAATGTCAATAATGATTTGAGTGATTATGTTCATGAGTGGATTTCATCTATTTTATCATTATTTTCATCTACATTTTTTGGGTCTAGTGGCAAAAAATTTGAGTAGGCATTTTGATGACATCATCATTACCATGTGTGGATGAGTCAAAGGGAGTTGGTCATATGGTTATGATCAAATTAGTTCCAATTTGATATGGTCCAAGTATAAATTCATGAAATGATTCTTATACAAAGATATTTGTGTGAAAATTTGATCTCCTAATCATTTTGACAATGTTTTCTATGTTCAAGTAGAGCCAAGTAAGCAGTTTAGTGATGTAATATCTCACACATATGAAAATTTTAGGAGCAAATGTATATATAGATGAATTAAAATATGAGATAATATATTATTAAATAAATATTAGGTCATGTGACTAAGCATGATAAAATATATGAAAGTGCAAATTTGGGCTCCCAAGTAGTTTGATAGTGTTTTCCCATACTTAGCCAAATTTGCAATGTGGATAAAAAAGTTGAGTAGGCATTTTGATGGTGTTATATTTCACATGTGTGGTAGTTTCAAGAGAATTTGATTATATGGGTTTGTTTATTTTTTTTAGTTGATATTCACTAATTTTTAGTTCATGTGATGAAGTGTGTCAAAATATATGCATGTACAAAGTTGGCCTTCCAAATAGTTGTAGGCATAATGGGCTTTATGGCAGAAAAATTTAAGTAGAATAATGGAATTATATATTACACATGTGAAAGTTTAAAGAAAATTTTAACACATGTTTGGATACTCCTATGTGATGAGATCATATGGTCCAAATTTGAGATCATGCATCTAAGCGTAGAAAAAGTTATTGAGGTTGAAAGTTAGCCTTCCAGGCAGATAAGCAATGGTCCCCATAGTCTATTTTGCACAATGTTAAAGATCAGGACTAGATGGAGATCTAATGGTTCACGGGAGTTCATAAATATATATATATATAAGGTGAATATTAATTCAAATGGTTCAATTTTTTTATGCTTAAACTAAGTAAAGATTGAGCTCCTTACAAAATGATTGATGGAGCATGTTTATTCTAAGATGTCAGGATGCAACAAGATGGTGCCAAGTATTTGATGTTTAATGTTGAGTAGAGATAAAGATTAATATTATTTCATGGATAAATATTTATTAGGTTTTTTAATTGATCCATATCAATGGAATTCACTAAATTTAAGAGGTAAAAGTGACAATTGTCTAGCATGACTAAAGTGAGGATAATCTCAAAGAGATTGATGGAGTGTATGAGGTCAAAGTTGCTAAATTACACAAGATGAGGTCAAATACTTGAATTTTAAGATTTGGGAATTGGTACACTATGAATTAAAGTTTGAATATGATCAAGCATGACTTATTTAATTAGTGAAGATGTGAGATGATAGCTAGTGTTTGAAGTTTAACTGTGACCATTTGAATTTAACAAAGGAAAAAATAGTGCTATGTATTTTAGCCATAAATTATGATCCAAGATGAATTTTCTCGTGGTGTAAAATTATAATTTTTATATAAATCTAAGTTTCATCTATAAATATAAATTTAAAGATTTGAAAGTGTGTATATTCAAAGTTATGATGGTTTAAAATTGACTATGTTTTCATATATGTTCTACAAGTGACCTGAGAAGGATGTTTGAGCTTGTTTTGATGTTTCATGATGAATTAACTACTGGGGAGTGTTATAGACTCCATGAGGACCATTTATTTTCATTATAAAAGTTGGAACGATCATAAGTAGTATGAACAAGGGGTTAGAAGTTGACTATGTTTTCATTCATAATGACTATGTGTACAAAGAGGTGTTTGAGCTTATTAGGGGTTATCAAAAGAGTTATTTGATCTATGTTGGCACTTTAATTGGACCTATAGATCATGTGACATGGTTCCATGATTTTTTAAAGGATCTTATGTTCTTATTTTGATTAATGAAGTGCTAAATGGGTGAATAGGTCTCCATAATGTAGATTGAATTATGACATTTTATTAATCAAGAATTAGTCAATAAAATAAATAAAAATGCATAAAGAAATAAACATTTCAATCCAAAATATTCATGTGGGGATTGCTAATAACAATGAATAACAAATGAAATAAATCAATACTAGTTACCTTCCCAAATCAATTACATCACCTAAGAGAAGCTCCAAACATGTTCTCTCTTTGATCAAGCATTCTTGTCTTTGTCAAAAATGGTGGTAAAAATCCTTCTGATGTTTCAAGAACACTTTGTAAAACCTAGGCTCAAACTATAAGGAATCTCTAATCTAGCCTATCATTGAAACTTACCCAAATGCAAATAATACAATAATTTAAAAAAAAAAAAAAAAAAACTTATGGAGAGATTTTAGCATTATAAGCCTACACAATTTAACCTTAAAAATTATGTCCTATGCCCTCTTATTTATAAAAATTTGAGATTGACCATAATGAATTGTGATCACCCATCTTGAGATCAAGATGTGTGGCCGAGAAACCATTCAATTTTAGAGGCTAAAATCAATAAATTCCCTAATAATTAATTAGGAAAAAGGGGCATTAATGAGGCATGGGAGGCATTAATGAGGTATGGGAGACTAGGATTCACATATTTTATGCATTTATGGCTTAGGGATGCCTTCCCCAAAAATGATGTCATTAGGTGATGCAATTAATAGTAATCAATTTCTAAAAATAAATATTCAATAACTTTCATGTAAAATCCACTTAAGCTCTTGATTTGAATTAATTAACCTTAAATGAGATTAATCGACATTTATGAAATTATTTGGAAATTAGCCCTTAATTAATCAAAATGGTTAAAAAATCATATTACTGGGTCATAATTTGACTCAAGAAGAACTGGAATGAGATGTTAGCTACATTGGAACTGTATTCCCATTTAGGATGTTTCCAATACAAAATAACAAAGGTACATGATGTGTACTAATGAACTAGAAGAAAAGAGTAATCCATAGCACAAAAAGGCAAAACCATTATTTTGACTCAAAATGAATTGATCAAAGTTAGGAATCACATAAAATGCATTACCCCATTTAGGGATGCTTTGGCCTAAATTGGCACTTGTAAATAACAAGTTTGAACCATTTAGTGTGTTTTAGTGATTTTGACCTAAAATGTGCATTTGAGTGCAATTCAAATAAGATTGATAATTTCAACACAAATGGTGCTAGGAATTGGATGTCTACATTTTTCCCTTATTTGAGAAGGTATAACAAGACATTCAAGTGAAACAATATCTTTTAAAATAAAAGAATTATCAAGAATAAAATGGAAATGACCCATGATGCCCCCTTGAGAGGATATACTAGGATGAAAGAAAAAGATGGAATCTCAAAAAGAGAAGGAAAGTGAGAGCTTAACCCATGGAATAGATCACATCCATATGAGCTAATGTTTGCACACATGGTTACCATTAATTAAACAAATATAATTAGAGGTATAATAGGCCCCAAAGATAGGGGAAATGGGAAGGATTAAATCCAAACATTTAAGGGACACACTTTGAATGCACCTAATTTGAGAGTGCAAGTTGCACACTTACGGCATTGATCAATCTTGAGACAAGTTACACAATAAAACATTTTCATCATGGGAAAAAGTGTGGAAATCTTAGAATTAGAGGAAAAGGAGAATTTAGTCCCCAAAAAATGATAATAAAAAGTGCTCTAGTAGAGTATATTTTATCATGATAAGATATTTGTGCCCTAGTTGGGATAATTTTGATCATGGATAAAGAATAAATAATAACTAGCCCCTGTAGGGATGATTTAGATTTGTTAATTAGTTTAAATGTTGTACCCTAGCATGGGTAAATTGGAAATCAATTAGCTCAAGGATATAACCTAAAACATAATTTAAAGTGAGTGGGAGCAAACATAGATGCAATAGTGGAATGGCTTAGAAAAAGCCACAAAAAACTAGGCATATGAGAATGCACAAAGTGATTAAAGAGATGAAAATAATAATGAAGATGGTCGAGCTAACTCCAGATGTATAAGACAAGTGGGCGTTGCCTACATAGTTTCATGGGTGCATGTTATAACATGAACTTTAGGCCAATGTAGTTCAACTAGAAGTGGGAGAGAATGGAATGAGGGATGATGAAAACTGACAAAGAATTGATTAGACTCATGTTTTATGCAAAGAGATGCACGTATAAGCATTTAGTCAAGTGCTAAACCTATTGAACCTAGTGTAGTGTATACATAATTTTCTTGAGATTTTTTCATTAAATCTATGTTGATGTTTAGACTTGAGTCTAGAGCACAAAGTTCTTATTATTAAAAAATAAATTAGGCATCATAAGTATGAATAACTCATGAGGATATGGCATTTCAAATATATAGATTTGGTTCAAATTTGAATACTTATAGCTAAGGATAATGGTGAAATAATGACCAAAACTAGAGTTATAACTATTTACATTTAAACAAAAAATCAAATCAAATAAAAATATATAAACATAAAAGAACCAAACTTAAAATTAGGATATGAAAAATCAAGATTCAAGTAGGAACAAGAATATTTAAAAATGAAAAGAAAGAAAATATTAATGACATAGGATCAATATATAAAAAATCAAGATCTAGGTGGACCATCAAGAAATTCTATAACACAAAAGAGCAAAACACAAATAAGAAAACAAAATACCAACAACAATCAAATAAACAAAAAATAGACAAGCAAAAAAAGATACAGGGAAACACAAAACTAAGACGAGACATGAAGTAATAAAAAGAGAAAAGGATAAGAAATAAATGGAGAGGTGTGAAATCAAAACAAAACATCAATAAAACACAAAAAAACAACAATAAAACTCAAATAAACACACACACAAAAAAACCAAGTTAGTGTGGTTTAAACATAATTGTTTATACACATGTAGTAGAGGCGTTACTTTCCACTACAACATAATAAAGAGAAAAGACACAAAAGTTTCTACCTAATTAAAGAGGAACAATGATAAAATAAATGGGGGAAGAGAATAAAATGAATGGGTTGGCCGAGTTGACTCCAGATGTATAAGACAAGTGGACACTGCCTACATAGTTTCATGGATGCATGTTCAAACATGAACTTCAAGCCAAATGTAGTTCTCCCAAGAAGTGGGATAGAAGACATGATGATGACTAGAAACATATTATTAATGTTGTAGAATAAAAGGGAAGACTCAACAAATGGGATTGGTCTTTTAAAATGGAAATTTGGTGAGATGAGAGAAAATAACCTTGTAAAATGGCAAGTGCATGGGAAAAGCTACCTTTACACATTGAAAATTCAATGGGATAAAATGCTTGAAAAATGGCAAGAATGTGAGATGAAGAATGTATAAAAGCATAAGACAATGTATTTTTTATTTTGAGAATTTTTTTATAATGTTTTTGGTGTTTTTGGGATAAAATATGTATAAAGGGGAAATAAACTAATCAAGGAGATGTTCATCTAAGAGTATAAGTTCCAATAAATAGCTAAGTTATCTACAATAGTAATCATAGATATAAAAAAATGGACCAAGGAACTAACTGAGAGCTCCAATAATAGCTAAATTTGACTACAATGACACATGCTCTCAAATCAGTGAGAATAAGGATCTTGAAAATATAACAATAATGTTCACCAAAGATCAACAAATGTGTAGTATAAAATTAATCTAAAGAACCACGTGGCAGGCAGATCCTAAGCTAAGAAGATGTTCTTGTTCCCTTATCTATAATATAAGCTATAAAATACTATTTTGGCTTAACTACTTTGTATAACTAGTATTGAAGGTATTAATAATGTTGATGAGACATAATCAGGATCTTAAGCAGTCAAGGGATAAAAGTGTTTAGGGTAAAACAATCCCAAGACATAATAAAAAATATAGTTATCAAATAGAATGACATAGGGTAGGATAAAATGTGTTCAAAGTACCAATGGTCCAAAAGTGTTCACTATCTAGAGTCATGAAAGGTGGTTCAGGGTAGTATAAAATGGTAGGATGAAACTACTTCAGCATAAGTTTCCCCCAAGTAAGAGATCTTGTAGATAATGGTCTAAAGTTGTTCATGTGTAGAACCTCTTAAGGTACACAATGTTCATGGGCTCTGGAATTTCTTTAGCATTTCATTTAACTAGTCAAGATACCCCTAATCTATAGTTTGCCATGATAACAAATGGTCCCAACTAATTAGGTTAAAACTTACCTTTATTTTTGCATTCAATGTTTGTATTGTTTTTGTCTTCTTTTATAACCAAATAACCAATCTCAAACTCCTGAGGGATGATTCACTTGTTGTGACTTCTCCATAATCTATTTTGATAGGCCTATATTTTTCTAGAGAAGTCAAACACTTACCATCAAGAAGTTATAGTTATTGTAGTTTTGAGACATTGTAGTCCTCGTCATCTTTAATGTGCTCCAATGATACTCATAATGATGGTAGCTTAATCTCAATCAAGATAATAGCTTCAGTGTCATAGACGAGGGAGTATGTATTGGATCCTATTAGAGTTCGATGACTAGTTCTATATGCCAAGAGGGTAGTAAATTTTGTAAGTGCTAATTATGGCTAGTGTCATTAAAAATCTTCTTTAAAATGACTATTATAGTTTTATTTGATGCCTCAACTTGTTTATTGCCTTGTAGGTTATATGGAGTTGATTTTTTGTGTTTTATCTTGAATTTTGCACAAAGATATTTTACATCTTGGTTTACAAAGGATCCACCATTATCAGATATAATGCATGCAGGGATGTGATATCGATAGATGATATAGTAATGGATGAATTTGGAAATCCAATTCCTAGTGATGTAAATGAGAGGAATGGCTTGAATCTACTTATTAAAATATTTGGTAGTAGTCAGGATATGCTTATGGCTATATGAAGATGTTGGGTTTATTTTCTTGATGAGATCAAGGCCCCGTGTTGAGAAAAACCATGGTGTTGTGATTGGCTATAGTGATAAATAAGGTAAATATATAAAATTTCTATATTGTTGACAAGGAACACACTTCCTTACATAATTTCAAGAATCAGTCTCTATGTTTGGCCAATAATAGCCTATTCTAAGGATCTTCTTTGTTAATACTACACCATTGGTATGGGCCCTATAAATTTCTTCATGAACCTCCCTCAATGCTTTCTTAGATTCTCCTAAAGCTAAAAAATGAAGAAACATTCCATCATAGCCTTTATGATAAATCATGTCTCTTAGGAGGGTATAACATGATAACAGTGATGGAATAATTTTTTATGACTATTGGATAGGTCAACTAGGAAAACATGATAATGGAATTATTTATTAAAGTCTTAGAACTAGGGTAATTTAGGTGGGAGATTAGGACCAAAAATGTTGCATACCCTCTCTAAATCTAGTATAACATGTGCATGTTAAATAATATTTTCAACAGAAATTGATACTCTTTAGCACCACCATCAATTTATATCATGGAACCAATAATTATCATTACATAATCTGATCTATTATGTACTCTTAGGATTTGTTCAAATTATAAAAATTTAAAATGACCTTTGAGATTTTCAATAATTTGCTTGTGAGGAATGAGCTTGTCATCTCTAGTTTGATACTGATCAATGGTTTGATTAATGATTAATTAGGAATCACCATAGAACTTTAGACTTTGAATGTCCCACTGTATGGCAAGGTGAATCCCTATAATCAATGGCTCATACTCGACCATATTGTTTGTATAATGAAACTGTATATGAAATTCTTTGAGAATCAGATCCCCCTAGGGTGTAATCAATAATATGTCATCTCCAAATCCATAATGTTAGTTGGTCTTAGCTCTAATACCAACTGTCAGGATCCCCTGTTCTTGAAGAGCACAGTTGATTACCTTGTATAAGCAACTAAACACGAAATTTAACCAAAAGTAAAATATAACTAGAATTTGGAAATAACACAGAATATGAGAGACAATACCCAATTGTATTAATACTCATCTAGAAGGAAATTACAATAAATAAGTGCCACACTCTTCTTCCCACACCTCTCAGATTTCCCACACCTGGTGTACAATAATTCACCTTCAAGAGTTCACTCTCTCAACTACGGTCACAATAAACAACTCAAACACAGAGTTGTTGTTCACCTCCAACCAGTCAATATCACTGCTACCAATACCATAGAGTATACACACATACTCCAAGTCTGAGTACACCACGTACTCCAAGTAGATCTCACCTGATCTTACTACCTATTGTGTTGTTGATCTCCCTGATCTTACTGCCACCTGTAGATCAACCTAGTTTTGCACACCTGCAAACCTTGATCTCACACACACACACACCTATAGATCAATCGACCTTACTTACCATGATGAACCCTTGTCCTTGCCTCACCAAGTCCTTATGATTCTCCAAACTAGCACCCATGTGGATCTTTTACTAGATCTTGCTCTCCTGTAGATCTACTTGATCATACCCACTTGGCACTGTGGCACTATGAGGAGCCAACCTTTCTCTCTTCCCTTTGAAGAAGCTAACCTTGCTCTCTCTATCTAGCACACTTTACAATATAACCCATGAGTCTATTATATAGATGTCATATAAACAATAATTAGAATTTTAATTACAATAATTAGAACTGCAGCTCCAAGACTAAAATTAGCCTTTAACATGCAAACAAACTATCCGTCCAAAAATAGACCAATTTAGGAGTCACATGTAAATGCATGCATACACAGGCTATCGACATTGGTGCCTATCTAACTGATGTCATCCGACCCATAACCAACGTCAATTACTGTGAACACTAAAGATGACCGACGTCGGTTGGCCTGACTGACATCAATTGCCTGTAACTTAGCAACCTCCTCCTATTTACATCCTGGTGAAGCTTTTAGCTCCATAACCTAACAATCTCCCACTTGGAGATAAACAGTTGCACCTATACCTATACCTGTACATCATCTAATCTATTTCTTGGCTTGTATCCCTCTTCAAGATCAATCTTGAAGACCATCCACCACACATCTTGTGGTGCACCGCATGTCATCCAAGTAACCTAC
Source organism: Torreya grandis (assembly GCA_037957365.1). Taxonomy (NCBI): domain Eukaryota; kingdom Viridiplantae; phylum Streptophyta; class Pinopsida; order Cupressales; family Taxaceae; genus Torreya; species Torreya grandis. Next base: position 1,095,268 of record JARHVA010005606.1, on the reverse strand, counting down.
CACATCTGAATCTACATACCCATGTAGAGAAGTCCTTGACCCTGCATAGCATGTTAACCTACTATTGGTCCCTCTCAGATACCTGAGAACCCACTGAACTACTTTTCAATGCTTCTTTCCTGGATTGGCTCCAAACTTGCTGACAATACCCGCTACTAGGGCAACAATAGGTCTAGTACACATGTACTTAACCTCATCATGTGAATTAGGACCCTGTTCTGTGAACTATCCATCCATAGGTGTGCTAACCAGTTCTGCATCTTGCATATCAAACCTCACCACTACCTTATTCACACAATCATCTGGAGACAAAGTCAACCTGTGACCTTCCCTATCTCTAGAAAAACTCATGCCAAAGAATTTTGCTACTCCCAAATTCTTCATGACATACCACTGAACTAACTTTACCTTTAGCTCAGCAAAACCCTACATGTGTGACCCTGTAACAAGCATACACACAACATACAGTAATAGGATAATGTTGCAATCATCATCCAACCTGGTAAAGAAAACACAATGGTTACAATGACACTGACTAAAGCCATGCTTTGTCATACACTTGTCAAACTTGTACCACTATCATGCAGCTTCCTCAAGACCATATACCCTAGCCTTCCATCTCACGTGTCCATTCCCTCTCTTCTTTAACCAAAGAATCCATTTGTCTCTTAGTGCTTTCATCCTAGCTGGCAACTCTACCAAATCTCCCATTTGGTTCTCTTCTGAAGAATTCATGCCATGCTCCCACTGTTTCCTAGATCCTACCTACTCTGCAATGAGCAACAATTATAAAGAAGGGGAATAACAAATTTGAGGCTTACTTACACTTTCAGTCCTCCACATGGGTGTTTGAGACTCCTTGATAGCTTGTTATCCACCCAAAATTTGTTCCAGTGACCAATGTTGGTCACCACCCAGTCTGCATCCAACAGACATCGATTCCCTGACCGACATCAGTGTCAACCTGGTCACCAATGCTAGTTCTCTGACCGACATCAGTTGCCACTTGCCTGACACCACCGACTTCTTCAGTCTACACATGATCGATGTCGGTGGCTGCCTGTTTGATGTCGATTACCCCTGACTGATGTTGGTACCTATGTTTTCCTGTGAGTGATGACTTTTTACCTGCGAGCTCACTTTGAATCAAAACCCTGTCCAAACTACCCTGCTCAGAGTTATTCAATCCCATCCACTAATCTCTGTCGATCATCTCCTCCATAAACACCAAGGCTTTCTAGTTCTTAAGTTTGTCAAAGACATCTAACTTCCTCTTAAGAACATGCATCTCCTTCTTGCTCATGTGACCAAGCCTACAAAGCCACATCTTCACAATAGAAGAAGAATCAATAATACAAGTAGGTAGATAAAGAGTACCTATTTTCTTACCACCAACTAATTCAAGTGCATCTACTATGAGAGTTCCTGTGCATCTCTCATCACCCAACTTTCCTAAAGAAATTAGCCTCATCTTCAGAACTAGGACCTACATGACATCCTTCAACACCCATGTGTTGGTCGTCTGCAATTTTAGCCGCACTTCCCCTTTGCCAATACTTTGACAAGGCTCACCAACCCCTAAATAAATCTTTCCAAAGTCTCCATGGACCTTAACATGGAAAAATACTCTATTTGGGGCTGCATGGAAAGAGGAAATAGAATCTATAAACCAAGATTCTACTTTATCCAAGGAACATATAAGAGCAACCAGTGTAACAATCCATGCAATAATACCTACTTCTTTATTTCCTTCATGCTGATCTTCTACCAACCAACAATCTTTCTTTACTTTCTATTTATTTTTTATAATACCGTAATTGACCATTCTTGCTTTTGAGTTCCTCCATTCTTAGTGTACTTTCTTCTGCCATTGCTATACTCCCACTCAATCAAAAACCCCTGAGAGTGACTTGTAATCAAACACAAACTTGCTCCCTACAACCTGGCTCTAATACCACTTGTTAGTTGATCCTAGCTCTGATACCAACTGTCAGGACCCCCTGCTCTTGAAGAGCACACTTGATTACCTTGTATAAGTAACTAAATGCAAAATTTAACTAGAAGTAAAATATAACTAGAATTTGGAAATAACACAGAATATGAGAGACAATACCCAATTGTATTAATACTCATCTAAAATGAAATTACAATAAAGAAGTGCCACACTCTTCTTCCCACACCTCTCAAGCTTCCCACACTTGGTGTACAATAATTCACCTTCAAGAGTTCACTCTCTCAACTATGGTCACAACAAACAACTCAAACACAGAGTTGTTGTTCACCTCCAACCAGTCAGTATCACTACTGCCAGTACCATAGAGTATACACACATACTCTAAGTCTGAGTACACCATGTACTCCAAGTAGATCTCACCTGATCTTATTACCTATTGTGTTGTTGATCTCCCTGATCTTACTGCTACCTATAGATCAACCTAGTTTTGCACATCTGTAAACCTAGATCTCGCACACGCACGCACACACACACACACACACACACACACACACACACACACACACACACACACACACACACACACACACACACACACACACACACACACACACACACACACACACACACCCTATAGATCAACTGACCTTACTTACCATGAATAAACCTTGTCCTTGCCTCACCAAGTCCTTATGATTCTCCAAACCAGCATGCCTATGGATCTTCTACTAGATCTTACTCTCCCACAGATCTACCTGATCATACACACTTGGCACTGTGGCACTATAAGGAGCCAACCTTGTTCTCTTCCCTCTGAAGAAGCTAACCTTGCTCTCTCTATCTAGCACACTTTACAATACAACCCATGAGTCTATTATATATATCTCATATAAACAATAATTAGACTTCTAATTACAATAATTAGAACCGCAGCTCCAAGACTAAAATTAGCCTTTAACATGAAAACAAACTATCCATCCAAAAATAGACCAGTTCAGGAGTCACATGCAAATGCATGCACACATAGGCTGTCGACGTCAGTGCTTGTCTGACCAATGTCAGCTGACCCATAACCGACATTAGTTACTGTGAACACTAAAGATGACCGACGTCGGTTGGCCTGACTGACGTCGGTTGCTTGTAACTCAGCAACCTCCTCCTGTTTGCATCTTGGTGAAGCTTTTAGCTCCATAACCTAACACACAAGACATAAAGGAGCCATAAAAATATATCTTCCATTATTTAGGTTCCTATAATGTTTGTTCTATTACCATAATAGAATCATCTAGAAAGTCAAATTTTAGAGGTTGAGTATCTATGATAGGGGATTATTCAAGTTGATCAATAATAACCTACCCCTTGATTACTTTGTCATTCTAATACTCAATGTAAAATTTACTTAGGAGCATAACCCATTTAGCCATACATCCTTGAAGATCTGATTTAGATAATAGGAATTTGAGAGGGTCTACCTTAGTGAAGATAATAGTTTTGTTTTTTAGCATATAATGTCATAAATTTTTAGTAGCAAACATCATAGCTAAACACACCTTCTCAATAAGTGTATAATTATGTTCATAATTCACTAGAATGTATCTTAGATAATATACTCCATGTTATTTACCTTGATCATCATGTTGGGCCATAAGTGCCCCCAGTGCATGCTCTATTGTTGATATGTAAAGAAGTAATGGTCTTCTAGGTTTTGGTGGTCTCAAGACTAGAAGAATGGCCAAATATGTCTTGAGTTTTACAAATGTTATCTGATAATCTTCATCCTATTTAAAATTTACCCCTTTCTTCAAAATGTGGGTAAATGGGTGGCACTTATCTACTACTTTATAACTGAACATGCATGTAGATTGGATCTTTCCTTGCAGGGTTTGTATCTATTTAAAATTATTTAGTGAAGGCATCACCATAATGGCCTAGACCTTGGTAGGGTAGAATTTAATTTCTCTTTGTGATACAATAAAACCTATAAATTTCCTTGATGTGACTCCAAAGACACATTTCTTAGGATTTAGGCAAACTTTATATTCACAAAATCTCTCAAAAATTCATTGTAGAACATTAGGATGTCCAGCTCTTATTCTTGATTTTTTTAGTATATCATCAATATATTCCTCAACAATATCATGCATCATGTCATGGAAGATGATATTTATGGCGTGTTTATATGTGGCTCCAGTGTTCTTTAAGCCAAATGGCATGACTTGGTAATAAAAGGTTCCCCAAAAAGTGGTGAATGCAATCTTATGTTGATCTTCTTTGGCTATCTTAATCAGATTGTATCCATAAAATCTATCCATTAAGAATAGCATCTCTTACCTAGCAATTGAGGCGATAATCATGTTGATGTTAGGTAGAGGAAACTCATATTTTGGGCATGCTTTGTTGATATCTCTAAAATTAGTACAAATACATATACTTAGGGTCTTTTTATTTATTCGAACTATGTTTGAGATCCATTCAAAGTAATCTAGTGGCCTAATAAAACTTTTTCCTAACAACTTTTTAAGTTCTTCTTTAACTAATATGGTAATGCATGGATGTATCTTCCTCAATTTCTACTTGACTGGTTTAGCATTAGGATAGATAACAAGGTGATGCACAACCAAATCTGGGTCTAATCTTGGCATGTCAGAGTATGTTGTCAATATAATCCCTTAAGAGGGATATAATTTATTCACATTTTGCTTCAGTAAGGGAAGCTCCAAGATAAAATTTTTTTGGGATCCTCATAGGTTCCCAAGTTCACTCTTATTATGTTTTCCATAAGGAGTGTAGGTCCATATTATATAATTATAGGTAAGGTGTGATAATGATCATCTTATTTTTCCACGTCTTCTTGATATTCCTCCCAAATTTTTGAATAGTGTGATGAATCAGAATCTGCCATCTTAGGTAAAGGCCAAGTAACAAAACCTTTAAAAACTCAAGAGCAAGATGCTTAAACATTTGTTATTATTTTAAAGAGATGATTGTACTAGCTATATAACTTGGGCTAGATGGACCTTCTACATCCTAAAAGGATGAGAAAACTTTACCATCTAAGAGAACCTAAAATAGGTTTTCACTCAAAGGTTTATCTTTTTCTTTACTTTTTCCCTAATCGATGAACACCTTAAATAGATTTTCACCTGAAGATCTCAATGTTTTTAATTTATTATGACCAATAAAGCTTTCCTACTCTCAAAATTAGGAAAAAGGTTCCAATGATAAATCAAAGCCTTGTTTATGATTTCCAATGGGCAATCCATCTCTTAAACCCATGTATTTTGCAAGTGATTATTCATTCTAAAACTCATTAAGGCATATGATCAAATTTTACTAGTTCTTATCATGGAGTTTGGGATAAAAAGGAATAGGTAATAATGAGGGTTTGATTTAGGATGATAATCACCAATAGAATGGGTTCTTTCTATAGGATTGGAAGCTCCAATGGTTAAGGTTAAAATTCAATTAGAATAAAATTGGTTTATGTCAATAAGCTCATCAAAAAGGCTATAATGGGATACTATGTCACTTCTAAGAGTCTCATTGCTAGTTGATTTGGAAGAATCACTATCAAAAGTTATGAGGTCACCCTCAAGTGGTATAAATCTAATACCATGATTCAAATTAGGTACTCTAACTAATAAGGGTTGTTGGATTCCTTGGCTCATGGGCCAATAAATTTTCCTATATAATCAAGGTGATCCATAATTTGATTAGGGATATGATACTTTGGATTCAAAAAGTAATTAGTAAGGCCTTTAGAATATAACCCATCTCCCTCAGTAAAATCCTCTTGATCTTTATTTGGCATGATAGTAGGTATAAAAACCAAAGGTGGTTTTTGTTATTTCTTCTTTGGATGCCAAATCATTATGGGTTTATTAGGATTATTTAAAGGTTTAGACTTACCAAATGTTTTTGGAGTTTTAGGCAACTTTTCAACATGGAATTAATCCTTAAGAGTATACATGTAAATGTCCACATCTTTAATAACAACCTTCTTCACAAGAGTTGTAGGAAATGGATCAGCTGAAGTGGAAGCAAGATCACTAGGGTTGATATAATTAGATGGAGGTGGATGTGAAACTATAGTCTTTTTCTTCTTTGAAACAAATTCAAAACTTGGGAAATATTTATAATTATGAAATTGGGCCTCAAGATGTTTAAAATATTCATTAGGATATTAATTAGTGAGAATATTAACCTTGATCCCATCATGGGGAAACTTACGACACTAATGTAGGGTGGAAGGAATGAAATATACTTCATTTATCTAAGGAGGACCAATAAGTATGTTATAAGTAAATTCAATGTCCATAATATGAAGAACTGTATGATGTGAAATGGACCCAACAATGATTGGTAACCAAATAGTACCTATAGACTCCCTTTTGGCATTATTGTAATCCTTGTTAGTGATTGTCTCTAGTTGAATGTATTTCATAGTGTAGCCCAATATTTGTACCAACTTAAAAGATATAATGTTCAGCCCTGAACCATTGTCTATAAGAACCTCCTTGATCTTATGGTTCTTAATGATTACTTCAATGTACACTAGGTTATTAAGGCTCGATCTAATTGTAGACATGTCTTTGTGATCAAACATCTCTTGATGAAACGAAGATAAATGTCCCACAAGGTTTTAGAATTATTCAGGGTTTATATTAATTAGAACAGTGGATTCTTTCAAAAGGATATTCAAGATATTTTTATGGACTTAAAATGTCTACAAGAGATCCAAGATGGAAATATATGTAGGTGTTTTGTTCAATTGTTTTGATAGACTATAAGGCTTTTCAACATTTAGATGAGATAACTTGGATTTGGTTGGGATAGTAGTTGGCTTTGGATCTATTAGTGTAATGTTCACTTTAGGTTTTGTTGAATAAGTAGGTGAAGGGACATATAGAGTAACTCATGAGAATCTCATTATGAATACACAACCTAGAGGTGGGAAGGAACCAATATAATTAGAAGATGAAGGCAAAAGGCCTTAGAGGGTGACTCACGGGTGTCTATTTGTATTACTACAATTTTGAGTCAACAAAGAGCCATTATAATTATAAGAAGGGTGTTTTCCAAAAATATTAACCCATGAAAATAGAATTACAACAAAATTATGTGAAATCGATGTGGTATTACTAAAAAGAGAGGGTGTTGACCCTATAATGATGGGTCTCATACTACAAGGAGCATGAGATGGGTCACATGGTTTAATATTAATAGTATCAATATGGGTTGCATAAATGCATCCCATGGTATTTTTAAAGTCATAAGGCATGTTGTTGTAACCCACATTATTAGTATGGGTATTATGATTATGATTATTCTCATGTTGATTATGATTTTGACCCTGATTTGGGTTCTAATTCTACCTCTATCCTTGGTTTTTTCCTTGATTTTGATTGTTCCTTAGTGGGGGTTGATTATGTTGAGGAAAGGGGTCCTTGTAGATTCCCATGTCTTAATTTATTTCTTGATTAGGGGTCAATTTAATCTCAACTTCACCACTCTCAGTGAGATCCTCAATAATCTATCACAATTAGATGCAATGATAAGCACTATGACCAAAAACATAATTAAAGTTGCACCATTCATTCTCTTTGTACCAATCTAGTTTTGGTTGATCTTGAGGAAATGGCCTTGGTATTGGATATACAATCATGTTAGTTATTATGATCTTTTGGAACATTATTTCAATTAGTTCTCTTAGTTTACTAAAGATACTAAAACTATCATAGTTTTCCCTTTGTGGAGGATGTCTCTAAAAAATAGGTGGTGGGTTAGGGGGAGCTAATTATACATTTGGGGTTAGTGGATCCTGTATCATTTGTATGTGCCTTGTTTTAGTCACCCCAATTCTAATCATGTTCATGTTCTTGTTAAAGCCTTTAGGCTTATCTTACATAAATATCTAACTAGAAATGGGGTCATATTTAATGTTTGACCTTATGCAAATATCTTAACAAGGCCCTTGGCATTAAGATCCTACTTAATATATACACCCTTGTTTATGATCTCTTCAAATGAGTTAGCATAATCTAGACGTAGATTGTGCATGACCTTAGGATGTAAGTTCTATGTAAATATATCTACCAATTATTTATTTGGATAATTATGATGAAAGTGACCTACTAATGCTCTCCATATCTATAAATATGTGGCAAATATTTTTCCATCATGTTTTTTGACTTTTCACAAGTTAACAAAAGTCAATTCATGTTCTATGTTGTATGAGAAATGGTTGAGAAAATTTTTAGATAAGTCATTCTAATCTATAATTAATCCTTTAGGTAACTTAAGTAGTCAATCTAAAGCTTGTCTTGTTAGACTTTGTGGAAATAATCAAAGTAGGAACATGCTACTATAAGCAACCTCTTGGCATAATACAAAATATGCCTGGATATGTTCACATGGGTCACCCTTTCCTTTATATTTATCAAATTTGGGTAACTCAAAATGATGCATAAAATGGACTTGGATAATTATTAAATCAAATGGATATGGACATATCTCATTAAATTTTTACTTTTTGATTTTATTTCTAGTCTCCAAACATGACACAATCTCCTTCATGGAGTTCTACTCTTACATGTTTGGTGCATTTATGGGTGGAACATAGTTCTATTGGGGTGGAATGTGCCCCTATTATTGGATGGATTTGTGAAGGATATACACCTTACATTCTATGACTTGGTTTTGATTTTCTCCTAGAGTCGAGTAAATAGGTCATTGATTCCTTGAAATCTATTGCCTTGAACTATACATGATTTGTTGATTTTGGAGAGTCCTAGTATATTTACCAATTTTTGTGTTATTTGAGATGAACTAGCCAAATTGTCTTAAGGGATATCCTCAATTATAACCAAATTTTTATGTCTCTATTTTTGTAAAGTAATAAGAGGTCCTTAATGATTAAAGAATTTGTGTTCCATGTCTAGTGGAATATTTTTCACAACCTCTTGTGTCTTATTTTGTTCATTTGAGACACCTTGATTGATTTTTGTCATGTTATCAACCAATTTTTATTTCAAATGTTAAATCACATTTCCTTGTTACTTGGAAGCATTGTTGTGGATTTAAGTAGCAACTAGAGAGTCTATTAAGTCCATGATAAGCTGATCAACAACCATTGACTTATTTTCTTAATATTGTTAACAAGATCTTGATTGGTTGGTTTTGACACTATAAATATGTATTTACCTTTGTTAGAGGAATAAGGTATGTTTATTTGATCAAAAGGTTTATCTTTATATTGGTGTTCTCTTTCTCTAACTAGGGTGTGTAATTTTGCTATAGGAAAATCTAATTGTAGTCTAACACTAGATTGTATTAATCCAAGGAGTGCTTCATCTTGGTTGTTTTGATATTCAGTATAATCCCATTTAGTTCCTATAGTTGTAGGAATGTCCTAAAAGACAACAAAATTATCTTTTACATCATAAAAGTGTTCATCCTCATAGCTAGGGTCATAAGGGACCCCACTATAAGTGAACCTTTGAGTCATGTCTAGAAATTTTTGCCTTATAAGTTTGACTAAATTTGGATCAATGTTTTGTAAACGTGTAAACAAGGTATGAGACTTTATCTTATTTCTAAACAAGTGAGTAAGGTACCAAAGAGACTATAAAAGGAGGGTGGCTTGGATCCACACACAATTATAAGAATGTGTTCACAAAATTACTCAACCTTGGGTAAGGTTTAAATTTTATAAGTTAAAAAAGGGTATAATAACTAAAATAACCTAGAGTGTCACTAGTACACTAAAACATAGACTTTTGAGACATGTCAATACTATAAAATCTATTTCAAATGTGATGAGTTGCTATTATAAAACTAGAAGAAATCCCTTTGAATCATGAAGGAGATAAAACAAACCAAGAAACTCATGATCTGAAAACATGCAATAATTCATAAGTATAAAACTAAAATTAAATGGGCGGCACAACGTCACCACATGGTACTAGGAATGGTAGTATAAAATGTGTTCTAGGACTCAAAGCATGAGTGATACATAAGATGAATTGAGTCCACCAAAGATGATAATGTGATGATGAGTCTATAAACAACCCTCATTTCAAACAAAAAATTGAACCCAAGTTAAAATAAGTCAAGTGAAAATGGCAAGCCCAATTTAACACATTAACCTATAAAACTTAGAAAAGTCCAATTCTGAATTTAAATTATCAATGAGGGACTTAAGAAAATTTGTAAAATTATCTAGACTCAAATGGGCATCAAAACTGTACCAAAATGGATGATATGACAAAATGTTTAAGATGATGATTTAAAAAAAAAAAGATGATTTTCACTTAGATAGCATAATGCCTCTTTATTCAAGAAATTTAGGGACAATGTGTTTGGTTTATGATGTTTTGTTAATAAGAAAGTTTTGATCCAAAATGAGACCAAGTAATCTAATATAAAGATAAATCAACTAATTAATCATCTTAAGCCCTAAACTAACAAGGTGTGGCAAAGTGGGGTTAACTAAACTAGTAAGTTTTCAAATGTTTCTAGATGGATCAGATGTACAAGACTTTCACATTAAAATTAAAGAGAAGAAATACATCAATTGGGTCTGCATCATATGGCTTGTTTTAAATGTATCTTGCCCTTTTTACAGCCACTACATCTATCACTTGCTAAATGTAGTGCAATGTCTAACATGATCATACGTCCTAGGCTTAGCCCCAACGATAGGAGATGGTTTAACCACTTAAACCACCATCCCAATGTGGTGATCCCAACTTATATACCATCCCATCCATGGAGAGGGGTTGAAGATAATGACAGGAGATGAAACCTTAGGTCAAATCTTCCCTAAAGAACTTATGGGAGGTGATGAAATCCTCCTCACAAGTTAAGATACAATGAAAATAAAAAGTAAGTAAAAGAGATTTAAGGTTAATTTCTAGATCATCCAAGCCATGTGAGTCTTAGGGAGATCATTCAAAACATATTTTTTACACCTTTGGACTAAGGTAATTTGTAATGAAGATGGCACTTTCGATCCCAAAAATTCCCTATAGGGGATGAGGGGAGAGCATACATGGACAACTTCTTTTTTGCACAATCAAAACTAACAAAACAAAACAATGATAAATAAATTGTAAAAACTTTAAAATGATTTTAATTTTAAAGCACTAAATGAAATGTTTGGTAGTGTTCTTTTAGCCCCTTGGATTTAAGTTGTAAAACTTATAAAGAGAAACTACAAACTATTCAAGTAAACATCTACATGTTTTCTTAAGCACCAAAATGAAAGTTCCTAATATTTTTTAAGCACACAAAAATAAGTTAAAAATACTAGATTAATTTTTTTTTATCACTTTTCAAGTTATCCCTGTAAGGAAAAAGTTAGAGTTTTATCTAGCCTTGAAGAACTTTTCCAAATGAAACAAATAACTTTGAAAATTGAGCTCTCAATTTCACACAGTGCAATCCCATAAATCCACAATGTAATCTTGCTACTCTACAAAATTGTGACTGGTTAACACAATATCACTACTCATGTGTTAGTCAATATAAATTAACAATATCATTACTTGGGTTAACAATAATGTAAGTCATATCACAATATCACCACTATAAGAGTTGCAATATTCTAAATTAATCGAATAATTCAACCACAATATCATGACTTAGATAGACAATATCATGACTATCACATCACGGTATTTTAGTATCATGAATATCAAGTCATGGTATTACAATATCATGACTATCAAGTCATGGTATTGTAATATCTCTACTAGTGAATTATGATATTACAATATCACTACTAGCAAGTAGCAGTTTTACAATATCGCTATTAGATCTACAGAAAGAGAAAAAGTTAGATCAAAAACATATTTAAATGTAATATCATGACTAAAATGATAAAATCCTAACTTTGTCAGTTGTGGAATTATGGTCTAGAGGACAAAACCATGACTTCCAAAAAATGGGTTTTTGCTCAAAAATTTCTCTTTTTGCTCCCACACTCCAAGATCCTGCATGAAAATGGTTAATAGATTACTTGTAGGATATATTTGATAAAATTCATGGGGTATGATCCCACCAAGTGTAAAAATTTAGATTGGATTACAATATTTGATTAGTCAAGAATTAGTTAACAAAATAAAGAAAAATGCATAAAGAACTAAACATATCAAGCCAAACTATTCATTTGGGGTTACTAATGATAATGAAGAATAAAATAAAAGAAATAAATACTAGTTACTTTCACAAATAGTTCCATCACCTAAGATCAGATCCAAGCATGTTCTCCCTTTGATAAAAGATTCTTATCTTTGTCAACAATGGTGGAAAAAACTCCTCTAATGTCTCAAGAACACTTTGTAAAAGTTAGGCTCAAACTAAAAGGAATATCTAATCTAGATTATCAATGAATCTTACCCAAATGCATATAACACAATAATAAAAACAAAAATGAATTGTGGAGATATTTTAGCATTATATGTCTACACAATTTAAGCTTAAAAATCATGTTTTATGCCTTTCTATTTATAGATTTTTGAGATTGATCAGAATGAATTGTGACTATCCATTTTGAAATAAAGATGTGTGTCCAAGAATCCATTCAATTTTGGAGGCTAAAATCAATAAATTCCTTCATAATGATTTGGAAAAAAGGGTCATTAATGAGGCATGAGAGGCCATGATTTAGATATTTTATGCATTTATGGCATAGGGATGTCTTCCAAAAAAATGATGTCATTAGGTGATGCAGTTAATAGGAATCAATTTCCAAAAATAAATATTCAATAACCTCTTTGGAAAATCCACTTAAGATCTTGATTTGAATTTATTAGCCTTAAATAAGATTAATCAACATTTGTGCAATTCTTTGGAAATTGGCCCTCAATTAATAAAAATGATCATAAAGTCATATTATTGGGTTGTAATTTGACTCAAGAATGATTGAAAGGAGATGTTAGTTGCATTGTAACCATATTCCCATTTATTATCTTATCAATATAAAATAACAAAGGTATATGACATGTACTAAAAAATTAGAATAAAAGGTTAATCCAAAGCATAAAAAAGTGAAATCATCATTTTGATTTGAAATGAATTGATCAAAGTTAGGAATCACATAAAATGCATTTATCCATTTAAGGATACTTTGACCTAAATTGGAATTTATAAATAAAATTTCAAACTATTTAGCGCATTTTAGTGAGTCTGACCTAAAATGTGCATTTGAGTGCAATTCGAGTAAGATTGACAATTTCAACACAAATGGTTCTAGGAATTGGATGCCTACACATAAGACCTATAAAAGATACAAGGGCCTAATTGAAAGGTGTATCTACTTAAGGGTGACCTATAGATGCTATGGCCAACCTATGAGGATTTTTTTGAGCTATGTCTTTATATGTTAGAAGCCATAAGGGCTAAGGCATGCCTAATGTCTGACTAAGATGGTGATAATCATGAATGATCTATAAATAGTGAAATCAAATATGATTATTTATAGACTTGAGACACTTGGTAAAATGCTTGTGTAAGAATACTATGCAAAGGAATAAGGAGAGTAAGTGTGCCCTGTGATGGGTTAATGTGTAGAGCAGATTGAGAACTGAGTGTATGACATATAGGTCATAATTATTTTGGTAGAATAGTGCTCTTACAATTTGATTATATTAGAAGAGGTCTAAGTGTGCATATGAGGATAGTTTGAGTCAATAAGGAGATATATTGTGGCATGCTTATGCAGGGGTTAGATAATCATAGATCCATCATCATATGTTGAAGACATTAGTTCTAAGGTGGAGGTTTTCTTTTCAAAGAAGGGTCTAAAGGACTTGATCTTCCTTAGGGGCATTTTCTCCTTATGAAACAAGTGTTTCACTAAAGGCCTTTGGTCAAGATGACTTGATCAAGGTTTTTGGTCTAAAGAACTTGACCAGTCTCTTATTTGTAATCTTTTATAGGACAAGTAGTCCATGTGTTGCAGGCTTGAGAGTGGATTTTATTCCCCATTAGGGTTTCCCACAGGAACTATTTATTGTTTGTTTGATCTTGTCTATGTATTAAATAAATGAGCTCTCTTATGAATGTTGCTTGACCAAGTTGATATATGGTAACTATTTAATAGTTTGAAAAGATTAGAATTGAAATTAAAATATCTGAGCTCATTAATTCACCCCCTCTCAATGATTGTATCTATAATACTCATACCATTCATTATCATAGATAATTATAGGTTTGGGGGATATAGGTTAGCTACAACACATGGGAAATAACTAGATGAGCCCATGAATATTATGCATCTCAAGTGATTTTATGTTTGATTTTATTAAACATTATCTATGAGGACCCCTACTTGGGGGCATGGCCTACCACCTTCTCTTCCTCTATTTTCCCTATCTTATTATTATCCTAATCTTAATTTTGGTCTCAAATTATAAAAAATAAATTTGGGTGTCAAATTTAGAGAAAGGATTTAGTAGGCAATTCAAAATTGGTCATTATTAGTAAATCCTTGAAGCTAGTATTTTAGAGTACTTTGACATGGTTTTCCTATGTAGTGGTCACCAAAATTTCATCTTTCTACTTTTTCCAAGTTATTCCCACTTTATCATTATTTCCATCCTAACTTGGTGTTGATTAGTGGTATCTTTCACTATAAGTTGAACTACAATGGGTTGAGGTTTATTTGGACTATGTAGGTAACATTGAATTTATAAGGTCAACTAAACCAACACCTATTCCACACTCTGACTATTTTATGAGCATTTTCATCTATGCTCTCATAATTTTATGAACAATTTAAGCCATGCTCTAGCCATTTTTAAAGAATTTTAACTTATGTTCTTACCTTTTTGTGATCATTTTTCAAACACACTCTCTATGTTTTAAAAACACTTTAAACCACACTTTTACCATTTTTTTATCATTTTAATCCAAAATATTACCATTATTATAACAATTTAAGCCACACTCTCACCATTTTATGAACATTTTAAACCTTGCTCTTACTATTTTGTGAACATTTAAGCCATGCTCTCATTGTTTTATGAGAGCCATTTGAACCCCTACATAAGGTTACTTTATCCTTTGATAGATGGTTCCCTTCTCCATTTTTTATATCCATTTATGTGTACTACATGCCAACAATTCTTGTAAATACCTTATTTCAAAAAAATTATCAAACTCTCCATGAGAGATAAAACTACAAAACCCTAAATAGTTGAAAAAACCCACAAAACCTAAAAACTTGAAAATTCCAAAAATCCTAAACATAAAAAATTCAAAAAAAGGCTTAACACATCCAAAAGAGATGTAAGTATGTAAAATATTTGAATGATTTGTCATCTTATTCACCAGTGGCCCTTGGTCCTATTTTGAGTGGAACTATTCAGAGACTTGCATAAGTAACCCTCCCTTTAAATTTACAAGATTTATTGAGTAGGAATTGTTGACCACTTTCTAGTCTTAGACCTAGAGTGGGGTAAACCTAAAGTCTTAGAATATTCATCCACTATTAGTCCTCATGGTTGCCATGCACCTTTATGAAATAGGGTTATTCAAATAGGTTCACTTTGTTCTCATGTTATAAGATGATTGATGATTCCCTTCCCCTCATTTTTCAACTTGTATTTGGTGTTTTTATAATGTTTGAACATGTATGAAGGTCTTTGGTAAGTTTTAATGAGGTCTTACCATTTAAAGGTGCCATGGTGGAGGTGAATTGATTAGGCAACTAGTGAGGAATCATGAACATCTCTGATCTACTCAATCATGTAAGATATGGTTCATTTTCAATATTTTAAGAACATTATGAATATTCATTGGGGTTTAATTAGAATCCTTAATAGGTTATAAAAGTTTCCTCATATGTTTTGGCATGATATCCATTTATTATGTCTCAGTAAGGTCATGTTTATGTCCTAAAGGTAAGAGTTTTAACCATAATAAGACCTCATTTGACCCTAATGGGCCTCTAAACTACCATCCATGCCTTCACGAGATCTCATGGACTTCATTAGGTCATAACTAAGACATTTCATGAACTATTGAGCCCCATTACCACAAATTTCAATGCTTAATTAGCCCCACAAGTGTTAAATTATGCCTTTTTAGCTTCTCCAACTCTTAACCTAGACTTTAATACATCACTTGACTCATATTTTCCCTCCATCCTACCCATTAACAATGTATTTTGGTCTTAAACATGAGAAAATGTAAGGAATTTTTAGGTTTTATAAGTTTTCCAAATGATACAGATCCATATATTATGAATTAACTTAGGTGGAGTTAGGGATCTATATAAGGAAGTTAATAATGACATGTGGAAGAAATCAAGGTGTTTTAGTGCTTGAGGATCTCAAAACTTATCCACCTTCCCATCTATCTCATTGGTAGGCTTGGAGAACACTTTAGGTTTGTGCTCAGTCCATATGAAGGAGAGAGAAAAAATACCCAAGATCTTGGCTAGAGGAAGTAGACTTGGTCAACTTTCATCCATGGTCATTGGTTTTAAGATTGGTTCCCTAAGATCTATGAACATTAATTAAGAACCTAATGGTTATGTGCATCGTTCACATTTTCATAAGGCAAAGGGAGCAGAATGGTTTTGGTGAATTTCTAATTTGATTGACTAAACTGATGGGCATCTTGATTATTCAAGTCTTAAAGGAACTTCTCATGATTTATTTAATTTTTTTCCCACATGTGTGTGCTTATAGAACTGAAAAACAACTAAACTTTCAAAGTCTATAGTCTATAGGTAGAGTTAGAAGGTACTAATTGAGTTTTAGTGCTTTCACCTAAATATTGATAGTATTAAGGGATTAATAGAATGTTTCATACTTTCTTATGATTCTTTATTTCAAGTGGATATTCATGTATATACTTTAATTTATCTATTTATATCCCTTAATTTCTTATTGTCTCCAAATAAGGGGATACATATCCATCTAGTTTTCGCTATATGGAAATACCTTGTGTTGTTCAATAGTTATCTCAAAGCTTTCAAACAGAGTGAAGAACATGAAGTGGAGTGTTAAAATCATGATAAGTCAACATTATATCTTTATATTCAAGATAATAACCTCCATAATAGCACCACAAAACTTGAAACCAAAATCTTGCCTCTAAATCTTTCCATAACCACTTTAGCAGAAGTTAAGGTTTCTTTGCTAATGTTAAGGTTCTTTGGAGAATCCTAGGTTTCATATTATGATTGTGTATGCCTTTTCTTGGCCTCTAAATTGATATTTCCTTATAGTTATGCATATTAGGGTCTCCAAGTTCATTGTGGTTTGTCTTAGGTAGGCCTTTTAGACATTGGAAAACTACATAGTATGGTTCTAAGTGTTAGAAACACCCTTAGACCCATTAGGGACCAACCCTAACCTTTTGACCACAAACCAAACCTAAATCAAAGTCAAAATCAACCTAATAGATAACCCAAATTTTACCCCAACCTAACCTTTAACCCTCAACTACCAATGGTCACCCTAATTATCAATGGTCAAGCCTGACCATCAACGGTTAGGTTCCCACTACTTAAACCACTAAACTACCACATCACTCTGACTTTTTTTTTATATTTAGCTCATCTAAATTGTGTGTGAGCCCATACATGTGATATATAAGTTTAGACAACAAGTTATACCTCTTTTTAATGTATTTTTTCACCCTTTCTTCCTTTCTATAAATAGAGAGGAAGAGAGGGTGAATGGGGGGTCCAAAATCAATCAACCATCATCCAAAGCTAGAGCTTCTTGCATCAGAGTTTCTTTTGTAAGTCATCTCTTCTAGAAAACCAACAAGTGTAATAGAGACCTAAAGTGTTGTCTTTCATTAGCTAATATCCAAGTGCCATTACTCTATCAAAATTTCCCTAGACTCTATCAATGAGTTTATCAACCAACTACCTCAACCATTCATCAAATTAATAACCAACAAGCTAAGTATATTTTTTTAATCATTCAGTTACTTTACTTTTATTTTAAAATCAACCCAATCCAAACCTATCTCTAATAATCCCATTCTATAACCTCATACAAATAGCCTTTTCTTGGCCAAACCTAACCCACAGTAACCAACAATGTTACTCTAATTATTGATGGTCTATCCCAACCACTGATGATCAACTCAACCATCGACAATCACCCTAACCACCAACTATCACCCCAACCACTAATGGTCACTATGTGACAAAATAATATCAAGTTATTTACACATACCAAACCTCATCCAAGTCTCACTTTCAAACCCTTTGTCTAATCACAAAACCCTACCTTATTTTTTGAACCATACCTAACCTATTTATTAATACTATTGACTTACTTATTTCTATAGTTAGTCGATTCAATATATTATTTTATCAAGCACTTATTTTACTTAATTTTAGTATCTTTTGGTGTTTATGAAATTACTTTATATTTTATAACTTGATTATTTAAAAGTGTGGATTGATAGCCTCTAATGAAGATCATGTTTCTTGGATCTATCTTAATAGGTAATCCACCCTACCATCTATCTAATCAAACCATTTATTTGAGTGCTTTCTTATATGTAGGTCATTCCTCCCAAGCTAAAGAGGAGTATCTCCATTTGTCTAGATCAACATGTGCATAACATATTAGGTTTTTATACCATACCCTTCTTGAGTTTCTTTTCTCTTCCTTTCAAGAACATAAGTGAAATCTATTTGAAATAGTCTAGCATATCTAGTGGGACCTTTGAATATTTTCTTAGGTTCATAGTTGATTCATAGGTGCTTCTTCTTATCTCTCTACTCATACAATGAAATAAAAATTTATTTTGGGATTGAAATTTACTGCATCCATTATTTGCTTGCTTATTTTAGCTCAGATAGCTTAATTAAAACAAATTAATCAACTGTAGTTTCACTCTTGTCACACACACAAGGCCAAACCACTTACATCTCAATAAGCATCAAACATTGACATAAGGCCCAAATGATATTTAATTACCTAGCAATACCTTTCCTATCTATCCTACTTGGATTTCATCACCAAGGGGAGAACTAACTTAGCTCTTTAGTTGAGTACAATCTCTAGTAATCAGTATATTTTGGCTAAGTACCTCAAAACCCTTATCACTATGGTGTGTAAAGTGATGGGGTAGGCCTCAATATCAAGCCACATACTGATCTCCAATACAAATCTCTTTGAGAACCTAAACACAACTTAAAACCAACCATATACTTCTTTTCTAGTACCCGCTCTATAAGCCAATTTTAGTCACAAAATTCTTAAAGCTTAAGGCATAAGCCATAAGAGAGACTAAATAGAATATTAGGATTAATGTGCTTTAGTGTGTGTTTTGTTTCCTTAAATTTTTCTTGTCTTTTCTTTGTTTTATTTATAAAACTGTTTGTATCCTCTTTTTTCCCTTACTTTCATGGTTTTAACCAGGCAACAACTAAGGAACCAAGCAAATCAAGACCCACTTCCTAATCATCCATCTTCTTCTTCTCCCTCATCCATGGAGTACATCTTATATTCAAAAATTTCTCCTCATCCTATTGAGACTCCTATCATCCCTCAGATGGTTACCCAAGGTAATACAAACTTCATCACCTTTATAGATAACAATCACATAGCCCTTTAGCATTGCCTTAACACCATATCCCACCATACCCTTGCTTTAGCTCCACTTATTGACCTACCTTATGGCATGCCATCCCAAATTATGGGAGACACTTATATAACCACCATCTCCACCCAACCTCTAGTCACCTAGGCATCATCCTCTACCAATAACCCCATTGACACTACCATTTAGAACCAACCCACTTAGCCAAGCAACACCTAAGAGCCTCTTTGCCTAATTAATAACCCTCCTAGTATAGGAACAACCCAACATTTAGGCACCAATACCTACCTTACTATAGGATTACCCTATGCTAGTGCCACCACCATTCCTCTTACTTCTAACTTACCTACCTCCACTCTGTTTCAAAACTTGGTGGTTCCCATACCTTCTACCCTTCCACCCATCATTAAAAAATTTACCACCTACCCTTTATCTAATAACCCAACTAAACTTCCTACCCAACCTATGTTAATATCTTAACAAACACCCATTACACCAAACTTGAGATACGTCCCTAACCCATAAGGGTATGTACCTCTACCTTCCACCCAACCACCTATCTCCACATATTCATTTATGGCATCATCTCAACCACCCATGACCACATACTAGTATGTGTAAATTTCTCAACCCCCTATTATCTAACCATATATTGCACCTACCCATACCCAACATTACCTACATTACAACTATGGGGGTGCACAACCCCAAACTAACCTTGTCAAGATGTTAATGGATAAAATGACTACTTTAGAGTCATCTATTTTTAGAGACCATAATATTTTGTCATATGACCAAATATATAATGAATCGATTCACCCATCCATCCCCATTTGACCATATCCTCTTCAATGGAAACTTTTGAAGTTTTCAAAATTTTAAAGGAAGGAGATCCCCAACAACACCTAAGAGTATTTAGACATTCATGTTATATGATTTCCTACGATGATGTTGTCCTTATTCATACCTTCCCCATGTCTTTATCAGGTCTAACACTAGATTGATATAGTGATATTAAAAATCACTCCCTTTTCTCTTTTGCCCAACTAGTTTAGATTTTCTTGGATCACTTTTCCATAAACATCTCTAGGAAAGTCTCCATCACTGACCTCTACTCCATTTGGTAATTTGATGATGAATCCATTGATAAATTCATAGCACATTAGAAAATTATGATAAACCAACTCTCTTTCTCTCTATCCCAACCTAAGCTAATTAAATTATTTGCCTAGGCTTGTGACAAACACATCTCTTCTACTTTACAGGTTCAAAGCTTCAGGACCTTTGATGAAGCTTTCACCATGGCATGAAAACTAGAGAACAAAACCATTGATGAGGAAAAGTTGAAATTGAGAATCAATAACTCTACCTTCAAATCTAATGAGGCTTCCTCCTCTAAACCAAATAGTCAAACCAACACTAACTCCATAAATAAGGGAACCATGAATGTGGTTATCCTTAAGACTTCCCTCCACTCATTATCAACCAATCTAACTCTTCCAACTCCCCCAATCAAAACACCAAGAACACAAACCACAACACATAGAAATAATTTACTCCACTTGAATATTTATATGCTTTAGTCTTGGATAGATTGGTAAAATCTTGTTAGGTTGTGGAGCTAAAAGCTTCACTGATGCAGACATGGAGGAGGTTGCAAAAGAGTTGTGGAGTGTCACAGACACCAGTGTCAGTCAGGCCAACTGACATCAACAGGTAGGAGATAGGAATCAACCGATGTTGGTCAGAAGTCGACTGGCATCAGTGACCCCTAGGTAGATAGGGACTGATGTCGGTCACCTATGGTTCGAGCTGCGAGTATATTACGGGCAGTTAGTTGATGAACCAAGTGTTTGCATGTTTAGAGCTAATTTTAGACTGAGAGCTGTGGATCTAATTATTGTATTAGATGTCTAATTATTGTTTGGATGAGATCTATATAATAGACTCATGGTTGTATTGTAAACTTGTGCTAGAGAGTAAGAGAGCAATATTATAAGCTCCTTCTGTGTGTGAGGTGAGCAATGGTGTGTTCCTCCTAGTGCCATAGTACCAAGTGTGGGTGTTGGATTGGAGAATCAGCAGGGTTCTTCATGTATGTATGATCTTGGTCATCAGGTGAGCATGGCTTCTATAGGAGATCTGCATGGATAAGTAAGATCATTGATTTGCAGGGCATGTGTGTGCAAGGTCAAGGTTCACAGGTGTGCAAGATTAGATAGGATAGCAACACAACAGGGAGCAGAATTAGGTGGGATCTACTTGGAGTACGTGGAGTACTTGTGGAGTGCGTGGAGCACTTGTGGAGTCCGTGGAGCATAGGTGTAAGGTGAACACCAACTCTATGTTTGAGTTGGGTTTTGGGACCTAAGAGAGAACTTTGAGGGAAGATTTACTGTTTATGCCCTAGAGGTGTGGGAGCCCTAGAGGTGTGTAAGGAAGAAGAACTGTGGCAGCCTTCTTTGTTGTATTTCCTTTTGAAAGAGTTTTAATACAAGTTGTGTATTGTCTCTCATATCATGTGTTATTTTTGAATTCTAGTTACTTGTGTATTTTGGTTTATTTCCACATATTAAGTTGCTTGGTAATCAATTGTGTGCTTTCGATTATTTATCCCAACACGTGGTATCAGAGCTAAGGTTGCAGGGAGTAGGTTTTGTGTTTGGTTACAGGTCACTCTCAAGGGTTTCTGATCGAGTGGGAGTAGAGCAATGGTAGATCAAAGTAAGCTAAGAATGGAGGAGTTGAAAAGCACAGATGGTCACCGATGGTCATATGGAAAGAAAGAGCAGGTAAATGAATATTGTTGGTTGGTAGCAGATCAGCATGAAGGAACTGAAGATGCAGATGTTGCAGGTATTGTTGCACAGGATGCTTTGGGAGGTTTCTTGGATAAAGTTGAATCCTGGATAACAGATTATGTTGCCTCTTTCCATATAGCCCCAGGGAGAGGAGCTGGTGAGCCTTTCCAAAGAATTGGCAAAGGTAAAGTGAAGCTAAAATCACAGGTGGCCAACACATGGGTGTTGAAGGAGGTCATGCAGGTCCCAAGTTTGGAGATATGGCTAATTTATTCAAAAAGGTTGGGTGATGAGAGATGCACAAGAACTCTCATAGCGGATACACTTGAATTAGTTGGTGGTAAAAAAATAGGTACTCTTTATCTACTTGTTTATATTACTGATTCTTCTTTTATTGCAGAGATGTGGCTTCATAGGCTTGGTCACATGAGCAGGAAGGAGATGCATGTTCTTAAGAGGAAGAATGATATATTTGACAAGCTTAAGAACTGGAAAGCCTTGGTGTTTATGGAGGAGATGGCAGATAGAGACTAGTGGATAGGGCTGGATACTTCTGGGTAGGGTAGTTTGGACATGGGACTTGATTCAAAGGAGCTCATGGGGAAAAAGTCATCACTCACAGGAAAACACAGGTACCAGCATCGGCAAGAAAACCATCATTGGAAGTAGGTAAGACTGACGTCAATCATGAGGACCAATGTCAGCAACAGTGGACACCGACGTCGGCAGGGTTGGTAGTCAGGACAGGCGTAGGAACCGACGTCGATTGGATGCAAACTGTGTGGTGATCGAGGTCAGTTACTGTAACAGATTTTGGGTGGATAGATAGCTGTCAAGGAGTCTCAAACACCCATATGGAGGATTGAAGATGGTAAGTAAGCCTCAAATTCATTGTTCCTCTTCTTTATACTTGTTGTTGATTGTAGAGCAGGAAGGATCCAAGAAACAGTGGGAGCATGGCAGGAATATGATGAAGAACCAAGCAGAGATTTGGTAGTGTTGCCAGTTGGATGAAAGCACAGAGACAAATGGATACCTTAGTTGAAGAATAGAGAGAATAGACATGTGAGACAGAAGACCAGGTCATATGGTCTTGAGGGAGCTGTAGGAAAGTGGGACAGGACTGACAGGTGGTACTAAGTGGATGACAAAGTAGGGCTTTAGTCAATGTTAGTATAACCATTGTGTTTGTCTTACTAGGGGGATGATGGTCGCAACATTATCCTATTGCTATATGTGGAGGATGAGCTCAGTACAAGTTTAGACATACAGGGTTTTGTTGAGCTAAGGGTAAGATTAGTTCAGTGGCATGTTATGAAGAATTTAGAGCAGCAAAATTCTTTGACATGGGGGACATGGGAGATCACAGGTTGATTTTGTCTCTAGTGGGAGCTGATGTGAATTAGGTGTTGGCAAGGTTCATTATGCAGGATGCAGAATCAGAGCACACTAAGGGCTGGACAGTTTAGTGTCTGAAATCACATGAGGTCTGGTATAGTCCTGAGTTTGCCCAAGCGTTGGGTGTTGTCAGAGAGTTAGGAGCCAATTCAGAGAAGTGGGTTCTCAGGTATTTGAGAGGGACCAGCAGTAGGGATTCATGCTATTCAGGGTCAGGACTTCACTACATGGATTTGTAGATGCAGATGTGGCAGGGTACTCGGATGACAGGAGGTACATCACAAGTTGTGTGGTGGGTTGTCTTCAGGATTGAGCTTGAAGAGGGATACAAGCCAAGAAATAGATTAGATAGGGTACAGGTATAGGTATAGTGTAGTTGTTTATCTCCAAGTAGGAGATTGTTAGGTTGTGGAGCTAAAAGCTTCACTAATGCAAACATGGAGGAGGTTGCAGAAGAGTTATGGAGTGTCACAAACACCGGCGTCGATCAGGCCAACCGACGTCGGTAGGTAGGAGACAAGAAGCAACTGACATCAGTCAGAAATCGGCCGGCATCGGTGACCCCTAGGCAGATAGGGACCGACATCGGTCACCTGTGGTTCGAGCTGCGAGTATATTACGAGCAGTTGGTTGATGAACCAAGTGTTTGCATGTTTAGAGCTAATTTTAGACTGAGAGTTATGGATCTAATTATTGTATTAGATGTCTAATTATTGTTTGGATGAGATCTATATAATAAACTCATGGTTGTATTGTAAACTTGTGTTAGAGAGTAAGAGAGCAATATTATAAGCTCCTTCTGTGTGTGAGGTGAGCAATGGTGTGTTCCTCCTAGTGCCATAGTACCAAGTGTGGGTGCTAGATTGGAGAATCAACAGGGTTCTTCATGTATGTATGATCTTGGTCATCAGGTGAGCATGGCTTCTATAGGAGATCTGCATGGATAAGTAAGATCATTGATTTGCAGGGTATGTGTGTGCAAGGTCAAGGTTCACAGGTGTGCAGAACCAGGTTGATTTGCAGGTGTGCAAGATCAGATAGGACAGCAACACAATAGGGAGCAGAATCAGGTGGGATCTACTTGGAGTATGTGGAGTACTTTTGGAGTGCGTGGAGCACTTGTGGAGTGCATGGAGCACAGGTGTAAGGTGAACACCAACTCTGTGTTTGATTTGGGTGTTGGGACCTAAGAGAGAGCTTTGAGGGAAGATTTACTGTTTATGCCCTAGAGGTGTGGGAGCCCTAGAGGTGTGTAAGGAAGAAGAACTGTGGCAGCCTTCTTTGTTTTATTTCCTTCTGAAAGAGTTTTAATACAAGTTGTGTATTTTCTCTCATATCATGTGTTATTTCTGAATTCTAGTTACTTGTGTATTCTGGTTTATTTCTGCATATTAAGTTGCTTGGTAATCAATTGTGTGCTTTCGGTTATTTATCCCAAAAAATCCAATATCATATGGCTTACCCTAATCAAACCCCCACAATAATTTGATTCTTCTCATCCTACACCTGGTTGGTACAAAGAGGGTGAATTATGCACCTTCCACTGAGTTATTGGACACAATGTTAGTAGATGTAATACCTTCAAGAATGTTGTCCAAAATCTCATTGAAAATAGGGATATTATGTTAGATAACCCTAATTCACCCTTAAAAAAATCACTTGACATATTTATACAACCA
The DNA here is from genome assembly GCA_037957365.1 of Torreya grandis. NCBI lineage: Eukaryota > Viridiplantae > Streptophyta > Pinopsida > Cupressales > Taxaceae > Torreya > Torreya grandis. Next base: position 1,069,853 of record JARHVA010005606.1, on the reverse strand, counting down.
TTTCCTAACCATGCTCCTTCTACCAACAACAAATACAAAGTAGAATATTTTCATACTCATCAGTGCCATATTATCAATATGGTTCTTGTTGAACTTACTACTAAGGAGACTATCAACCAAATCACCTCTTCCCATAAGCCACTTATTGAGGTAATGGAGGCATTGACCTCTCCTTTGATATGTATATCAGAAGAGGAAACCCTTCCCACTCCATCATTTTATTTAATCATACAAAAATCTACCCTTCCTTTAACAATCACTCCTAAGGAATAAACCACTTTATCTACACCTCCCACCAAGGAGTTACCTTCCTATATATTAGAACCCATGGATTAGAAAAAGGATGAGGTAATTATTCCTCCTCCTCAAACCATACCCCTATCCTTTACATCCACTGCTAGAGGATTTAGACCTGTCTATAAACCTTTTTCTAGACTAGTTAAAAACATAAAATCCATATCCAACCCTAACCTAGATCAGGCCACTTTTTGGAAATAGTTTGGAATCCCTTATAAAACCAAATAGGAGCCTTCTTCATTAGATCAACCTACCCTTTCTAATACAAAATCCATTATCACCACAACCCAACCTTCAATCATCCCTGCCCATCAAACCATATCAACACCACCAGAACCAAACTTTCCTAAAGCCACCAAATCACCTTTTGTCAATATAACTAAACCCACCAAGAACCTTGGCACATTTACTAACCACAAAATTACTCACCCATCAATAAAATTGGACCTAAACCCACTAAACCTACCAAACAAACCCCTATCTAAACCAACAAAAAAGTTAAAACCACTTTGGATCCCAAAGATCAAAACTTTGCCTCCCCTATCCACTTTGTCCTCTATTTTGGGACCCCATCCCTCTACCTTGATTTGGAAAACAACCTTCCCAATCAAAACCCAACCACCACTTTTAGTTACACCATCACTTTTACTTTCATCCACAATTATTTTCATTGAACCACCCATGAATATACCTCCTATCTCCTGATCATCTATAACCAAACCACTTATCTCTTGAATGTCTACCCCAAAACTTTCTAACATAAAACCCTTAACCTCTTTACCAAAACCCAAAGAATCCATAAATTTCACCACCTCACCCAAGTTTTTTATCATCAAAACCACTCCTAAAAATACTTCCACCTCAATTACCAAACATAATACCCCTACACCTTTTCTGCCATTACCTAAATCTTACTCAAACATCTTACAAAGGTTACTACAAGAATCTCGATTAACATTTCCACCTATTAGACCATTTGACCCACATAGTCCTAAACCATATTGGTATAATGAAAAACTAATATGTTCATGCAATAGGACACCTAGGTATGACAAAGATAATTGTAAGGCTCTCTAAACATTAGCCCATCAGCTATATCACGAGGATGACTTGTTATTAGATGAACCCCCTATGATTTTGACATTGAGACAATAACCAACAACCATTTACCAACACCTACCTACCCCTCCACTCTCACCTTAGAGTGAAGAGGAACCAAAATAACCACCTAGCTTGACCCCTCCCCCAATCCATCCATCCATGTGGTCACACAACCATAGGATCAACCAAAGGATAATGGGAAGATAAAGGTGTCCATTCCATGGACATACCCCTTTTCCTCCACCCAACCACCGAACCAACACCAAGCACCTTCACCTTCAACAAAACATAAAGTGTCTATCTTGGGATCCTCTCACCCTAATCCCTCTAAATCAATCCAATGAGTAGTTATAAAATAGCTTCACCAAACCTTGGTGAAGATGAGCTTTTATGAATTAATCAACACCTCAACCTTTATTGGAAGACCATCAACCTTTAGTATGCTTTATTTAATCCCTTCACATTTCCAACCTTATTACCTTTAAGGATTTGAAAATACCTTCCATCCATCTAGATGACCCAGATCCTCCCCTTTTTATTATTGTCCATATCAACTAAACCTATATCAAGAGGGTTATGGTTAATGGAAGAGCTAGTATCAACATCATCTCCTTCCATGCCTAGAAATAACTCAAACTAATTGAGAAAATTATGTCAAAAACCTTAAAAATGATCTTATCATTCAATGATACCATGACCATAACTTTAGGAACTATTGTCCTTCACATATCAAACCTTACATGCTTCCTAAGCTCCTTTGTGTAGTGAAATGAGAGTTTTAGTATAATGTCTTGTTAGGATGCCATTGGATTCATTCCATGAGTTTTGTACCATTTACTCTATATTAGTGCATCAAATTTGAGCATGAAGGTTAAGTTGTTACCATACAAGTTGACCCTAGTCCATTTACATCATGCAATATTACATACTAAACCAATGAATTCTCCTTATTCCATCTAAAAAATCTTCACTAGAAAAGGATGAAACCTCATCCCCCTCTACCAAAAAAGCATCCACTAATTCTTCCATTCCTCACAACCAAATCCCTACAACAAACCCTTTGGAATCTACATTCCAACATCTTTTGTTAGGGGAATATTGCCTTCTAACCCTTGATGTTTTCCCTACTCCCCAAGAATATGGGAGACTTGACCACCAACCCAGTTATGACCCCAATATCAGAACCATTATTTCTTTTGGACCCTCAACTCATCAAACCAATTTCATCTATGGGGGACTTGATAAACCCCTTGACATTTTTACCAACTCTTTTTCACCTAGACCATTCACCTCTAGCTTCTCCTATCTAGATAAATTAGAATTTTCCAAAACATACCTCTATAGGTGTGCTTAGAAGGGATTTGGCCTAGGTTAGTATGAACACAAGCTACACAAGTTTATTTGAATCAAAACCTAAAATCCTCACAAAAAACATGGCCTCAACTTAATGCTACCTAAACAACAAACTAACCTACCTACCATTACCATCATTAATGAGGAAATCCCATCCTCACCATCCACTCCATCATCGATAACTAAAGATTTTGACATCATCCCCCCTAAATTTTTTTCATCCACATGATCAGCCTTGGACCCCTGACTTATCAAAATAATGGGGTGACCATAACCATCCTTATAATCCATCCTGAGATGATAGGAGATGACTTTCCTACCTTTAATACTATTTAGTGTCATGATGATGATTCTAATCTCACCTATCTTGGTGCACCATATTCTTCTATCCACAAATCCCTTCCTCTTGATACTTCAACCATGTTGAACAAATCTACCATAAATATTAACTTAGGAACTCTAGACAACCCTTGCTTTGTCAAAATTGGCCAATCATTAAATTTTAAGGAGCTCCTAAACTTCACTTCCTTCCTACAAGACTGTAACACAGCATTCACTTGGTCTAATAATGACATGCCAAAAATCAACCCTTTCATTGCTACCCACAACATATTCACCAATTATGATGTCAAGCATCCATTCTCATCAAAGAAGAGATCCAATATCTCCTATCCATCAATTTCATTCAACCCATTGACTATACCCAATGGGTCTATAACATCATATTTATCACCAAAGCCACAAGGGGACTACATATTTTTGTGGACTTTTGTGACCTCAACCTTGATTAATCAAAATATGACTTTATTCTATCAAGCATTGACTAGATAGTTGATCTTACAACTATCCATGAGATGTTATTTCTCATGGATAGATTCTTAGGTTATAATCAGATCCTAATTACCCCCAAAGATCAACACAAAACTACCTTCATCACCCTATGGGGACCTTCTGCTATATAATCATGCCTTTAGGGATGAATAATGTTAGTATAACCTACCAACATGCTATGAGCTACATCTTCCATGACCTTATTTAGAAAATCATAGAAGACTATGTTGATGACCTCCTTAGGAAATCCAAATATCATAAGGATCATTTGTCCATTCTCAAGATTATCTTTGAGTGACTCATCCATTACCATGTCTACCTTAACCCCGAGAAGTGAATTTTTGGGGTCTTGTTAGGAAAGCTCCTTGGCTTTATCATTTACCTTTGAGGATTCAAAGTTGATCCTACCAAAATCAAAGCAATCCTTAACATGATTCCTTCAATCAACCTCAAACAACTATGTAGCTTGTAAGGGAAGGTCCAATCCATTCATTGATTTATCTTTTAGCTCTCAAACTGGTGTCAACCCTTCCATCACGTTTTGAAGAAGGATGTATCTTTTAAGTGGAATAATGACTATTTAAGACCTTTGATTCACTTAAAAATTACCTCTTGTCTCCACTTGTCCTCACTCCTCTAAAGGATGATCAATATTTATACCTTTATATCTTTACCACCGACCACTCTTTAGGGGGAATTCTTGATCATCAAGATGAAAAACACAAAGAGCAAGCCATCTACTACATTAGTTGCACACTTGTAGAATAAGAAACTTGATACACCCATACTAAGAATATTTTTCAGCCTTCATCTTCATGGCCACAAAACTTCACCACTAAATTCTTAACCATAGGACATATGTTATAAATAATACCAACCCACTCAAGTATATGCACTCCAAGCCATACCAAAACCAACATATAGCCAAGTGGATCATGTTTTTAGCTAAGTTTGACCTTTAGTTTCTTCAATAAAAGTTGATTAAAAGGTAATTCATTGTCAACTAATTGGTAGAAGTACCATTAGTAGACAACCAACCTCCTCTTGAGTTTCTATATGAGTCCATCATAACCCTCTCATAGGTATACTTCACCTATGAAGTAACCATGTTATTTGATGGATCAAAGTGTCAACATGGTGGGAGATACAACATTATCCTTATTCCCCTTCATGATGAAGCTCTTATTTTATCCTTTAAGCTAGATTTTTAATGTACTAACAACATGGTTGAGTATGAAGCCCTAGTAATAGGCCTTCAAACTATGTTAGCCTTAAGAGTCAAAATGATCAACATTTTTGGAGATTCTCAACTTATGGTAAATCAAATCAATGGATCTTACCAATATAATAAAGATGTTTTTAAATATTATAAATAATTAACTAAATTACTCTTAACATCATTTAAACACTACCATATCTAAACCACCCCATGATATATTAACAAGTTTTCTAATACCATGGCTTCATTTGCCTCTCAAATCCCATATGTGCCCACTGAATCTAAGCTATATATCATTATCCACTAACTTACTGAGCCTTATTATGTCAAAACATATTCTCCCACCATCTTTAATGTGGAGGAGACCCAACCTGACCTTTGGTATCAGTAGACCTTTAACTATCTTAACCTTTCCATCATTCCTTCTGGTCTTTCTAGGACTACTCAAAGAGTGTTTATCCAGAGTACCTCATGTTATATCATACTAGGGATAATTATTTATAAATATATCTTTTATGGTCTTTTCTTTTGCTACCTACGTAGTCATAAAACCTCTCATGCTATCAGGGAAATGCATGATGGGGTCTATGGGGCACACTTTATTGGCCTAGCCATAGCTAAACACATCCTTTACCTTATCTATTAATGGCCTACCCTTAACTAAGACTACTATGATTATGTGAAAAAGTGTGTTATGTTTTAATAACACACAAATTGGCATCATGCACCTAGTCTTAATCTTCACATATCCATATATTTATGGTCCTTCTCAAAATGGGGTCTAGACCTTATTAGTAAAATTAACCCCCATTATTCATAGTGACATCATCATATCATCACTACAATCAAATACTTTACTAAATAGGTAGTGTTTATTCCTCTTATCTCAACCAAAACAAAAAATATTATTTATTTTATTAATCATCACATTAATCAATCATTTCGGTGTTCCTCATAAAATCATCATCAATAATAGTAAGTCCTTCAAAAATAAACAAGTCCAAGGTTTTTATGATGCATTAGATATAAATTTAAGTTTCTCATCACCCTATCATCCACAAGGTAATGGATAGGCTAATTCCTCTAACAAAACTCTTAACAACATGTTAACCAAAATGGTTAATACATCTGGTTGGGATTGGCACTTACACATTCCTTTCACCTTATAGTCATATCATGCTAGCATCTAAATCCCTATGGGTAATACCCCATTCTCTCTTATGTTTAGAGTGGAGGAAATCTTACCTCTATAAGTCTAAATTCCTTTGATTCACATATCCATACGACATATCATTTCTAAAGATGATTATCATCAGCACTATTTATCCCAGCTTGAGCTACTTGATGAGCATCATTTATCCACCCTTACCCATCTTCATGTCTATCAAGAGTGAATCAAACATGCCTATAAAAAACATCTTAAAGAAAAATAATTTAATTTTCAAATACCTCATCCTAAATGAAAATCAACATGTCACCAACATGGAGAAAAGAAAGCGAAGCAAATTTGCTTTCAATTGGCTTCGACCTTATATCATAACACACAAGTATGGATCAGGAGCTTACCAATTATCCTCTCTCAAGGGAAACCTAGATCTTGAGCCCCTAAATGCTTTGAATCTACATACTTTCTTTTATTAAAAATAATCAAACTCACCTTTTATCTAACTTAAGCTCATCCTTTGATTTTAAACCACATTCATCTCCCTATATTATGGGCAAGTAGTTAAAAGGGAATCATGTGATTATCCATCATGATCATAGCCTAATATTGAATAATGGGTAGCATAGCTATACCCATGGCATGATTCTCATGGTAATTTCCATCCCTTTTAGGATGGTATCCCATGATCATTGTCACCTAAACCTCTTTCACACCTACTCAATCTTCTTGTGCTTTTAGTTTTGCCTTCATAAAATGAGACCCTTTGAGCCTATATCAGCAAGTATATGTTAAACAAAATCAAAATCAAAGTCAAAACCAAAAACAATCATGGGTCATTTTTAGCATTTTTAGATTACTCCCTTGAAGGACAACTACTAAGAACATGTCAAAATTGCTCAAAGTAAGTTAGACTTCTCCCTTGAAGGATAAATACCAAAACCAATAAAAAAATCACTCAAACTTAGACCACTCCCTTAAAAGATGGCTGAGTAAAGCATTTGTCAAATCATAACAATATCTTGGAAGCTTCCCTCATTGATTAGCTTTCCCAACCCTCCCCAATATTAATAAAATAATCAAAATACCCATTACTAAACATCAAACATTAGCAAAAGCATAATAATTTTAAAAGTTGCAATCAACTCTCATAAGTAGACTTCTCGCATCAATTAGTCTACACATTATATGACATAGAATAATTTATATTGATTCATTGGTAACCTCTAAAAGAGGCATGCTAGTCTCACAAAAAAGGCTCCATTTTCATCCATATCTCCTTTAATCACTGTAAGTAAGGGATTTTTTAGCTCACTTGACATAATGTGATCAAGAAACCTTTTAACCAACTAATAAATGCTCATATGAAGCATTTTAAGGGCCTATACTCCTTAAGCCAATCCAAATTTGGTTTATTTTAGTCCTTGCCAAAGAATAAGCACTATGCCCTCTTCTTATCCTCTTATACTGGCTGATATATTCACTTAGATGTTTGTCTCTAGATTATATTCTCTTTTTCACATCTAGTTTTGTTATTTAACTTGCTTTATGTGCTTCACTTTAAATAAAATGACCATAATCATAACCATATCACATATCATCATCAAAATCCATAATAAAATCATAATTTAAACATCATAACATCATCATTTATATCATGAACAAAATAGACATCGTTAGCATAGACGATATACATAAACATAATCATAACCATTAACATCATAACATCCACAAATAAACAACAATAAACCATTTTCCTTGCATGTCTAAATCTAAATGAAGAAGCCTATACTCATTAAATTTTAGCATGAACACCACAATAATATCAATATCATAAACACAATCATCTCAAACATGAAATTAAATCATCGTATCCGTATACAACATTATCAAGAACCATAATCACAAATGTCATAAACATCATCCTATTCATCATAATAACATCACATTCTCATCATAATCACATGAGATAACATCAAATCCATAGCCAAAAATTATCATAAACATGAATAAAGAGACATATCATCACATGCCTAGCTAGGTGAGTCCACATTCACATCATCATGAGCATAACCATAATAAAAAAATACTCAACATGAACATATTAAACATCAACCACAAACCATGAATGGGGATTTTATCTATAAATTATAAGTATATAACCATAATCATCATCATGTGTATATCAATATACATATCTTTCTCAAAATATACATCTCACTTAATCAGTTTGTAGGCTAGTATCAAAAATCATATACTTAATAAGTATCCATATCTCATATCAAACTAAGAACTTGAGGCACCACTACCTCTTGGTGCATCATAGCCCCCTAGAACCTATGCTCCTGTACCTATTTGGTCACCTACAAATATGGCCCATTGACTTGGTATCACTATACCTACACTACCTTTAATTCCAACCTTGTACTCACCCCATCAGAACTCATCTAGATAGTCCCTGAAGACTATGGCCTCATAATACCACAACTCCTACATTGTTTCTATGTATATCTATATAGGGATATTCCCTCATGATGTCATCACTAATATTACTTTTCATCTTGCTTGCTAGAGATAATCTCTCTCCTATGTCAATAGGGCTAGCATAGCTCTGGCATGATCTCTCTTGCCTATGATAGTATCCAATTGAACCTACACTACTACCAGTGATGCATGTACCATGGATAAATCTTCTCATGCCTGGTACCTTTGACCAATCACTATCTACATATATAGGTTAACCCCTATCCCAATGCCTATTGACCACCTCCACTAGCTAGGTCAACATCCATAACCTATCAACCACCATCATCACCCCCAATATCAGTTGTAGAATATAGTGTTTGGTACCATAAAGGTTACCCATCTGAAAAACTTACATCATCTATTTTATCCCTAACTAGAAACTCCTCATGATATATGAATATATGAACTATCTATGGAGTGGGTAGTAACAACTATGCATCCTCCCTCTTATACCTTAAGAGTACCCCAGGGATACCCTATACCTATTATCACTTTGGAGTGCAACTTTTTTGAAGATGTGAAAATCACACCTTCTTTCTAGCTAATAAAATTGGATCTTCTCAGAGTGTGGGTGACCCTAAAGTGAGAAGAACCTCCAGAGAGGGTTGGTTCCCTTAGTATTTATCTCTAAAAACTAAAATATTTTGATTTTTTGGGTTGAAAAGGGAGAAATAAACTAAAATGGGAAATTCTATCTAATGGGTGATGCACCTGAATGATTGGATTTCTCTAAAATATTTATAAAATTGAGTAAGACACACATATGAATCTGAAATAAAACTCTGAATTCAATCCTAAACATTAGTTTTTCAAAAGAAGGCTTGAAATAAGTTTGCAAAGCAAATTCAAATCCTAGCTCTTCCAATGACCTGTAGAGCATGAAATTTTCATAGTAGGTGTGGAAAGGACATGAAAAAAGGGAAATTAGATGCCACTTGTATGCTGGTACATAGTCAAATTACTCTCTATTTTGATCCAAAACCATATGCAAAAAGATCTTTTATTTTATAAAATGGTGTCAATTACAATTTCTTCTTTGCCTTAGAAATTAATGAAAAATGGTATATATATATATATATATATAAATAACCTAAAGCCAAAGTGGAATTTATTTTAGAGAAGGATTAGTCTTGGTTAGTTAAATCAAGACCTAATCCTTTTACATTACTAAAATAAATCTTTAAAATCCCTAAAATTTATAAAAAATTTGCATAGTCTTCAAATTTTGGTGTGGAAGGAAAGTGGTGGGGCCCATGGACAAGTAAAAATTATTTCATGCATGAATTCAATGCCAATATCCAAAAGGGAACTCCATTTGAGTATTTTAACATTTTTTGGAACATAAGAAAGTCCTTCCTTACATGGAAAGCATTATCTAGTCAAAAGTCAACTAAAGAAATTTGATCCTTAAAGACTAGTTAACTCAACTTGAGCTCAACTTGCATGAATTAGAACTTGTGGATTGACTTGAGCATTATATATCCACTTTAAAAATATCAATGTCATGTGGTAACTCAAAACTTAATTCATTTTATATATTTTCAATGCCATTCTTTACTTGTTTAATTGAACAATTAGGCCTATTAGGCCAATTAGGCCTAATAGCCTATCCTCTTGTATTTGTAATCCATTAAAACTACAAAAATATGCCATGAAACCTGAAAAAAATTTAAATAGACCTGTAAAAACTTTCCTCATCACAATATATGTGATTTTGATGAGAAAACACTCACTATTCAGTCAACAAGGTTGACTAGGCTTATTTTGCTCCATTTTCCTACAGACTGGCCATTTTGATCAAGTTGGTTGGGACACTTTTAAGATGATTTATAAAAAAATGAAAATTTTAAGATGAATAAAAATTATTATGATTTGATCTCCATTTATTATATTTCATTGAGCTATCTTGTACTTAATTTTACATGATTTTTCCATGAAAAACATGATTTATGCCCTCATTTATATAAATCCATGCATAAAATTGACATTTATATAATATTATATAAGTTAAATTTATGTTTTAAAATTTTTAAGGTTAATCCAAATGATTTTATGGCAATAAAATCAACTTTTTACAAAACAAGTTTTTTAAGGGTTTAGGAGGGCTTTAAAGCTGAATCTTCACAATGATGATTCATGAAGTACATACCTAAAAATATCTAAATATTTCAATTAACTTGTATAAAAATAACCAAACTAACATCCGTAAAAATATTGGGTTACCATGCAAGACATGAAAAGTTATCATGTGGATAAATCTGCCTGTGGGTTTTTTACTACATTTTGGGTTTCCTACACTCTTAACAATTGTTCATAAAGCAAAACCTCTCAAATATTATAATTTTTTCATGAATTATAATTACATAGTTTTATATAAAAACATGATAATATATTTCATCCAAACTCCACATTTTGTGAAAGATATAAGCATCTGAATAGGAGGCTTAGAAGGGTGTCTAAAATTGCAAAAAATTATGAATTCACAAAAATGAAAATAACTCTTCACCTTCTTCCCAATGATTTAAAACATCATCATGGGATATTTACCATGCTATCAAAACACTCTAAAATCACATTTTTCTTGAAAAGTCAAAAAACCCATTTTTGGCCTATATGCCTATTTACTTGCAAAAGCCTATATAAGCATGGTTTGATTAAAATTTATAGTTTTTACACTCTTTAAAGGTCTGATTATGATGTAAAAAAATCATCCCATTAATTTTAAACTTTTACCTAGGCTTAGAAACCTCTATGGCACTCTAAAATGATGCATGTTCCAATGGTGATCTCCAACAGACATGCTGAGGACTGTATAAAATAGCATCTCCATTCATAAAATGGCCATTAAATTTTTTTATAAGGTTCCTCAAGTCCTGATGACCTTGTGTAAAAAATTTGAGGTCCTAAAACCACATATAGTTCCTAGAGAGCTCAATTTTATCTCAAAATTGACCCCTACGCATGGATTGTTTGCATATTTGAACTTAACAATGATATTTTGAAAATATAATGACCCATTTATAATCCATTTTTTATTTTTTTACCAAAATTAGTGCTTTTATGCCATAATTCCTTGGTTTGATAAGCTTTAAAGGGTTAATGACCAATTTTAGGAAAGTTTCATATGACAGGGGTAGTAATTTGACCTTGGCAAGTCAAATTACTAACAATACCAAGCCAAAATATTACTTCACCCTATCAAAAGTAATGATATCTATCTCACCATCCCTCCTACTATAGATCCATTGATATCTCTATAGTGATAGTGTCTCTCTTTTGTAATGTGCCAACTTTGCAAACCTAACTTATGGCCTCCAAATCACATCTCCACTAACCAAGGCATTTAGTAAGCCTCTGAACCAATCTATATCATGATCCCCTCCACCTAGTCTTGAGGGGTCAAAATCATCTCTCCACCTCATAAATCTTACTCAAAATCCTATTTGAGCATAGCCCTCCCATAATAATTCCATCGATCATAGCACCCAGACGTGTTCATATGCCCAATAATGTAAAGCAAACCCTATACTGATACCATACCTTTTTGTGGGTTTGAAATCCCCATAGGTCCTTGTATACTTGAACCAATAGAAAAATTTCCCATACAAACATTATGTGACCTAAAAACATCTCCACTAGTACCCCTAGTAATAAATAAGGGAATATCTCACTACTTGAATCTGGTATGACAAAGTATGAGACTACTATCATCATCGTCATCATTAGCCACCTATCATCTCTATCCCTCTAGTATAATAGGATATAGCTAAACCCCCTTATTTTCCACCTCACAAATCCAAGGTCATCTCCATATAAAATCTCCATAAAATCATCATGCTCCTCCCTCTCAATATGATAAATTAGCTCACCCTATATGGGTAGGTGTGTAATCCCATAGATATCCTCAAGTCAGATGATCATCTCACCTATAGGTAGTAGGAAGGTGTTAGTGGCTGGATCCCATCTCTCGATGAATACCACTATCATCATTTCATCTCATGGAACCAAGGCCCACCTCTTTCATATGAGCCCAATCATCTATAGTCATCCCTCAATGAATCTTAGTAAAGATCTTAGGCACCCAATCTTGTATCTGGATCCTCTCCCATACTTGCACAGTTTGATAACAAAAAACTTAGTTCACTGACACACTTTACATATCAAAAAATATCCTTTGACCATTACATGAACAATGACCTATTTTACTTTACTATCACCCTTATGACATTTACCTAGGGTATCCAACCTCTCTACCTTAACTATTAACCAAAACCTACTATGGCCCATGCATTCAACCCAACAATTGGCCTTCCCATTTAAACCTAACCACTACCACCTAATACTATCACCCATCACCTATCTAACATTTTATCCTAACAAACACTTACCTTTAACTATTAAAACATTCTAAAATAACTTGACCATTGATGTTTGACTATTCTTATAGTTGAACATAGATGGTCAATCAATCCTTGAGTGTCCCTTATTGACCATCGATGATCAGGGGTGATTGTCGATGGTCACTATGAGTGACCACCAGTAGAACCTCCAAACCCTACCTCCCTATTTAATCCAATCAAAGAGCATAAATAAATAAAAAAACTACAACCCTAACTATCCCACCCTTACCAATTTCAAATTTAACCTCAAATTTACCCACACAACACTTATAACCTAACCCTATGTCAACCACTACCTACAAACCAAATCTACCAAAAGTAGACAAATTCAAATTCAAATGCACAAGTCCAAAATCAATCTACCATATAATAATTCAAAACACCACCTACCTCATTCCTTGATCATCATTGAAGAGGAACCCTAGGGCCTATTGCTTGGCCTTATGCCCTACCATGCCCACCTTGCATCCTCATCAGTCAACCTCTAGCCCACTCATTCAACCTCACCAAATCAATCACTCTCATCCATGAGATATTTTTTCACAACATGATAAAATAATCTCACCAATATTCACATGCTCAAATGAGCCAAATAAGACCCTTGGTGGTCTTTTTGACCACACCCTTTTAGTGTTGACACTTGACCACTGACAGTCAGGGTGACCATTGATGGTCATATCCTAGAACCCTGACTATCAATGGTAAAAATAGTAAAAATTTTCACCTAAATTTTTTAACATCCACACCATGTGACCACCCATGGATATTTCCTTCTCCACACACCTTGAAAACCACCATATTACCCCACCACAGGCCATTTTGGCCTAAACTATCACATATTTTTGTGATGACCTTGCCTTGGTCCTTTTGACTGTACCAACTACATTACCAAGTTGAACATTTTTGAACTTACAATGCCTTATGCACACCCCCTAAAATTTTTATGTTTTCACAAGAGCACTTTTTACTTTGGATACCCATGACAACACTAGCCTTCTCTAAGAGACTTGAGTTTATGAGTGTAACCAAACCATCGCATATGGTCATGTGGTCTACTTGTCACTTGTCCTTCTAATACCAACTTTATTTTTACCAACCATGGTAACTTAGTAACCATGTAATCTTGACTATCACACCTAGTCACACTTTGTATGTATGTTTGTGCTTTAGTGCCCAACCTATCAAAATACCAACTTGATCACTTATCAAACCTGCACCCAATTTTGTTTCACATTATTAGCTTCTAGTTTGAGGGGGAATACCTCCTCACATGCTTGGGTTATCCAAACCTTCAACCTTTACTCCATTTTTATTTTTCCACTTGTTGATGCAAACTACATAACAAAAGGGGCAAAATGTAGACATTAAAAAACTACACACTATAGTTCCAAGTGTCAAAAACACCCCTAGACCCCCTAGGGACTAACCCTAAATTTTTGACCATAAACCAAACCTAACTCAAAGACATAATTAACCTACTAGCTAACCCACCTTTTAACCCATCTTGACCTTTAACCCTTGACCACCGACAGTCACCCTAACCATCGAAAATCAAGCCTAACCACCAATGGTCAAGTTCATACTACCTGAACCACTAAACTATGACATCTTTTTGACTTGATTTTTTTATATTTAGTTCATCTAAATTATGTGCAAGCCCATGCATGCAAGATCTAAGTTTAGATAACAAGTTAGACCTCTTTTTAATGTATTGTTACACCCCTTCTTCCTTCCTATAAAGAAAGAGGAGGAGAGGGTGAATGGGGGGTCCAAAATAAATCAATCATCATCCAGATCTAGAGCTTCTTGCATCAAATTTTTTTATAGGTCATCTCTTCTATTAAACTAGTAGATAGTTAACATGTGCAAGTGAGTACCTACAACACTGTTGGTGTATGTTGAGATCTACATTCTACCTATGACAAGAGATAATGTCTATACATAGAGAGGTAGGATTTAAAATAAAGGAGGGGATAAATCATGGTGATCATCCCATCCAAAATCAAAGGACATTAAACTCAGACCTCATGATTCCATAGGCCTAGCTGGGCATGAGACCAAACCTAAGAAGGAGAAGGTATATAAGGGAAAATGACATTGACAAACTACTACCTAAGGGTGTCACTAGACCTAAACACATGATTAACATCCTAATTTCATGGGAATTTCAAAAAATAAGGAACAAAAGCTTTCTTAGAACCCTTCATGCTACCAAACACCTAGACATATAGGCAAGCCTATAGCCAATCATGGGAAAGTTATTAGTTGAAGCATCTATAGGTGTGACCAGATTCTCAAATTTGGTAAAAAATGGTCACTATGAGTGAATTAATTTTCCCATTCTCTCATGTAGATCAAAAAATAAGTGTTTATACCCATTATTTTATTTGAGACCTATTCTAATTTGTTGACTATCAATTCTAAGGCTAGGTAAGTAATTTGAGGACTTAAAGAGCTTGCAAGTACCCTAGTCTTAAACCCTATTGCCACTTTGGGACATACTCAGATCTTACCAAAAAAGGTTGAATAACATGAGGGATATATAAAATGTTTCATATCATGGCCAAGTGGTTTCAAGTGGAGGGAAACAAGAAAAGGGTTAATATGATTTTAAGACCCTACCTAAGTCTTCAAGCTCCAGACAACCTACTTGAGGTGCACCTTAAAACATTCATACCTTTCACCACAAAAGGGTTTAGGCTTAGGGATCTTGGGGAAATTGAAGTATCCCTATGGCCTAAAAATCCATAAAATATTGACAATCATGAAGGGGTTCAATTTTATGAATGATCTCAAAGAATTTTACCTACTAAAACTAGTCAATAGATGTAGACACCTAAAATTGGCCACTGATAAACTCCAACTAGGATTTTGACCAATTTCCACCAAAGTGCAAAACTTGGTCTAAAAACACTAAAGCACATTAAATGAATTTAAATTGATATATTCAAGTTATGATTTTGGTTATATTATCATTAAATTGGTCAATGTAATTTATGGGCTAGCTAACTTTGATTAGATCATTCTGAGTCAAAATGCCAATTTTGCACCTAGGTGCTCTAGATTGCTCTTTTCTATCAACTTTATTATATGAGATTTGTGTATTTGTTATTTTTTTTGGTAACATTGTAAATGGGATAATGGATCCAATGCATATGAAATTGAATCCAATTCTATTCCAATCAAAATTTGGATAAATAACAAGGCATTCTGATCAATTTCAGTAATTTGTGCACAAAGTGCTTAATCATGTTTAAGAAATAAATAAACCAAATTAGATCCTAATTAATAATTCCATGGAAACTTATTGAATAATTATTTCTATAAATTAATAATAAATATCTGCATCATTAGGTGACATCATTTCTTGGGAAGACATCCCTAGGCCATAAATGCATAAAATATCAATGTTAACCCCTCCCATGCCTCTTAAATGCCCCTATATCCCAAATATTGATGAGCCTATTTATGGATTTTTAATTACATAATTGGATTAATCCTTAGCCACACACCTCAATCTTGAGATGGATGGTTTATGTTGATTCTAGCCATTTTCCAAAATCTATAAATAAGAGGCCTTACCTATTGAATTTTAAGCTTAATTTGTGAAAATTTACCTTGTCAAATTGATTTCAAGAGCTCTCACATGTAAAAGTTATGATGCCAAAATATTGAACCAAGCCAAGCCAAAGCCACAAGGTGATAAGGAGAATAGGAGATATCCAAGCCTCCTTTGATGAAGACTTCACGAGCAAAAGCCGAGCAAGCCACTACAACAAGCATTTTAAGAATCCAAGGAAGGTGAAGGATTCTTGTTTTTATTTACTTTTTAGTTGTGGTTTTCATATATATTTTTTTATTAAGCTCACCATAGTAACTAGTCCTAGATATGTATGCTATTTAGTTTGTTTTTATCAATTTGTTTTCATTTTGGGACTAACACAATACTAATCACCTCTCTTGAGTTAAATTCCTAGTTCACAATAGATAAATCAAGATTCAACTTTTCAACACTCCTATCTACACACACCTTCTGCATGGGATCCCAAGCTTTTGAGGGAATATGGAGGGGTCACTACACTACAAGTTCATCATAAGTATTTCTAGTTTGGATGTTCATACTCTATGAACCATCATTAATATGGTGGATATCCTAAACCCTTCTTAGACCCCAAATAGTACCCAAAAGTGAATTCTTACTCCAAAATTCATCCAGATGATGTTGTTTGATTTTAAGATGGTTTTTGAGGTCTTTTTAAGTCTTTTGATCATCAAAATGACTTACTATTTGGCATGTGTAAGGATCAAATTGTATGAAATAGGCCTAAGAAGACTAATTTGGGCATAAAATCAAAGAAATGAAAAGTGTTTATATGTATCTTGAAGTTAAGGAGAGAGAATAGGTCCTAAATCTTCCAAATAGTCCTTTAACAACCATCTATAGGAACCTTCATAACTAGTTTTCAAGAAGATAGACCTAAGTGTTGAGACAAGGGTTGTATGCATTAAAAAGAGGACAAGTGGCTTAATCAAGACAACATTGCTACTTCAAGGAACCATAGAGATGATTCTTAGGTTAAAAACAATTTAAAGGTGCCTCATAGCTCTAGGGTTAGGGCCAAGACTCAAGAACCATGTGTTTAGATAGACTGGTACCTCTATTAGAGTAATACCACTATAAGAGTAATACCACTAGAAGGTAGAGTAGAAGAAAAATTTAAAATCAAGGATACTTAAAATATTCATGGAATAGGTTATCATGATGTTTAGGGTCTTATTGGTCACTTTGCATTCTAGGAGAGTTTCTATAGTTAGCCTTTTTAGCCTATAGACACCCAAAGGCTATCCAAAAGGCATGCTTCTCACTCAAGGAGAAGTGTCACATGCTTATAACTATATGAAACTTCTACATGAGAGGATGATAACTTAAGGATATTTAAAGGGGTTTGTCAACATGCATTTAGTGCTACTAGTTCAAAGGTTTAGGCCTTAACCTCTATGAACCATCATTAAGAGTATTAAGTACTGTTAAACCCCTCTAAAACCCTAATAAGGACTGAAATGGAGAGATTTGATGAAATGTGCATCCACGTAGGTAGAAACCACTTGAAAAACACCTAGAAAATGTTTTCAACTCATAGGAGGCCATGTTTATGATATTTGGTTGTATAGATGCTATATAAATACCTATGAAAATGTAATTTTTTAGAGTTTTAAGTATAAAATGGGGTTCAAGACCTATTCATAAGTTTTAATTCATGGGAAGTTTATTTTAAGACTTATTTTACCCCTCTAAAGATGAAATTAGTCACTCATATACATGTAAATGCCTCTAATAACTTATTCTAAATAACTAGTCTATGAGGCTAGTCTAAATAGCCTAATCATGTAAGGTGGATGAATTTGCATGTGAAATATGTTTGAATGGTATAATTACTAGTGAATAGGGTTAATTCAAGATTATTATAATTCTCCTTAGATGTTTATGAGTCTATTTTAACTATCTCAATCATCTAAGTAGTACATGGGTATAAGAATGAATAACTTACAAGTGAGGCCTACTTAATCAACAAAATAAGGTGTCAATAGATGTAGAATGGTATAATGAAGTTAATTATACACCTTTAGACATGTGTAACTATCCATTCAGGTGAGCAGACCCCATTTTAAAGAACATAATGAAGGTTTTGGGCAATTTTCTTATCATGGTCAGCTTAGAGGTGTAGACAATCACTTAATGCTCATGGAAAAGGAATACATTTAGCCAATTTTAATGTTTGTAACTGATGGATAGAGAGGGATTTGGATGAAATTGGTGTACATGTGTTATCTATAGGCTAAAATTTTCTAAAATTAGACATAAATACCTCAAATGGCCATTTAAGACACCTATCCACTCAAGTAATGCATGGGGAGAGTAATGGTGACTATTATAACTACTATATGGACACATTATCCTATTCATGTCCTCTCCTATGGATATATTCCACTCTATCTCATGAAAAATTATATATATTGAGGCATTAATCTCTTTTTTCTCATCCCTTGGTTGAGTGTAATAAAGCTCTACCAAAATTGTACCTTGTCCCTTGAATCAATAGAGAAGAATAGTTACAAACCTTTTGTATGAGTGGTAGTGTGTATTGTGATGTTTTATTTTAATAATGTATGATATTAACCTATTATTTTAGGTCCTTTCTTGCACCTAATATCATATTGTTAGTCTATTTAGGTTGTATGAAGTGTTGATAGGTAGTAGTGGTGTTGAAGTGTTGATGGGATAGAAGTGTCTTATACATGATTATATCCTTAACCTTCAAGTTGTAGACTTTATAATTAAAATTAATATTAAATATTAATGCCTAAGATTTTACTAACAAGCTTGATTAGTTTTTAACTTTCATTGGATTCATAAGTATGTCTAAGGAAGAGTCAAGAGAGGATAGTCAAGTATTGGTGCATCACCACTCTTAGTATATATTTTCTTTCTAAGTTTTCAAATTTACCCCTTTCATCTCAATAGGAATAGGTCTAAGAAGTAGAATAAAAGTTGATAAATTAGGTTATCTATCCCCATAATATATAGGTTTAACTTAGATCACAAGTATCCCACAACCTTTAGGTTAATCTCATGTTAATCCAAGTTTTAGGTGGATTTGAACAGTCTTATTCAAGAGGGTGGAACATGGGTTGATAACAGTTCTAGAACATTGAGTGGGACAAATTTTAAAGTGCCTTGAAACATTATTTGGAATATTTGGAGGATGTCTAAAATATAAGGACATTTAGTGGTAGATATGTAGTAAGTCACATGCAAAATGTGTCCATTAGATCTTCCTTAAAAGGTAAGAATATTGAGTTTGTTGAATTTTCATTAGATATTTATAGAAGAAAGAGGTTCCCTAGATTCAAATCTAATCGATTGACCACTATAGGTGAAGATGAACCTATGGAGGACTCATTTCTAGATGAACAACTATTTTACATATCCACATACTCCCCATGGTTTGTATACATGTATTCATATATATATATATATATATATATATATATATATATATATATATATATATATATATATATATATTTACACACACATACATACATATGTATGTATATGTATATATGTGTATATATATACATATATACATACATACATACATACATGTGTGTGTGTGTGTGTGTGTGTGCGTGTGTGTGTAATTCTCCAAATTTTTATTAAACAAATACTATTACTCTAACCCTAATGCCCAAGCCTAGCATGCAAGTTTTTGTTCCTTTTAATGGTGGTAGTCCCTTTAACCTTAACTAGTTTGATGATATCCTAATTTTTTCCCTTAAAAGTCTTCCCTACTTCACAAGAGAGAACTAAACTACCCCTATAGAGCATATAGTAGACATTTCTAATCTATGCTCAGTTCATAACATAACCCAAGAGAATGTGGCTATGAGACTTTTGGAAACCTTCTTGAGGGGCAAGGTAATTTAGTGGTATAGGGGTCTCACATTTACATCTATAAGCACTTGGGATGAGTTTGAAGATAATTTATGTAAACACTTTAAGGATAGGAGTGATCATGTTTGCTTGGTGGAATAACTTACTTCAATCAAAAGAGATACCCAAGAATTTATGGTAGAATTCAATTATAAGAACCAAAAAAACTAGGATAGGATTCCTACCATAACTAAGCTCACCCCTAACTATGCCTTCTTGTACTAACTAAGGGCCTTAAACTCTGATGTAGTTGTTATAATATATCCAATGTGGGGACTACCTTGCTAGAAGCCTATGAGATAGGCATAAGAGTATAAAATTTCCTAATCCAAGCAGGAAAACTTACTCCTAGGCCTCTCATGCCTTTATTCTAAAAAATTAAACCCCTATGCCCACCATTGCTCCACTAATAGCCCCAAGTAATCATTATCAATTATAAGGAAGCCAAATAGATAGGTTGGGTAAGATAGAGGGACTGATCAAGGCCTAAAATAATAAGCTATTATCCTTGTATAGGTAATATAATCTACCTTATAGGCCTTATTAGGCCCCCTACCAATCTCTTTATCAATCCTACCCATACAACATGCCTCCTTATCATCCTAACCAACAAGGCCAAGGGTAGATTACATAGGCAACACCCTAAAATAGTTTCAATCCTAATGTTGCTAGAAGTTCTAGGGCTTTAGTGCCAACTCAGAATAATTATGCATAAGAAGGTCAATGGTTTGATTCATGGGGATAATTTCATGAGATGAAAATGGCTCCTAGTGGTAAAGGTTATTAGACATATTATATAAAATAGGGTCCTACCTTCCAACCACATGACAACATGCCTCCTCCATAACATAATGAAGGTCCCTTTATGCCTCATGGAGACATTCCTTTCATGACCCAAGTTGAGGTGCCAAACCGATAATGGGGAAGTGGAATTAAGGTAACCTCTGAAACCACTTTTGTTAATTTTCAAGAAGGTGAACATTCATTTAAGTAGGTGGCAAAAACTTAGGGTCAGAATGTGACCAAGGCAGACAACTTGATTACAACACATGCAAGGGCTAAAAGAAGAGAAGTTTATGACAATTTGGGGTATTCTAAGGTAAATACTACACTGTACCAAACAATTAAAGGGGTTACCACTCAATATTTAGTTCACAAGACACTTATAACTTAGAAGATACCATAAGGACATGGGAAACATTAGAAAAACCATTCTATACCCCAAGTTACACAAGTTCCAAATGATGTTATTACTTTTAAGTTACAATCCAATTTAGTCATCTCTCCCTTTAGCATTTTGGACTAAATGAAAAAATACCTTGTCAATATTCCTATGTGGGATCTTTTTCTCATTCCAAGGCAAAAATAAATCCTTCAACAAAAGCTCTCCAAGCTTTATGTCATGGATAAACAAGCTGATAAGGTAAGTGCAATCTTTGCTAATTATAGTTAACCTCATAAATCCCTAGCATCTAAGGTAGTAAATACACCTCCCTTATACCTTCCAATCATAATAAGATATTCCCTTATTCATAATTTCATGATAGATAGTCATGATAGTACCTTTATCATGCCCAAATCCATAGCTAATAAGTTAGAACTTAAGTATGAATGTAATGAAAATGAGGTTTTGTAATTGGATGGGTCTCCCATTAAGACTATAGGTTTTATTAAAGACCTTAAAACTATATTGGATGCTTGTCCTAACTATAACATATCTCTAGAGTCATGGTAGTTGAACTCCTTCCCTATTTTTTTATGCTCATCTAGGGATTTCACTACTAAAATTGGGGGTATCTCTATTCTAATTGGTCATACATGGTCTTTATGACTAGGTATAGGATAAGGGTTACCATAAGTTCTAAACCTATTTATAGGTTCCACTTAGAACCCTACATGCCTAACCTATCTAATGTCAACTGTATTATCTTGGGTGAGGATGAGCATCTCAATGATCAAGACTCTAAGGAAGCACTTAAAGGCATCTCAAATGTTCTCCTTGATGAGTGGGTAGTAGATAATATAGGTTATGACCCTTATAATACCATTGAAGAGATAGGCCTAGGTGTCTATTATATGAATGAAAAAGGAACTATTATGCCTAGTCTCATTATCACAAGCCAAGAAAATGAAGGTATGTAGAATTTATTATTTTATAGATCAAGGTTAAAAAATGGGAGTGTGGTAGGTGTTATGCTTGTCTCCCATTACAATAAAATGTATCATTATACCCTAAGGTTTCAATTTAGCTTCACTTTAAATACTTTATAATATGAGGCCCTCAATCATGGGCTACAATGGACAAGGAGAATAGGTATTAAGATCTTACAAGCAAAAGGAGATAATGAACTCATTGTGAAGTAGGTAAGGGGCATAAGTGCATGTAAGAATCAATTTTTGAAAGCCTACAAGCACCAATTTTAGGACCTCTTAGATTAATATCAAGCCTTTGGCATTCATTCCATACCTAAAGAATACAACTAACATGTAAACCAGTTAGCTACCATTGGTGCACAATATGACATAGTGGATGGAACCAAAGACACCAAAGGGTAGTCATAAATTAAAGGGGTGGTGTTCAAGACCTTAATACCTAATAATGAGGTAAGTTGAAAAGTTTTTTAGAGAAACAGTTATATTACTTTATTCCTCTAACATGAATCATAATTCTACTCAAATAACCAAAGTAGATTGCAACATCAGTTTGGAAATAAGATTGTCTAGTTGAGGACAAATAAGTTGCCCAAGGGCTTAGTGACATTGGAGAGTATCTTCAATGAGGATGACCAGTTAAGGAAGGATAATTTAAGCATCTCCACCAAAGAGGAACGTTATGAATTTTTTTATATATTCAAAGACAAGTTTCTTAAGTTAGGTAAAGTGAATACCAAGGATGAGAGAGCTACCTTCATAGAATTGTGTCAGGAGTTTAAAGATGTATGTGCATGGGAGTACCATGACTTGAAAGTATTTGACCCTAGGTTGGCCTAACATACCATAGAGTTGGATGATAATGCAAAACTAGTGAGATATAAACAAAGGCCAATCAACCCCAAAGTTGAGGTACTCATGAGAAAAGAGTTGAAAAAACTCATTGAATCCAAGATCATCTTCCCTATTAAACATTCCTCATGGGTGAAAAATATTTTACCTATAAGGAAGAATAATGGGGAGATACATTTGTGTGTTGACTTTAGGGATCTCAACAAGGTGTCTTTAAGAGATTATTGCCTCCTATCATCCATGAATCAGATTATTTAGAAAGTTATCATCTCTCAGAGGTTCTCTTTACTTGATGGATACTTTGAGTATAATCAAATATTGGTGAGAGAAGAGGATAGACACAAAACTACCTTCACAACCAAGTTGGACACCTATGCATACATGAAGATGCCCTTTGGACTATCCAATGTAGGGGAAAAATTATAAAGGGTAATGGATGTATCCTTATAAGGGATCATCAATGAGATGGTGTTCATCTACCTTGATTATATAACTATATTCTCAAAGGAACCCAAAGATCACATGACACACTTGAGTTAGTGTTTGATAGATGCAGACAATTTAGGGTCTCTTTGAACCCCTCAAAATGTATAGTTATAGTCCATGAAGGAAGATTTATAGGACATATTATGTTAAAGGATAGATTCTCCATTTACATTGAGAGGATAGAAGCAATCCTTGCCTTGTCCCTACCCAAGCACAATAAAGGGGTACAAAGCTTCTTGGCTAAAATTAAATTCATTAGGAGATTCATTATAGGATTTGCATAGTTTGTGAAACCACTCACTCATATGCTCAAGAAGCATAAGGAGTTATCATGGAGAAAATAAGATAAAATAAGTTTTGAGGCCATCAAGTAGGATATTTCTCAAGCTCCCACACTCCTCAACCCTAATTTTAACAAGGATTTTTTCATGTATGCCTTCTCTAAAACTAATGTCATTTCTTCTATGCTCATGCAACAAAATGATGGAGTAAATTAACCTATTTATTTATTCAATCAAGAATTATAAGGGTGTGATTAAAGATACACCTTTTTTGAAAACCATGTCTTTTATTTCATAAGATGGCTAACAAATTTTAGACACATGGTGTCTAAAAACAAGGTCTTTGTGATGGTAGTTTACCCTAGTATAAAAGATTTCATACTTAATAGGGTCTTAAGTGAGAATAAGGTTGGTTGGGTGACTAATTGTATGGAATATGATATTGAAGTGAAGGTGAATAAACTAATCAGAGGTAGGGGACTCTATGAACATCTTGTAGTAGAGGATAAAGAAGATAAATATATGGTATTAGCAATCCATGACAGTCCATAAGAAGCTACAAGTATGACTCCTCTCAATTCACCTAAGATGTAGTAAAGTATCTTCAAATAGGAAAAAGTCTTATGGGCTTAGATAAGATAAAAATAAGTCACTTTAGACTGTAGTTCATCCATTACATCTTAGTGGATGAATTACTCTTCAATAAGGACATAGGTGGCATTCTCTTAAGGTGTGTTGAATCAAGTTAGATTGACAAATTGTTAGAGTAGTTTCATGATGGGCCTATAGGTGAACACTTTTTAGCCAAGACCATAGCTTCCAAGATCATTAGATTAGGTTAATTTTGGCCCATCTTATTCAAGGACTCACATGTTTGGATTAGGAGATGTTCTAAGTGTGTTATGTTCACTAATAAACAAATATTAGATGCATTACCCATAAAACCCATCCAAGTTGATCAAATATTTATGAAATGGGGCTTATATTTCATATTCATGATCCACTCTTCCTCTATCAATGGGAATAAGTGGGTTTTGACAACCATTAATTACTTTACCAGGTGGGTGGAGGTAGTTGCACTCAAAGAAGCAAATGAAAACTTAGTTTTTGAGTTTCATGACAATTTTGTGACTAGGTTTGGGGTCCCCTCTACCATTATATCAAATAATGATTTGGTATTTATAAATGATAAATTTTTCATTGGGACCTTAACCATGGCATCTATCTCAAATATTCCTCCAACTAATACCCGTAAGGCAATGGGCTAGTAGATTCCACCAATAAAAAATTGATTAGGATCAATAAGAAGACAATGGAGGATAGTAAAATAGAATGACACAAAAAGTTTAAACTTCCTTATGGGTAGATAAAATCACTCCTAAGAGATCTACTATTCACTCTCCTTATCTCCTTATTTACGGTAGAGACATAAAACTTCCCATCTCACTTGATCTACCAACCTTAAATCGTACACACTAACTTGAGATCATGGAGGATGATGTAATGGAAGTAAGAATGAAAGAACTAACAGAGTTGAAAGAAATAAGGGATAATTATATTCATGTTATGTGGTCTAGTCAACAACAAGTCAAAAGATAATTTTCTAATAGAGCTTCATCTAAGGCCTTTCAACAAGGAGACATAATACTTAAATGGGATGAAGACCATGCCAAGCCAACTAAACACTCAAAGTTTGATAGCTTTTGGAGTGGAAAATATGTCATTACTAGTTTCAAGGAGAACAATGCTTTCTAAATATCTAGGTTAAATGGTGAGGAACTTCCCATCCCTAACAATGGGATGTTCCTCAAGTACTTTTATTAGCCAACACCAAGTCTTTTTTTACTTAGTAGTTAGAATTTATCTCTTTCCTCCAAGTGCTTTTGCACATGCTTGGTGGTGGTTTTTTTTTTAGTTGTTTATTATTGTATGTGTTTGTATTTTTTTGGTTTCTTATTGTGTATCATTGAGTTTTAAGGTCTGCAAGTTATTAGGTAGAGTCTATGTGCAGTCAAGATTCACTTTCTAGTCATGAAGAATAAATTAGGAGGTTCTGAGTTCCCTTGACTAGTAGGTTGGTCAAGCTAGATAATTCACCATAAATGTTGACCACTTTCTAGTCTTAGACATAGAAATGGGTCAACCTAAAGTATTAAAATCCTCATCCACTATTATTCATCATGGTTATCATACACCTCTATGAAATGTGATTATTCAAATAGGTTCACTATCTTCTCATGTTATAAGATGTATGATGATTCCCCTCACCTCATGTTTTAACTTGTGGTAGGTTTTTATATAATTTTTGAGCATGTATGAAGATCCTTGGTTAGTTTTGATGAGGCCTCAACATTTAAATGTGCTATAGTGGAGGTGAGTTGATAAGGCATCCAATGAGGAATCATGAACATCTTTGATATGCTCAATCATGTAAGGTATGGTTCATTTTAAATATTTTGAGAACATTCTAAATGTACATTGGGGCCCAATTGAAGTCCTTCATAAGTTGTAAAAGTTTCCTCATATGTGTTGCAATGATATCTATTTTTTATGTCTCCTTAAGGTCATGTTTATGTCCTAAAAGTAGGAGTTTTGACCATAATGAGACCTCATTTGACCCTAATGGGCCTCTAAACCACCATAAATTCCTTCAAGAGCTTTCATAGACTTAATTAGGCCATAACTAAGGAATTTAATGCACTATTGATCTCTATTCCCATAAAGGTCAATACTTAATTTCCACTAATGGGCCCTACATGTGCCAAATTATGATTTTTCAGCTTCAACTATTACCTTGGACTTTAATACATCACCTAAATATTATTTTACCTCCATCCTACCCATTAAAAATGTATTTTGGTCTAAAACATGAGAAAACATAAGGAATTTATAGGTTTCAAATGTTTTCTAAATGGTATAGATCTGTACAATATGGACTGACTCAAGTTGACTCAAAGATATACAGAAGGATGTCAATAATGTCATATGTGGAATAAATCATGGTGTTTCCATGCTTTAGGATCTAAAAAATGATACACCTTCCCATCAAGATCATTTTTAGGCTTGGAGAGCACTTTAAGTTTATGTTAAGACCATATGTAAGAGAGAAAGAAGAACCAAGCTCTTGCTCAAAGGAAATAGAAACGGTAACCTTTAATCCATGGGCATTAGTTTTAGTATTGGTTCCTTGATATTTATGAACATTCATTCAAAAACTAAGGCATTTGTGCATCATTCACATCTACATAGGGCAAAGTGAGTAGAATGATTTTGATGAATTTCTAATCTAATTGACTAAACTGAAGGGCATTATTGATTCCTCAAGTCTTGAAGGAACTTATCATGACTTATTTAGTGTTTAGTCCACACATGTGAGATTATAGAACTGAGAAACATTTAAAATGGTAAGGTTTATAGTCTATAGGCAAAGTTGGAAGGTGTTAATGGATTTTTAGTGTTTTCACTTAAAGATTGACAAATTGAGGGATCAATAGAATGTTTCAGACTTTCTCATGTTTCTTTATTTGAAGTGGATATTCATTTAGATCCCTTAATTCCTCAATGTGTCTCGAAATAAATGGTTACATATGCATCTAGCATTCACTATATGGAAATACCATGTGTTGTTTAATGATTCCCTCAAATCTTTCAAACATAGTCAAGAACATGAAGTGGAGTATTTAAATCATGCCAAGATAATATTAGATCCTTTTATATAAGATAATAACCTCCATGATACACCCAAAAACCCTAAAACCACCTTATTTCATCAAAATATTTCCACATCCACTTTAGCAGAAGTTAAGGCTTCTTAGCTAATGTTAAGGTTCTTCAAAGAATCCTAGGTTTCATATTATAACTATGTACGCCTTTTCCTAGCCTCTAAAGTGTTATGTCTTGATAGGTATACATATTAGGATCTCCAAGGTCCTTATGAGATGTATTAGGTAGGTCTCCATACTTCATTTCAAACCATGAGATAACTCTTTCCATTTAATGATTCTTTCACTACCATTTCAATGTAGTTTAAACCCTGCACTCCATTTTTAAACCCCATACTACTCCACAATCATCCCCATCAAAAAATATACCCATATTTCCAATCCTAAAACATAGTAAACATGCATATATACCCATTGGGACTATAACTAACCATAATTTCATAAAATTATATACCTATGTGTCTATATATCCTATTGAGGAAGCTAATGAACACCTACAAGAAACCATTTGGGCCTATTATGCAAAAGCCTTCAATATCACTGTGTGTAGACCACCCTGGCCATATAAAATGGACATCTCAAGGAGATGGATAATAATGTGATATATATTAATAATATATTTCAAATGGTTACAAATATCCTCCTCCATAAAAAACTTATCCTATGGACCCCTACAAATAGTCAACATGTGCAAGTGAGTGCCTACAACACTATTGGTGTATGTTGAGATATGCATTTTGCCTATGAAAAGAGATAGTGTATATATATGGAGAGGTAGGATTTAAATTTAAGGAGAGGATAAATCATGGTGATCACCCCATCTAAAATCAAAGGACATTGAACATAGACTTGAAGATTACACAGGCCTAGCTGGGTATGAGACCTAGCCTAAGAAGGAAAAGGTAAAAAAAGGAAAAAAATGTTAATAAAATACTAACTAATGGTGTAAATATCCATGAAAACATGATAAAAATCATATTTCAATGGGAATTTTAATAAACAAGGAACAAAGGATTACTTAGAACCCCTCATGCTACCAAGTACCTAGACATGTAGGCAGACCTACAGCCAATCATGGGAAAGTTATTATTTGAAGCATCTATAGGTGTGACTAGGTTCTCAAATTTCATAAAAATTGTAATTTTGATTTAATTAAGGTGTCCATGATCTCATTTAGGTTATGAATTTAGTGGGTATACCCAATATTTTGTCCCAGACCTAGTCTAGTCTATTGACAATCAATTCTAAGGCTAGGTAAGTGATTTGAGGTCTTAAAGAGATTGCAAGTAGGATAAGATTCTTGAGAGGTTTCTAAGGAATTATAATGTGATGGTATATTTGTTAATAAAACATCTAGGGTAAGAAACATTCATTATGTTATTCAGATACCCATGAGGGTAAGCTAAAGTAGATAGACCTTAAGCCTAGTCTTGAACCCTAGTTCCACTTTAAGACATACTTAGATCTTCCCAAATAAGTTTGATGGAAATGAAGGATATATATAATGTTTTAGAGATTAGATAAGTAGCTTCAAGTGGAGGTAAGAAAGAAAATGGTCAATTTAATCTTGAGACCCTGCCTAAGTAACAAAGGTCTAGATAGCCAACTCGAGGTCCTTCAAACATTCATACCTTACACCATAAAAGTGCTCAAGATTAAGGATATTAGGTAAATTTAAGTACCCATATAATAAATATTTATATTCATTAAGTTTTTAAGTTTTATGAATGATCCTTAAGAATTTTACCTGCTAAAACTAGTCAACAGAGAGCTAAAGAGTCATCTTTCAACACTCCTATCTACACACACCTTCTACACGAGATGCCAAGATATTGAGGGAATATGGAGGGGTCAATGGAATAAAATTTCATGGAAATTAGTTATGGTTTGGATGGTTTTATTCTATGAACCATCGTTAATATGGTGGATGTCCTAAAGACTTCCTATACCCTAGATAATAGATGATGGTGGATTATTTCTCAAAAATGCATCCAAATGAAGTTGTTTAATTATAATATGGTATTTAAAATATCCTAAAATCTTATAAGAATCATAATGAACTATTAGTTGGCATGTGTAGGGATCAAATTATATGAGACAGGCCTAAAAAGGCTAATTTGGGCCTAAAAGCAAAGAAATAGAAAGTGGTTTTATGTATCTTGAGGTTAAAGAAAGAGAATAGGTCCTAAAGCTTTTAAATAGTCCTTTAACAACCATCTATAGGAACCTCCATGAATGGTTTGCAAGAATATATACCTAAGTGTTGAGACAAGGATTGTATGCATTCAAAAGAGGCCAAGTGGCCTAATCAAGCCAACATTACTACTCTAGGGAACCTTAGAGATAATCCTCAAGTTGAAAACAAAGTAAGGGTGCCTCACAACCCCAAATTTCATGCCAAGACTCAGGAATCATGTGCTTAGATAGACTAGTCTAACACCTCTATTAGAGCAATACCAATAGAAGGTGGAGTAGAAAGAAAATTGAAAAGCAATGATACTTAAAATCTTCATGGAGGAGGTTATGATGTTTTCTGGGATCCTATTGGTTGCATTGAGATCTAAGAGAGTTATTGCAGTTAGCCATTTTGGCTTATAGACACCCAAAGGCTATCCAAGAGGCACATTTCTCACTCAAGGAGCATTTTCACATGCTCATAAATATATGGAACCTATGCATGGGAGGATGATCACTTAAGGAGAGGTAAAGGGTTTTCTCAAAATGTATTTAGTGTAATTATTTTAGAGGTTTAGGCCCTAATCTCTATGAACCATCGTTAAGAGTCTTAGAAACACTTAAACCCCTATAAAACCTTAATAAGGACCTGACTAGAGAGATTTGATGAAAGGTGCATCCACATAGGTATAAACCACTTGATAAGCACCTAAAACGTATTTTAAACTCAGAGGAATCCATGTCCATGATATTTGGTTGTATGGATGTTATACATACACCTCTAAAAACTAAATTTTTTTAGGGTTTTAAATAGAAAATGGGGTACAATACCTAGTCATAAGTTCTAGATCATGGGAAGTGTTAGTTTTATACTTATTATACCCCTTCTAAGTTTAAATTATTCACTCATGTACCTATAAGTGCATCTGCTAACTTGTTCTAAACAGCTAGTTTATGAGGCTAGTCTAGATGGCTTAGTCATGCAAGGTGGATGAATTTTCAAGTGAATAATGTTTGAAGGGTATAATTACTAGTATATAGGGTTAATTCAAGATAGTTACAAGTCTTCTTAGATGGTTTATGGGTTTTCTTAAACTATCTCAATCATCCAAGTAGTAGATGGGTAGAAGAATGTATAACTTGCAAGTTATGCCTACTTAATCAACAAAATAAGGTGTCAATGGATGTATAATGGCATCATGAAGTTAATGAGCCACCTTAAGACATGTGTAACTATCCATTGAGGTGAGTATACCCCATTTTGAAGATCATAATGAAGGTTTTGGATAGTTTTCTCGTCATGGTCAACCTACAGGTGTAGATAGTCACTTAATGCTCATGGAAAAGGGCTCCATGTAGCCACTTTTAATTTTTAGAACAATTAATGTCTAAGTGGTTATTATTAATCCTTGGATTACATTGGTATGTAATTAAATAAATAATAATATATTATTCATTTACTCGAGGTGTAAACTTTGAGAAAATAAATAATCTTATTATAGTTATTTAATATTTACCAAATGTTTATTAATTAGATTTATTGGGGTGGATGGACCCATTATTTTTACAATGGTCACATCCCTCATGAATAATTATAATTAGGGTTTTACTCCTATTGTAAAATATCTCTAACACATAAACATTCAAGTATTCTTGTGTGTGGTAAATACTTGTCTGAGACAAACTTGTGAACAATTTATCTGAGGAGTGAAATGAAGAAGATTTGATGTATTGGGGTTATTATTATTTCTCAATATTGAATATAAATTTTTTGGGTTTTTTACCTCTTTAAGGTTTTCCCAAGATAAATACATGTGTTGTTTTTATTGATCTAGGCTCATTATATACTATGCTTTGCTCATTAAATCTCTTCTAGATCCGTAATCATTCATATATATATTTTATAATGCTATCAGAGGCACTAGAGAGGATTTTGATTAACAATAATATAAAATATTAAATTTATTCAAATCTTGGACAATTGGATGCCATGGTATGCCCTGAGCACTTTAAAAAATTGAAACTTGGTTTTGTATGCATCAAATTGCTTTCTAAAAGTTTGATTAGTTTAGTTTTTCAAAGATAATGAACCATGAAAATTTTTAAGGCCTGAGAAACTCCAGATTGGCCTATTGAAAATTTTCTCTCCTCTATTAACATACTTATACAGCCTGGGAGGCTAGCAAAAATTATTTTTGGAACCAAATTTTTTTTTGAAAGGCTTGTTGGCGTTATGGGAGGATTTCAGGAAGGTTTGCAAATTTTGAAGACCTGAGAAGGCCTCTATCTTCCTCAAAAATTTTTATCTCCTCCAAGACCTGTGCCATTTCCAGGTACGTATAAAATTCGTTCAAATATTTAAGAAATAATTTATTTTTTTTATTTTACAAATTTGATTTACCTTTTATTAAATTATTTTACCAAAAAGTTAAAAAATAAGTAATTTATTTTTATTTTTATTTACATGCACAATAAATGAATATTTATTTATATTTATTTTTAAATAATTGAATAAAAATAAATAAATATAATATTTTGCATGTAAACCTTTGAATTCAATCATAGATAAGTTAGTGATTATTAATTTTGGTAAAAATTTATAAAAGATAAGTCTAGTGTTCAATTATCATTATCCTTTTTTATCTTCTTGTTGACTCTAGTCAAAATTAATTTCAAATTAATTTAATTTGAATTTTGTTTTTTAGATTACGTGCCTTCTCTCTCATGTGAAAACACCCTGACCTATCGACTAGTCCTTTTGACACTTGATCTAGTCTAAACCTAGGCAACTATAGTCATCCAATTAGTTGATCTTAAGGTTTGGCATGTCCTATATACATTGGAGTGGTCCATTTTTTATTTGAAATACTTATATAATTGTTTTTACATATTTTTTAATAATTGTGCCTAGGTGGTCATTGTGAATGCGGCTCTTTCAACACCTAGAATTATGCAATTTTATTTCAATTTTTTTGTTTGGTTAGCATATAAATTGTATATCTAAATATAGTTACATTTTAAAATTCACTTTATTTTATAAATAGTTCAAAATTTTCATTTAAAAAGGTTAAATCATAAAATTGTTCTTCTTTTTAGTGTATTTTGTGACACTTGCTACACCTTTGTCACAAATTTTTGAAAATTTTATTTCTTTATCAAGCTTTAATTGGAAAAAAAAGTGTGTATTTAATTTTTAATTTTTTTTTAATTATAAATAATTTTAAATTCACACTTAAAATTTTATTTTTAAACATTTGGATACTATCGTGTTTAAAGGGAAGTCATGGCTTCTCCTCATTTTTCTTTAGACAAATCCCAAATGCTTAATGGAAATAATTATAATATTTGTAAAATTCATGTTAAATTTGAATTAATGGCCTATAAATTATGGAATATTGTCATTAGGATTGAGAAATCCCCATCTGGATGTCATGTGACCCCTGAGCTTACCAATGCATTTCAACAAAAATCGCATGAAGTTATGTCCATTATCTTACAGAGTGTTAAGGATGAATTCATTCTCTACATTGGTAATCAAGAATATCCTTGTGAAGCTTGGAAACTTCTTGAATCTATGGATAAGGGCACTCATCTCTCAAAGATCATTAAGTTAATCCTTGAATTACTAACAACACCTATGAAGGGTGATAACAAAAGTTGTGAATTTTTTAGCTATAATTAAAAACATTAAAACTCAGTTAGATGGTTGTAATTGTAATTTAATTCAAGATCAATTGATTTATTTTATTATTCAATTAAATATTCATGAAAAATTTAGAAATTTCATTTTAATTTTTGAATTCTAAATATCAAACTAAACAAGATATCCCTGACCTTACCACCTTGTCTACTCTCCTGATTCAAAAAGAGCAAGTTATGAAAAATTTTGATTCTAAGGAAAATTCTACTCAGGCACTTCTCACTCATAATAATATTTTTTATAACACTAAAAACTATAAATATAACCCTAATTATATTAAAGGTAAACACAGGAACAAGAAATTTGATAATAAAAACCATACACCTAAATTCAATGGAAATTGCAATTTGTGTGGTAAATTTAGTCATAGAAGAGAAACCTGTTATAAAAACAAGGAAAAAATTAACAATCGATCTTATAAAACTAACAAAGAGAAGAAATCTAATAAAAATAAGTAGAAAAATCAAAATAACAATTAGGATCAGAATGTTATTGCTTTATATGCTACTTTATTTGCTTCAAATGAAAATGAATGGATTTTATATAGTGGTGCATTGCACCATATGACATGCTTATCTGATATTTTGTATGACCCAAGAGATATCTTTGAAATAATTTACTTAGGAAATATTTCATTTTTAGAAGTAACTAAACATAGAAAAGAAAATTTTTCAAATGTTATTATTAATGATGTTTTCTATGTACCTAAGCTTAAAAAGAATTTTCTATCTTGTTCTTAACTTACTAATGATAATTTATTTATAAATTTGCTTAAAGATAGTTGGTCTATTATAAATCAATCTAGATCATTGATTGTTGAAGGTATTCAAAAGAATGGTTTATATATCTTCTCTCCTTTTACATGTTTAATTTCATCACATAATAAGAATGAATCTCAATTATGGCGTGAAAGATTATGACATATTAATTTTAGAAGTTTACATGATATGTTTGAAAATAATCTTATTATTGGACTTCCTTATATCCCCTCTCATCATGAAACTTATGAGGGTTACTTACGTGGTAAGCAACATACTAACCCCTTTCATAAAAATCATGATGCAAATTCCTCACATCCTTTAGAATTAATTTATAGTGATGTTGTAGGTCCTTTGGAAGTTAATTCTCTTAATGGTTCATTATATATTGTTACATTTATTGATGATTAAACTAGAATGACCTGGTCTTATTTTTTAAAAAATAAATCTAATTTTTTTAAGTTGAAAATGCATCTAATTTGGTTATTAAGAGATTAAGAAGTGATAATGGTGGTGAATATGTTTTTAAAGAGTTTGATTCTTTTTGTAGTAGTTGTGGTATTCAAAAGGAAATAAAAACTCCCTATTCCCTCAACAAAATGGTATTGATGAAAGAAAAAACCACGCCATCATAAAATGGCTAGAACAATGTTACAATCTATAAATGTTCCTAAGTTCTTATGGGTTGAAACCATGAACACTACTATTCATATTCTAAATAGAGTCCCTACCAAATCCTTGCATCTTTATACCCCTTTATAAATGTAGACTAAGAAGAAACCCAATGTGGCTCATCTTCGGATCTTTGGTAGTCTTATTTTTATCTTTGTTCCTAAAGTTAAAAGAAAGAAACTCGACCCCACTTCCTATTCTTTTATTTTTGTAGGATATGGAGGTAAGACTAAATGTTTAAGAGTGTATGATCCCTCTAAATGTTAGATCATTGAGAATAAGAATGTTTTTATTCTTAAAAAATACTTTTGTGATCTCTCTGTGGATCTTCCTCAGTGTTTTTTTTTTATGAACCTAAATCTCATGTTTCTCCTTGTGATGAAATAGAAAATTTTGAGGATGTTGATCCAGTTTTATATAACTTAGAGTCTAAGGAACCCCTTGAGTTTCATGTTTAATCTAAAATACTTAAATGGGTAGAAGCTCTAATTCAATATTCTAATGTTGATAGCCTTAATAAATTAACTAGAAGTCAACATTATTATCATGCATTAATGACTATGTATGAATGTGAACCTCAATCCTTTGAGGAAGCCACTCAAGATGATAGATGGAATGTTGCTATGCAAGCTGAATATAATGCTTTAATTAAAAATAAAACTTGTAACCTTGTCCCTCTTCCACCTAAAAGGCATATTGTCAGTTTTAGGTGGCTTTATAAGATCAAATATAATTCAATTGGGAAAATTGACAAGTTTAAAGCTAGATTAGTTGCTCATGGGTTTACAAAAAAACACAAAATTGACTATGTTGAAACCTTTGCTCATTTAGCAAAAATGAGTACTGTTAGACTTCTTATTTCTCTTATAACCCAAAATGGCTGAGTTATCCACAAAATGGATGTTAACAATGCATTTATAATGGTGAATTACAATAAGAAATCTATATGACTTAGCCTAAAGGCTTCACTAATCCTAATAGAGAACATTATATATGTAAGTTAAAAAAATATTTGTGTGGCTTAAAACAAGCTCCTCGAGCTTGGTATTATAAAATTACTTCTTTTTTCAAAGAATTGGGATTTTCCAACTATTATTCAAATAATGATCTTTTTGTTAAAATTGAAAATGGTCATTTGATTCTAATTGTATTATATATTGGTGATTTGTTGATTACTAGTAATCTAACTAGTTTAATTCATAAATATAAGGATAACCTAAGTCAAATGTTTGAAATGACTGATTTAGGCATTCTACATCATTTTTTAAGAATGACTATATTTTAGGATAAAAATTTAATTATTGTATCACAATCTCAATATGCACATAATCTTCTTGTTAAGTTTAATATGCTTGATTATAAATCTACCACTATTACTATTGAAGTTGGTATTAGACTTGATTCTAAATCTGTATGTAAAAAATATAATGTTACTTTGTATAGATATCTTATTGGAATTTTGATTTATCTAACCATTACTAGGCCAGATATTTCATATGTTGTTAGTGTTACTTTTAGATTTATGCAAGATCCATATTTGGATCATTAGAAATTAACTAAATGTATCCTTCATTATATCAAAGGAAATATTAATTATGGTTTATTTTATTCTTACATTGATAATGATAAATTATATGGTTATTGTGATCCTAATCATGTTGGTGATACTTTAGATCACAAATCTACTTCTGGATATGCGTTTAAGTTTGATGTAGGTGTTATCACTTGGAGCATCAACAAGCAACCTACTATCCCTCTTTATTATATAGAAGTTGAGTACAAAATTTCTATGGAAGATACTAAATAAGCCATGTGGATACAAAGGTTATTGAGAAAACTTCATTTGGATGTTTCTCAGAATACCATCTTTCATTGTGATAACTAAAGTTGTATAGCTCTGGCAAAAAATCTAGCACAAAACCAAATAACTAAACATATTGAAGTTCATGTGCATTTTATCTTATATAAAGTCCTCAATGGTGATATTAATCTATATTTTTGTCCTACGGATGAATAAGTTGTAGATATCTTAACAAAACCACTTGGTGCTACCAAGTTTTGTCAGTTTCATGCAATGTTAGGTCTCTCAGAGTTGCCATTGAGGGGGAGTGTACATGACAATGCCACTTCCTAATGGCCATGCATTTTTTATTCTTCTCTATACTTATAATTTGTATAGAATTGTAAAAACTTCATGTGGAAGTTTTACTTGTATACCCAAATACATTTAAAAGCATAATTTGTATTGGAAGTCCTTATCTTATAAAAGGCTTCAAGTATGCTTAGTAATTATTCATGAGAAATAATAAGATATAATCTCACAATAATGGTAGCCTAAATATACTTTTGGGTAGTTTATGTATTATAATTCCTTTTGTTTCAAAATGTGACCTTTGGCAAGATGAAGGTTTTTAAATCCTTTAAATTTTTCACATAGTATAATTCTTTTATGGTGACTATGGCTTTTATCCCCACTTAGCATTAAGGGGGAGTGTTAGAAAAATTAATGTCTAAGTGGTTATTATTAACCTTTGGCTTACAATGGTAAGTAATTAAATAAATAATAATCTATTATTTATTTATTTATTCAAGGTGTAAAATTTGGAAAAATAAATAATCTTATTATAGTTATTTAATATTTATCAAATGTTTATTAATTGAATTTATCAGGGTGGATGGACCCGTTATTTTTACAATGGTCACATCCCCTTGTGAATCATTATAAATAGGGTTTTACCCCTATTGTAAAATATCTCAAACATAAAAAATATTCAAGCATTCTTACATTTGGCAAATACTTATTTGAGACAAATTTGTGAAGAATTTATTTGAGGAGTGAGATGAAGAAGATTTGATGTATTGGGGTTATTATTTTTTCTCAATATTGAATATCACTTTATTGATTTTTTTACCTCTTTGAGGTTTTCCTAGGATAAATACCTGTATTGTGTTTATTGATTTGGGTTCTTTTTATATTATGCTTTTCTCATTAAATCTCTTATAGATCCATAATCATTCATATAAATATTTTATCATTGATGTTTGTAACTGATGGATAGAGAAGGGGTTGGTTGAAGGTGGTGTACATGTGATATCTATAGGTTAATCATTGATAAAATTAGACATCAATGCCTCAAATAGACCATTTAAGACACCTATCCACTCAAACAATGCATGGGGAGAGTAATGGTGACTACTATAACTACTATATGTCCACTATGGCCTCTTCATGGCCTCTCATATGCCTATATTTATCTCTCTCTCATGAAAAATTATATATATTGATGCATTGAAATATTTTTTCTCATCCCTCAGCTAGGTGTATCAAATCTCTACTAAAATTGTACCTTGTGCCTTAAATCAATAGAGAAGAATAGTTGTAGACCTTTTGTGTGAGTGTTAGTGTTTATTGTGATAGTTGATTTATAGAATGTATAAGAATCAAATTCTTTTGTATGTCCCTTATTTCACTTAATATCATATTTTTAATCTATGTAGGTTCTATGAAGTTTTGATAGGTAGTAGTGGCATTAAAGTATTGATGGGATAAAAGTGTCTTATATAGGCGTATATCCTTAACCTTTAGATTGTAGACTTTCTAGTTGACCTTCATATGAAATATTCATGCCTAGGATTGTATTAATAGGTCTGATCAGTTTTTATCTTTCATTAGATTCATAAGTGTGTCTAAGGAATAGTCAAGAGAGGATAGTTAGGTATTGGTGCATCACCACTCGTAGTATAGATTTTCTTTCTAAGTTTTCATATTTACCCTTTTCATCTCAATAGGAATAGGTCTTAGAAGGATAATTCAAGTTGATAAATCAAAGGAGCTATCCCCATAATATAGAGGTTTGACCTATACTACAGGTATCCCACAACCTTTAGTTCAATCCCATGTTAGTCCAAGTTTGAGGTGGATTTGAACAATCTTCTCTAAGAGGGTAAAACTTGGGTTACTAACATGAACCTCTTATCTATTCATGATCATTTCCATTCACCATTACCATATATTAATTATCCTCCCATTTATGGGATAAATACATCATCCTGATGTATGCACTGACTATATAGGTAGTGTTTGGATGCATGGGGCATCTCAGGCCAGCTTAGCCACTATTATTGCCATCCATTTTTCTACAAAAAAAATTAACACTCGCCATTTTGTGAACTAATCATTTACACACTCTCACTATTTTATGAGTCCCTTCCCATTTTCTCTATCACTTAAATCTTATCTCTTATCATTACCATTATTCATATTCCATTTCATGAGAGAGCTACATTTGGTTTGAAGTCTAAAATGGACTATGTAGGCAGCACTTGGATGCATGGGGCATCTTGAGTCAATTTGGTCACTTCTTCCCTCTTCTTCTATTCCACCCCTTACCAAAGTTTTCAAAAGTCTTATCCGCAATGTCTCCTACATTTAGGTCAGGACCTATGAGTGACACCTTATTATCACACACACAAATCATTAATTAATTACTTTCTTGATCCATTTTTATCGTGTGTTTGAGTATGTTTACTTAATTTAATATTAAATTATTTTATTTTTGGTTTTTCTTAGTTGTCTTTGATTTATTGAATTATGTTTACCATTAGGTATTGATTCTTTATATCTTAACCCTAGGTTTTTTACATTTGTATTTAAATCAAGTTATTAAGTTTGTGGCATCTAATGTTATCATGATTCTTTTATAATTATGGTGTATCATGTTAAAATGCAAAATCAAAATTAAGTATTAGAGGTCTAACAAGAAATGTTGTAGCAATAAATATCCTTATCTAAACACAATCATATAATCACATGACTAATATATATGCTACTCATAATACATATCCAAAAATGAGTGTATACAAAAAGTCATAAACATTTTCTAACATGATGCAATATCAATATCTCATTCCTAGTCACATCATATCACATTTATAGATTAAGAAATAAAAATAAATCACTTTTGATAAATCATATGTATTTACAATGTTAAGAAAACATTATCATGGTAAACAAATATGATACAACATCCATATTAAGATAAATATCAAAAAACAATATAAATCCAATCACATTTTCTATTTTATCACATTTATTCTATAATCATGAGACAATGGCAATATTGAATCAGACAAGAACATCATATATATGTTAAAATATTTTTAGAGTCCATGTATATCATTAAGATAAAAAATGAATTATATATATCTTAGTATAAAAAATGGCATATACATCATGAATATATAAAAGTCATAATCATAAGTACAAAGATTGATCATCACGTGCCAATCAAATCTGACTATGAGTATCTATATGCCTTGTGCTCTCTCCTATCCTCTCTATCTATTGTGGTGGTCTTATGGGACTTAGTAGTGGAGGAGGTGGTATATAATGCACTAACTATCATGATTTAAAAGTATGATGTTTCCTCAACATTGTGGATCTAGAAGTTGATCTTTGTGCCTTGTGAGCATCAAATGTAGGTGTCATAGCCTCTACTAGTATGTCCCCCTCATATAAGCTATGATAATACATTGCCCCATCCTTAACCTGAAGGCTCTTAATGAAAATTTATGCAAAACTTAGTTTTGTGATCACTTGATGCATTATATCCCACTCCTTATGGATCCTCTGCATATCTACCCTAACATTGTCTCTCTAAGCCTAGTCATTATCATCTACACCACCTCTAGCTTTAGTGAGTAAATCTATAATTGAAAGGTTATTATATAAATATCTCTATCAGCCACCTATTATTTTAATTGGGTGACCCTAGCTTGTAAACCATATATCTCAACCACCCTCATGTTAATTTCCCCATCAAGTAGTTTGTATCTCTACCTGATCTAGCTATACCTAAAGGATCCATCTAGCTTGGGTCTTTTATCCCCATTTGTGTATTCTAACCATCCATGACATGTGTACCTCAAATATTAGTATCTATCCTTGGGTCTAGGATAATATCATCTATTTGGCTCATGTTATCACTCTTTAAATCCACAACCATTGGTGCATGTCCTTATCCTAATATAATCTATGAACACTAGTATCAATTGTCTTAGGGTACCCTGGGTCACTATCAACTTCTTGGGTCAAAATTACACCCACCATGCCATATATGTTTTTTTCACTCATGCATATATTTTCCCCCCTCTATAATCCCAAATAAATAATGGTACCCCTGGATAAATAAACATATACAAGTGTGTGTCTATAAGCTACTCTACCACATTAATTTCCTTGGAAACATGTGTTAAGAAGTATGGACCATATGGTACATCCTGCTTCATAACAAACTATTTTTTAACCCATATGTCTTATACTCCTCCATAACTTGTACTTGTATACTATTGATGAATCACCTAGTGGCTGTGAATAATGTATATATCACCCATCCTTCACCCATAAAATCTACAACTTTAGGCAATGTCACTAGATAAAGTCATTGTCACCCATATCATATATATCTTTGTTATATTGATAAATATCTACTTTATGACCTCTATGGTATGTCCATGTCTGAACCAAACCATAGGCCATAGGATATTTTATATCATGCACCCATCTCAAACTATTAGTCACTTAACAGTAATGTATTCCTAGGCTTAGACCTGTAATAACATGGATGTGTTAATGTTATGACCTCATGTGTATGCCACTATATGAATATCTATGTATATTTGTGCCAATACCGCTAGCCCCCAATCAAAGGTAGTGGTCATGTTAATAATGTACCTGATCATCCGAACCAAACCCATATGGAAATAATGATCACTCTTGTTAGGCATCAAGATGCCATTGTCAATGGATATTAGTATAATACCCTATTTATTAATCTTATTTGATGGCAAGACCACTTCACAAGGTAGGTCATCAGGTTGAATGTCTTTTAGTATCTCCAACAAATTAATTTCCACTATCTCATCAACCATCAACATGTTTATGTGTCCAATCAAGTCCTCTAACACACTTGATCACCCTAAGGGGCTAGTCTAGTATAGTGCTCACTTTCTCATAGGCAATCTCAAAGTATGGAAAACATCCTCTAAGGTGATTATGGCCTCACCTTTGGTAAATGTAATGTGGACATATTTAAATGACACCTCTCCACAAGTGCACTTAGGTAGGCTCTATCATCTCTTATCATAAATTTCTAGGCAATGTGTAGAGATCCACAACCTCCAAAAAGTCACACATCTCCTCTATCTAAATTTTTCATGACTTTAGTTATTCTGAGTGATACTCACACACTATCAATACATTGAGCTACTCCTAAAAATGATGATAAATCAACACAAATCACTTACTTCATCTAAATTAATCTAGCTAGCTGACATAATATAAATAAAATTTAATCTATTATTCTTTTAAAATATTTATCTATTACATTAAATCAATCTAATTAGTGCCTTGACCAATTAAAAAAACTTATTCTAAAACATCATACCTCATCTTTTCATCTTTGGTGTTTTTGCCATTTTTATGGCATTTTCATTTTTTCACATTTTCACCATTTTGGCATTTCCTACTCAAAAGGGAGATTTCATCATTTTATGGGACGTTTTCACTATTTTGGACATTTTTAACATTTTCACATTTTTGTTGTTTTGGTGTTTCCCACTCAAAAGGGAAATTTCACTATTTTACATGATGTGTTCACTATTTTGTGCTTT
Source organism: Torreya grandis (assembly GCA_037957365.1). Classification (NCBI taxonomy): domain Eukaryota; kingdom Viridiplantae; phylum Streptophyta; class Pinopsida; order Cupressales; family Taxaceae; genus Torreya; species Torreya grandis. The sequence goes on along the minus strand of JARHVA010005606.1, from coordinate 1,027,001 downwards.
TTCATCATTTTCATGGGCACTTTCAACATTTTAAGTAGTGTTTTCACCATTCTTCTAACATTTATACCATTTTCATTGGTGAAAATGTTGATTTAATTTCCTATAAAATCCTTAGAATCACCCATTCCCTAATTAGTCCTGGCTTGACATGCACTTCAATGCCAAAATTGACTAAACAGATACCTAATTACAAGTTTCCCATGTTCCTATGGTCACATATGTTCTTGAACATGCTCAGTGATGTACCTCTATTGTGGATGGTGAGGCATTATTCACTACTATCTCTTGCACAAAACTAGAGATCAAATATTCCAAAGGGAGGGGGGTAATGATGAATTTTTTTTACCTTCAGGGTGATTATATAGCTTGAAATTTTGAGTTTTACCCCTAGATCTCTATTATTATTATTTTCTTCCTTAAAGACCCATTTATGGATTCATTAATTATTTTTATCTTGTTTCTTCTATATTCCTATTTATTTGGACCTCTTACCCTTTAGACCATGTTATTTCTTTATTTTCAAGGGCCCATCCATTTTAATCATTTTCTAACCATTCCATTGAGGGGTAATCCAGGGATTATCAATCACCCTCTAGGCATCAATTGAACATGTTGGCTAGTAAAATTAGTGATTGTCAACACATTATTGTTCATTCTTCAAAAATTTCTTCTTAGTGACTTTTCATTTCTTTGAAGAGATGTTACTCTACCTTGTGTCTTGCAATGCCTTTTCAAATAAGGTAAAAATGTAGACACTATGTTTTCACCTCTTCATGTCTAAACTATAATCAAATCAATTTTCTACAAAGACATGTAATTTTAATAAAAATCATTAATTAAGGCACTTATTTACATACTTAATAATTTAATCCAAAATTATAATGGTAAATACTTGATTAAGGCAATGCATCATATCATAACATTTATTTTGACATCAACATCCCTAATCAAATAGATCCTTTACAAGTATTATTATAAAATAAATAAAAGAATATTTGTTTGGAAAAATAACATTGTAAAGGTCACATTCTCTTAAGTTATTATTTTATCACCTAATTAATTAATCTAAACTTCTAATATAAAATTTCATGGATTTGGAATTATCTATTTGTCTAAAATCAAATTATAACATTACCTCATCTATATGACATCACAAGGATATGAGTGGAAGCAATATCTTACACTCTCTTACACCTTCTTACACACTCCTCCCTCTTACACCCTCTTACACACTCTAAAAGGGGTCATGTTTGCACTTGTCTTCTAAATATCTTCCACACTCTAAATTTTCTTAAATATACTCTCTTACATTTCCAACCTCCAACATTAATGAGGACAAGGACTCATTTCTAGCCATCCATTTGAATATCAAGATGTTTGGTCCCCATTGATTCAATTTGTCTATAAATTTTAGGTCCCCATCCATTATAGATAAGATTCTTGGACCTAAACTTAATCTGCCAAAATACAAAAGGAGATTCACCATTCTCATGCCAATTCTCAAACCAAACCAAGTATAGATAATGGATAATTTTTAAAAATAAAAGTTATGAAAAGGTCAACCTATGTCCCTAATAATCTCCATTCGAAGGTATTTCAAATATATGACTATATAAACACATTTCAAACCATTTTTTACATAATATCCTTCCACACCAAAAAGCACTAGAATTGTATTTGTACATTAAGAGAAAGTTTCCTATTTGACTAATTCTGATTACATACAACCCTAGTATCCCAAATCTAAATTTTGAACACATCTCCAATAGCACAAGTCATAGTTAAGTCACCCAATCACACTAGTACTTCACTAGCATCTAGTACTTTTCACTAGTTATTCAAACACCACCATAGTATAGGAGAACTACATGAAATTAGATCCCTCTTTGGAATATTGATATGTAGGGAACACTCAACACATGGGGTATTAATTTTATTCCAAAATTTAACCATTAAACCATTGTTTCCCATTGATTTGAATTAGTATTCACATGCCAAGTTACTAAGATTTTGAAGAAAAAATAGTCATACAGTAGTCTCCATAGATAATCAGAAGCTCCCAAGCAAAATAAAACATACAGACAAAGATGAACATAACCTATAAATCTTAGATATTTACTATCTATTGAAAAGGATTGTCCTAATAGAGGATATGAGTGCCCCATCTCATATCTATATTAGGGCACTATTGTCTAGGGATCATTTTAGTTGTAGATCTTGTTTCACAGTTATGAAACCCAACCACTTTGTTGTTTTTATCATTTGAATCATCCTACATCACTATTTTGTATCTAAGTTATAGTTTCTATTATATTTTACGTAGTAATTTTACATATTTAAAAAGTTTCAAATTAATGAATGTTTGATATTATTATTCCTAATTTTTTACAATAGTTTATAACTTAAGGTAATCTACACATTGCTAGGTTTTCCCAAATATGATAAAACATATTGGTGAACCTGTTTAGTATTAAAATTTTACCAAAACCATAACCATATATGGTTATATGGTTTGTATCCTTATTTTTTATGGTTTTGTTTATTATTTTATTATTTTTAAATTTAATAAATTTAGTTATAACAATAATTTTCAGGTTTTCATTTCATATTATATGTACTCTAAAAAAGTTCTTTCTACTCCTTTAAGAAGAAGTGATAGATTATGTAGTATTCCAATTGAGTATTCTCATATTCCTCTAGCTATAATTCATAATATAGATAATAACATGGGTGCACCTCCACCTTTGAATATTAATACACATGGTTAACATGTAGACTTCAATGATACTACTTCTAAACATGAGTAATATGATCAAGATAACATTGATCCCAAAGATGGACACTAAGATCTACTCCCTCTTATACATGGTGAAAAAATTGGATTAAATAAAGAGGAAGTTATAATTATTTTTAGATAAATACTCCATGATAAACCTCTTGATCATAATACCATATTATAAACTCTTTCGGATGTAAAAAGTGTAAACATGGCACAATATTCTTAGATTTATAACCATTGGATTCAATGTTTGTATCATCTCTAATAATGGGGGAAACTTGAGGGATTGAACATATAATATTCTAATTATTACTCCTCCATTGCAAACATTTACTTTAGTTAACACACATTTTTATTCTCTTGATGTATAATCCCTTAGGCAAGAGATTCAATCTCTATAAACTAAGGTGTTACATTTAAAGTAAAGTGTTTTGAAACCTAATCAGGCATTAGATTCTCATATCTTATTTAAAAATCCATTGTAAAATAATATAGAAGTATATCCCATACATAATATTTTTGTGGCACCAAATCTTACATTATATGATGAAAAGGGTGACCTCAAGCAACATCTCAAGGCATTTGATACAACATGTTTGGACTATGTGTCTAATGATATATTATTGACTAAATTATTTCCAAAAACTCTCAAATACTATGCAATACAATGGTTTTATGATTTACCACACCAATTGATACATGCATTTAATCTATTGGCTAGTATGTTTCTAGCACATTTTTCAATCAATATCAGTGAGAAGGTTTCATATACTCAAATTTCCCAACTCAATCAAAAATTTGTTGAGCATATCATATAATATGTCTTAAGGTACAAGACCATTTTTTCCAAAATTACAAATCCTATGGGAGATAAATAATTAAAAGACATATTTTAGTAAAATTTTCTCCCATCCTTGCACTAAACTATCATGTTCAATTTTTTTTTCTCATTCAGTCATATGATAAGGGAAAGAGAAGCTAAATTATTAGAAATGAATAATATTAAGTATACAACTAATTCAAACTAAAATATAAATATTTAAATTAAGCCACCATATATTGAGGCCAACTGATAATAATAATGATTAAAAGGCAATAATACATGCATAATTAGATCCTACTCCATAGATTGTCTTATCATCCCCTCTAAGGAGATAATTTACTAATCTACCATAATATCTATATAAGGTCCTAAAAATTATATTAGAATGAAATGTCATGTCTATATACACAAAATATTTTTATTAACTTTACCACTAACACTTTTTCTCTTGACAAAACCTATCGAGTTTCAATCTCTCTGAGTGCACACCATAAAAGGTGCACTGAGAAAGAGGTGGGAATACCATTGGTGTTTCGTAAGATTGTTGTGGATTTGAATTATTCCTATAATTTTTCCAAATTCCTTATAGTGTATATCCATTTACCTCTTGTGATACCTCCCTGAAATCTTGTAACACATAAATATGGCTAAGTCTAGAATCCTAGAACCCTAAAATATGGTTAAGTCTAAAATCTAATAGGACCCTCAAAAATCTAGAATTTACATTATATCTCCTAAAGGTCTAAAACTAGTCTCAAAAATCATTTTCACCATTACTTAAAGAGATACAAGAAGAAGAAATTCATATATTATGCATCTGCTTATCTACCATTCTACTTGAGGAGCATTGCTTAGAGTTTAATAATACACTTGGAGATACGGATCTTGTCTCATGGAGAAGTATTTTGGATGCATGGAGAAGTTGTGTAGCCTATATCTAAATTATCCTTGTTATCCTTAAATTAAAAAACAACCTCTTGTAAATAACCTTGGCCAAGGGAGAGATTTAGGCTTGATAGGTTTATCTTCAAAGGTAAGTATTCCTAACTTTATTATTCTTTTTTTACAATAGATAGATTTGCATTTGTTAATTTATATGAATCTCTATTATGAATTAGGATTTAATATACATTGGATTAAGTATAGATATTTAATGGATGTTTACTTTTATGTTTATTGCCCCCATTTTATTCCAAAAGATTTGGTGAACACTAGGTTAAATTTTATTTTGATTTGTCATTTACTTAATGATTATAGAAAACATAGGACCTATCTAGCATTATTTCAAGGTGTTGCTTCACTAGAGAATTTGGAACCCTTTTTAGTGATATTATTGTGGTAAGAGGCCCTTGGTTAGTTCTAGAAAATCCATCTTGGTTATGACCTTGATTGTCTAAATTTACCAATAAGTAGAAGTGTAAGTGTGATTTATCTTCTCCTAACTAGGATTTATTTGTATGTCAACTACATTTTCCCTTGTATATAATATCTCTCCCTCTCATTAAAGGGGTTGATGTGAATAATCCTATTCCAAAATATTTTAACTAGAATTATTCTTATGATTATCATATGGAATGAGGACATACAACTATAAAATGTATCATTTTGAGACATAAGATTCAAGATTTGTTAGATGAAAACATAATTGATGTGGGCATCCCAATAAAAAATAAAAAAAATACATAACCAAGTGAAAGTAAGGAATTGAAAATATTCAGTGATCCTTTTCCTAAGCATATAGCTAAAATATAGTAGATACATCAGGTGTGAATTATACATATAATTTACAACCTCCCCCATTTTATTACAATTAAAATGCAAAGAAATAACATCCTTTTAATGGTATCACAAGTGGCTATCATTCCTATGTGCCATCTAGGCCACTCATCACATTTTTAGAACATGAGATAGTATATGGTGGGTTAGTTTTACACTCTCTATTTTTTTGAGCTCGCATTGACAACTAGCTTATGCATATTATCATGGTCGATAATGGATCAAGAATGAATGTGTGTAAAAACACATATATTTATCATCTTAGATGCATAGATCAAGATTCACATCCCACCACCATGGTCATAAATGGATTAAATGGTCACATTCAGATCTCCATTTTTGAGATTACATTACCATTATAGGTTTATCTTGCATATGTGGCCACCAAATTCATAGTAGTATCTAGTGTAGAGGTATTTGATATATAATTTAGACACCCTTAGATTCAATAGATTCTTAATATTCCTTCTATAGTTCATAAATGTTTAAAGTATATATATTATAATGAGGCCATTATAATTTTAGTTATCCCTTTCAAGTACCCTCTATCACATATAAATTTGGTTACTACAAAACAAATTTTAGTTGAGCCACCTAAAAATTTAAAACCTACTCAGATAGTTTTATAATAGATATATACCCTTACCCTTACATAGAGGCCTATCCTTGAGAGTCCTCTTTAGCATAGATTTGTTACAAATTCTAGAGAGCCTCTCTCTACTTCTACACATCCTTGATTGATATTACAAAACACCAAGGGTACATCCCATAAGGCACCAACATAGGATTCACATACTTAAATATGGGTTCTAAACAACCCTAAATTTCATCATAACCCACCATAGAGAAAACATGCTATATATTATCAGTTGGCAATAATGGTTATAATAAAATGGCTATTCCAAGCTTAATGTATTCACCATAGCATTCTCATTTCCTTTCACAAAAAGTTACCATTCCTCTTATTGAAGCATGACCTATTGATTGTGAGTCACTTGTAGGATTAATTTGTTAGTATCTCTCCACTTTGTACATATTATATATATATGGAAAAATACAAAAATAGTAAAATGTTCTCAAAAATACCAAAATCAAGATCTATGCATGTTTATATGTACTTTTTCATACATTAGTTCATTTTTTCATAGTAAATTTAGTATTTGTTTTAGCTAGTTTTATATCATATATGTTTCACCAATGTACATGAGTGAGTGCAGATCAAACAAGAATCATTTCCAAACCCAATTGCAAGTGATATCACTATCACACACATATAAATTATAATAAGACATCACTCTATTAGACATGAGTGTCCTACTCTAGTGTCTATCCCACCATTATTTTTCTAGTGAGCTCAGACTATCACTACTCAGTACACACCACACATAGGTTTTATCCTTCTTTGGCTATATTATGTTACTCATAGCTCAATTATTTACATAGCATTACATTTTTTTATAACTCACTAAAATCTTAAAATACTACTAGTTATCTCAATTTATGAATCTACTCATTCTAAAAATTAGCTCTTGTTGATCAATCACATTATTGTACATACTTTTCATGTTGCCTTCCTAGCTTTGTGGCTTGTATGCACTCTCTCATTTCCATTGAGGACATTTGAATATGTCTTTTGTGTGTGTATCTAAGCATTAATTATTTGTTTATATTCATGTTAGGACATTTTAATATGTCTTTGTGTGTGTGTTTTATGTGTATGTAGACATTTGAACATATCCTTCTCTATGGATCAAATCCTTTAAGCTTACTTATGTGTGTGAATAAAATTTAATATGTCCTTTTGTGTGATTTTATTCAATTGAGTGAAATTTTAACATGTCACTTTTATGTGTCCCCTTCACTTTCTATTTTTTGTTTTGTGTGTTTTTGTATACTCTTTGATTTGTGTGTCATGACTATGACACCTTGCTTACTTACTTTCTTAGATTTTAATGCCATGATGAATATCATGCATTTCACCCTAAGTAGTTATATTTAGAGTTACATACTCAGTTTTATCACTTATCTACATGCCTAAATTATAAAATTTATCAAGACACTCTTACTATGAATGTTTGTTCCTACATGTATCTCACATTACTACTATGCTCAGTTTATCTAAATGATGATGTTGTGATTCTCCATGTTGTCACTATTATTCAAATTTGCATCTTTACGTCATAACAATCTATTGCATAAATTTATATTTTAATCTAATTTATGGTGCAGACTTAAAAAATCACCTCAAAATAGGGGGAATTCATAGAGGGTTATCTTGGAAACTAGACCTCCTCTATCAACACATAAACAAAATTTGGCAGTTATTACATAATAAACATAGATTCGATCTTATAAAATACATAGACAGTAAATTTGGACAGGAATGGCCTATTGGAAAAGATATCAATACGCTCTTATCCTTCCCACCATTGTTTTATAAATGCCTAAAAAAAGGCATTTCCAAAATTTCTTAGAATCTCAATTCACGTAAGATAGTATGCAATAGTTTTAGAGTCTTAGTTTATAGAATTACTCAATTTTGCCTCAAATTTACTCAATTTAGGTGTATAATGCTTTTATAATTTTTAAAAAAACATTTTATTAGGATTATAGTTGTTATTAATTAGTTTTATAATATATATGTACTAGATACTAGTTTGGGGGCATGTATATGACACATGACTTCCTCGTTACTCATTTTTTACACCAATTTTGTAGATGGAATGAAAAATCCATGTCATTATCAATTATGTATAAAATAAACCCTGAATATACTTATTTTTTCACCATACTTGAACCTTTTCTATCTATATTGGTTAGTTTTTTATTTGCACCAATATTTTCACTACTATTCACACCTATTTTACACTAGAATAATCTATTAGAATTCATACAAGGATTCCAAATTAATTAACTAATTTGGGTATGTTATTTTTAATTCAAGAACACCTTGAGTTGTTAATAAAAATCATATATTGATGAGGATTGGGGCATACACATTCCAATCAAATTTAATCAATGCAAATAAATATCTAAGGGTCCTACTCTCTACAGTCACTAGTTTTTCACTAGGAAAACATAATGGTTCGCATACCCAATCAAGTGTATTCAATATATTCATTATATAATATCTATTATTTTAATTTTTTATATTCATATTAATTAAATATTAATATTACATATGTTTCATTGCAGGTTTATGTGGAACATAGTTCAATATTGTGGGCTACATTCAGGACTACACTTCATAGGTAAGTTCAGGCAAGCATTTTTATTTTTACTATAGTAATTTTGATTTATCACATTATGATAATAAAATTTAGGGGATAATTTAGAAAAATGAATTAAAATTTAAGATATATTAGTGCACTTTTGACCACTCCTTTACACACTTAACTCTAGACCTATCCTATGGCCCTTTCGATCACTTTCAACCACATTGAGCATGGAGAAATCACTCTTATAAGTTGATTGATGAACCCAAAATGTAATTATCCATAAATTTATCATATTATCCATCATCCAATACATTTTATACCATTAATACTACACGTTTTCCCCATTAGACAATAACCCCTATTGGATAGGAGCCTCCTGCTCTATTATTCAATTCCCCTCTCTTGTCCTCCTACCAAATAATGTCTAATATGAAAAAATTAAAGTTATTTAAATGTCATCATATGTTATTAATAATCCAAATTCAAATTAATTTCAAATATATGACCATATAAAAACATTTCAAATCATTTCTCACATAAGAGACATCCACACTGAAAATCACTAAAATTCTAATTGAACTTTAAGATAAAATTCCCTATTTCTACCAATTTTAACTACATCTAGCCCTAGTTTCATAGAGATAAAGTATAAACACATATCCAAGGTCATAAGTCATGGTTAAGGCACATAACCACACCAATATTTCACCCACATCTAAAAATTTACACCAGTTATTCACACACCACCATAATATGGGAGAACTATATGAAGTTTGATCCCTCTTTCAAGTATTAGTATGTATGTAGTGCTTAGCACATGGAGTGTTGAGTCCATGACCAAATTCAACTGATAATCCCTTTTTATCCAATTGATTTACGTTGGTATTCACATGTTAAGGAGGTAAAGTTTTAAATGAAAAATAGTCATATAGTGTTCTCTATAGCTAATTAGAAGCTCCTGCATTAAACATAAAACATATAAATAAACGAAAACAAATCCTAAGAATTCCATATCTTTAATATATATTGAAAATGGAAATCCTAGTTGAGGGCACTATTGTTTAGGGCTCATTTTAGTTATAGAACCAATTTTATAGTCACCAAAACTTATCACTCCACAAATTTCAGCGTCTAATTCATACCATCACATTATCTTCTAGCTAAGTTATATTTTTCTATTACATATTCCTTATTTATTAATCTTATATATTTAACAAGTTTCAAATCAATAAATATTTGATATTTAAAGTATTATTATTCCTAATTTTTCATAATAGTTTGCCACTTAGGGTAATATACATATTATTAGGTTTTTCCAATTTTGATAAAACACCTAGCTATGACTATAGGATAATTTCAACTATGTAGGATGTGATTTGGGCATTAATCAAACCCAATTACATCACATAGTGAACAAATAGTCAAGCACCTCAATCAATAAATTAATTGGGAATAATTTGAGTCCCTTAAACCTAATTATGACTATAAGATTTGATTAGGGGCTTAATTAACCCAAATTTTTGTTAGGTTGTGGAGCTAAAAGCTTCACCAGGATGCAAACAGGAGAAGTTACAGAGGATGCGGAGTTGCAGAATCAGTTGCAGGAGATATGGCGTTAGTCTGATCAGCCAACATCAGTCAGATAGCAAGAGGAAGCAACCGACGTCGGTTACCAGTCGACCGACATCGGTCATGGAGGTGCCGACGTCGGCAGCCTGTGCGAGAACAGGCAATTTGCATGATGAATCCGGGAGAGTCTATTTAGAGACTGTTAGTTTGCATGTTAAAGGCTAGTCGAGTCTTGAGTTGCGAGTCTAATTATTGTAATTAGGTTAGTCTAATTATTGTAAGCATGAGATCTATATATGGACTCATGGGCTGTATTGTAAATGTGTGCTAGAAAGCCAGAGAGCTTTTAGAGAGAGCTAGTGTAGCTCCTCCTAGTTCCAAAGGGGTGCTAAGTGTGTTTGATCAGGGAGAGTTGCAAGGTCTGCAAGGTCAAGGAGCTGATCTACTAGAGTACTGGTTGAAGAATCATAAGGACTTGGTGAGGCAAGGACAAGGGTTCTTCAGGGGTGTAGAGATGTCTACATGGTGAGTAAGGTCTAGTGATTTGTAGGTAGCAGAGAGTAGGGGATCTACTTGGAGTACGGTTGTGTACTTGGTGAACTGGTAGTGTGTTATTGACTGGTTGGAGAGGTGAACATCAATTCTGTATTGGAGTTGATTGTTGGGATCGAGAGAGAGAGGGAAGAAGGTCTTGAGGTGTGGCAAACCTTTGAGGTGGAGGAAGAAGTGGCATCTTCCTTATTGTATATTCTTCTATGTATATAATACAATTGTGTATTGTCTCTTAATTCCTGTGTTGTTTCATATTTCTATTTACTTATTGATTTTGGTATAATTCCGTAGTTGCTAATACAAGAAGTAATCACATGTGTTCTAATTGGTAGAGCAAGATCCTGACTCAGTAGGGATTGGAGCATGTTTATTATTCTGGGGTTTCCCTGACACGTGGTATCAGAGCTTTTGGTTGGGTTACTAACAGGTGGTTTCAGATCTGGTGGTGTTTGTTGATTACAGGTTGCTCACAGGGGTTTCTGATTGAGTGGGAGTATAGCAATGGCAGAAGGAAGTAAGCTACGAATGGAGAAACTGAATATCATGAATGGTCTGATTGATGGAAAGAAAGAGCAAAGAAAAAGATATTGTTGGTTGGTTGCAGATCAGCATGAAGGAACTGAAAATGTAGATGTTGTAGGTGTTGTTGCACAAGATGCTTTGGGAGGTTTCTTGGATAAAGTTGAATCTTAGATAATAGATTATGTTGCCTCTTTCCATGCAGCCCCAGGGAGAGGAGCTGGTGAGCCTTGCCAAAGAATTGGCAAAGGGGAAGTGAAGCTGAAATCACAGATGGACGACACACAGTGGTTGAAGGAAGTCATGCAGGTACCAGTCTTGGAGATGAGTCTAATTTCTTTAGGAAATTTGGGTGATGGGAGATATGTTGTAACTCTCACAGTGGATACACTTGAATTAGATGGTGGTAAGAAAGTAGGTATCCTTTATCTATCTACTTATATTGCTGATTCACCTTCTGTTACAGAGATGTGGCTTCATAGGCTTAGTCACATATGTAGAAGGAGAATGCAGGTTCTGAAGTGGAAGACAGATGTTTTTGACAAGCTAAAGAATTGGAAAGCCTTAGTGTTCATGGAGGAGATGATGGATAGAGATCAGGTTAGAGAACTAAATTATTCTGAGCAGAGCAGGGTTGATTTGATTAGGATTTTGATCCTTGGAGAGCTCGTGGGTAAAAAGTTGTCACTTACAGATGAACATAGGTACCGGCGTTGGTCACATAGTAACCAACATCAGCAACAGGAAGACTGACATCGGCCTTGAGGGAACCGACATCGGCAGAAAGGATACCGGCGTCAGCCAGGGAAATGACGTCGGCAGTCAGGGTCAGTGCAGGGAACCGACATCGGTCGAGAGTAGACTGGGTGATGGCCGAGATCGGTCACTAGAATGGATATTGGGTAGACAGCAAGTCTCAAATGCTCATGTGGAGGTCAAAAAGGGTAAGTGAACCTCATATTCGTTATTCACCTTCTTTATATTGCTTACTGATGGTCAAGAACCAGGAGGATGTGAAGAGGCAATGCAGGTAGAGTCCAGATACAGTGGGAGCTTGGCATGGATGAGGAGTGTGAATCCTTGGAGAAAAACCAAATAGGTACTTGTTGGTAGAGTTGTCAGCTGGAAGAAAGCACTGAGAGACGGATTCTCATTTTAGAGAAGAGAGTGGATGGATACAAGAGACAGAAGGCCAAGGCATATGGTCTTGAGGAAGCTGCAGGACAGTGGTACAGGTTTTGACAGGTGGATGACTAAGCATGGCTTCAATCAATGTCAGTGTAACTATTGTGTTTATCTTACCAAGTGGATGATGAGTCATGACATCATCTTGTTACTGTATGTGGTGATTTACTAGTAGGGTTATACATACAGGTATTTGCTGAGCTAAGGGTAAGGTTAGTTCAGAGGTGTGTCATGAAGAATTTGGAGCAGCAAAATTCTTTGGCATAAGAGACATGGAGATTCTATCTTCAGTGGGAGCTGATGTGAAGATGATGTTAGTGAGGTTCATTACGTAGGATGCAGAATCGGTAAGCACACCAATGGCTAGACAGTTCAAGCTTAGCTTGAAATAGGGTTCGAAATCACATGAGGTCTAGTGTAGGCCTGAATTTTCCCAAGCAGTGGGGGTTGTCAGAAAGTATGGAGCCAATTCGGGGAAGGAGTACTGGAGGGCAGTTCAGTGGGACTAGCAGCAGGGGTTCTTGTTTTGCAGGGTCAAGTTCTTCACTACATGGATGTGTAGGTTCAGATGTGGCAGGTTACTTGAATGACAGGTATGGCATCACAATTGTGTGGTGGTTGGTCTTCAGGATGGATCTTGAAGAGGGATACAAGCCAGGGAATAATTTAGATGATGTATAGGTATAGGTACAGGTACAGGTGCAGCTATTTATCTCCAAGTGGGAGATTGTTAGGTTATGGAGCTAAAAGCTTCACCAGGATGCAAACAGGAGAAGTTACGGAGGATGCGGAGTTGCAGAATTAGTTGCAGGAGAAATGGCATCGGTCTGATCAGCTGACGTCAGTCAGATAGCAAGAGGAAGCAACCAGTGTCAGTTACCAGTCAGATGACATCGGTCATGGAGGTGTTGACGTCGGTAGCCTGTGCGAGAACAGGCAGTTTGCATGACAAATCTAGGAGAGTCTATTTAGAGACTGTTAGTTTGCATGTTGAAGGGTAGTCGTAGTCTTGAGTTGCGAGTCTAATTATTGTAATTAGGTTAGTCTAATTATTGTAAGCATGAGATCTATATATGGACTCATGGGCTGTATTGTAAATGTGTGCTAGAAAGCCAGAGAGCTTTTAGAGAGAGCTAGTGTAGCTCCTCCTAGTTCAAAAGGGGTGCTGAGTGTGTTTGATCAGGGAGAGTTGCAAGGTCTGCAAGGTCAAGGAGCTGATCCACTGGAGTACTGGTTGAAGAATCATAAGGACTTGGTGAGGCAAGGACAAGGGTTCTTCAGGGGTGTAGAGATGTCTACATGGTGAGTAAGGTCTAGTGATTTGCAGGTAGCAGAGAGCAGGGGATTTACTTGGAGTACGGTTGTGTACTTGGTGAACTGGCAGCGTGTTACTGACTAGTTGGAGAGGTGAACATCAATTCTTTATTGGATTTGATTGTTGGGACCGAGAGAGAGAGGGAAGAAGGTCTAGAGGTGTGGCGAACCTTTGAGGTGGAGGAAGAAGTGGCATCTTCCTTATTGTATATTCTTCTATGTATATAATACAATTGTGTATTGTCTCTTAATTCCTGTGTTGTTTCATATTTATAGTTACTTATTGATTCTGGTATAATTCCATGTTTAGTTGCTAATACAAGAAGTAATCACATGTGTTCTAATTGGTAGAGCAAGATCCTGACTCAGTAGGGATTGGAGCATGTTTATTGTTCTAGGGTTTCCCTGACAATTTTATCATAGATTGAGCCAATTACTCAATAAATGAATCAATGAGATGATTTGGGTCAAATTTATCCCTTTTCAAACCTAGTTTTGATTGTATAATATGTGAGATGGGACTCAATTGACACCAATAGTATCACTACATGAACAAAAGAATGAAATAGTTCAATCACAAATGTAATTAGGGCTTATTTGAGCACCTTGAACCTAACTATGATAATAGGATAAAATTTAGGGATAAATTAGCTTGGATTCCATAATGAATAATATTATTAGTCAATTTTCATAATTAGATATGTTAATTGGGTTAAATTGATCCCCTAAACCTAATTTATGGCTCAATAAATTGTATATGATGTAATTTGTGGCTTATTTGATCCAAATTTTATCATAAATGCAATCATGAAGGAAATTAAGGATAATATGAGCCCTTTCAACCTAAATGTTACTATAAGATGTGATTTAGGTTAAATTAAGCCATGTGAACCTAATTTAAACTATGTAGGATATGATTTGGGCACCAATCAACCCCAATTACACCATATAATGAGCTAAATAGTTGAATGCCTAAATCATGGAGGCAATTAAGGCCAATTAGAGTTCCTTAAACCTAACTACGACTATAAGATTTAATTAAGGGCTCAATTATCTCTAATTTTATCCAAAATTGAGCCAATTAGTCAATTGGTGTAATTAGTGATTCAATTTATAATGAATTGAGACCCTTTCAAACATAATTATGATTGTACAAGATATGATATGGGGATCAATTATAACTAATTATATCACTGCATAAACCAAATGATTTATTGGTTCAATAAAAAATGTAATTGGGGCAAATTTGAGCCCCTTTAACCTAACTGTAATAGTATGATGTGATTTGGGGATAATTTAGCTCATATTCCATCATGAATTGATCCAACTAGTCATTTATTATAATTATAGATGTGATTTAGGTGAAATTAACCCTGTGGACCTAATTTATGCCTCAACCAATTATATATGATGTAATTTTTGGCTTAATCAACCTTAGTTTTATAATAAATGTAACCATGAAGGAAATCAAGGCCAATTTAAGCCCTTTGAACTTAATTGTGACTATAGGATGTGCTTTGGGACAAATTGATTCGTGTGAACCTAATTTCAACTTTGTAGGATTTTATTAATGAACCAATTATTTGACTACCTCAATCAAGAAGGTAATTAGGGATAATTTTAGTCCTTTCAACCTAACTATGACTATAATATTTTATCAAGGGCTTAATTATCCCCAAATTTATCATAGATTGAGCCAATTAGTTGATTGGTTCAATCATTGATGCTATTTTGGAAAAATTGATCCCATTTCAAACCTCATGATTGTATAATATCTGATATGGGCTCAATCAAAACCAATTATATCACTACATGAACCAAAAATTTGATTAGTTTAATTAAATAAATCTAATGGGTGAAAATTGTGCCACTTGAACCTAAATAAAAAATTAGGATGTGATTTAGGGATAAATTATCTGAGATTCCATAATCAATTGATCTTATTATTACATTCATACAATTAAATACATGATTTGGGTGATATTGAGCCCTATGAACTTAATTTATGGCTCAATTGTTTGTATAGGATGTAATATGTGGCTTAATCGACCCTAATTTTATCATATATGTAATCACAAATATAATTGGGACCAATATTATCCCCTTGAACCTAAATATGACTATAAGATGTGATTTGGGAAAATTTGAGCTGTATGAACATAATTTCAATTGTGTAGGATGTGATTTTAGCATCAATCAACCCCAATTGCATGACATAATGAACCAAATAGTTTCCTACCTCAATAATAAAGGTAATTGGGGCCAATTTAAGTCCCTTCAACCTAACTATGACTATATGATTTTATTTTGCTCTTATATATCCCTTATTTTATCACATATTAAGATAATTAGTTAATTGATGAAATCACTGATTTGATTTTGGCTAAATTAAGGCAATTACAAACCTAATTATAATTGTATAAGATGTGATGTGGGGCTCAATAAAAATAAATTATATCACTACATGAACTAAATAATTTATTAGTTCAATCACAAGTGTAATTGGGGCCAACTTTAGTCCCTTAAACCTAATTACAAGAGTAAGATGTTATTTGGGGATAAATTTAATTATATTTCATAATTTGATTTAATTAGTTAATGAGTGAAATTAGATATGTTATTTAGGTGAAATTGAGCCCCATGAATGTAATTTATGGCTTAATAGATTATATAGTATGTAATTTGTGTCTTAATCAACCCTAATTTTATAATAAATGCAATCACATAGGTAATTGGGGCCAATCTGATCCCATTAAACCTAACTATAACTATAGGATGTGATTTGGGCAAAATTGAGTGCCTTAATTATATAGGATGTGATTTGGGCATCAATCAACCCTAATTACATCACATAATGAATAAAATAGTCAACTACATCAATCATGGAGGCAATGGGCCAATTTGAGACCTTATAACCTAAGTGTGACTATATGATTTGATTGGGGGCCTGATAATCCCCAATTTTATCATAGATTGAGCCAATTAGTCAATTGGTGCAATGAGTGATATGATTTGGGCCAAAATTAAGCCCAAATCGATTGGATATGATGTAATTAATTGTTAATAAACACTTATTTAATAAAAAATTGACGTAATTATAAATAAATAAAAGGTATAAAGGAAACCTTAAATAAAAGGTATAAATAACCCTTGATGTAAACATGCATATAAAAATGGGTATGCATTATAGTGCATATTTGTTCCTTACATTACCACTATAATTTTTTTCCAATGTTAATATGTTATCTCTTTTGATTTTCTTATCCTCCCTATTATTCTATATATTATTTTGATCCCTACATAATGGAAGACAAAA
This sequence comes from Torreya grandis, assembly GCA_037957365.1. Classification (NCBI taxonomy): domain Eukaryota; kingdom Viridiplantae; phylum Streptophyta; class Pinopsida; order Cupressales; family Taxaceae; genus Torreya; species Torreya grandis. The sequence continues at coordinate 1,009,950 of JARHVA010005606.1, read as the reverse complement.
AGATACCAAGTTATTTTTTCCCCACCATCAAAAGTTATCAATTCTTTCTAATCATGGTGTTTAACCCTAAATTTATCTGTGGTTATCTAGATTTAATGGGTATTAGAAATTTTTACACAAGGATGATGAACTAACCTAACAAGTAGGGTAATTAATATAAAATGCAAATAAATAGTATTCTAAATTTATATAACTGAGATTTACTAAAATAGTAAAACACAACTATTGATAGATATTGAAATAAATAAGGAACAAAGATACTTAGATAGTTTACTATACTCATGCAAGTCTAATATAAAACATGTTGTAAGTGGAATGGAAGGTGATCCTATAACAATCATCATAGTTTGTAAATATTATTATTGTGGCCTTAAATACTTATGTCAGATCTAGATAATTGAATCAATATGTGTTTCTAACCCTATCACAAGTGTCATATACAAAATACTAACTAAATATAGATGCAACCAACTAGAGACTTATGCATTTATTTTTTAATTTATTTTTATGTCTTCAAATCACACACATAGGCTCTTTATCTTTGTCAAATGATAAAACCATAGCTTCTTCACACTTGGAGTGATTATAGAAAAAATAACTTGGTGGGATCTTGGCATTGAGATACACAAAGGAGCCCTATTTCAATAGGTGATACCTACATAGATAATACTCTAAATAGGGCATCATATTTATGTAGTTATCTCCTATGTGTTGTCTTGTGTGTGCTCAAATATACAATGTGTGATAAGCAGAGACATGTAGTGAACTAGAATTTAACTTAGAAAATATGTCTCATGAACTACTCTTCAAATGATTTGGACCTAAGAGAATATTGATCTTATGAATAATATGAAATTAAGGATGAATAGGGTAAGTTTTCTCATTTGAATGCTTGATTGAGTGTTTCTTGGTATATTTACTTGTGATTTATTAATGTTTTCTAGGTGAAGCATGAAAGAGGATAAATATTATACATATACTAATCCATTTTATAAATATATCACACTAAATCACTTAGAAAGATACGTGTCATTTACAAATTGGATGACTTTTTCGCACTTGACACTTTGTACGGAAAGTGGACATTTTCATCAACACGTGTGACTATTTGGGGCATAAATATCTGGGAAGATAAAAAACAAGTATAGTATAGAACTAATAGTGAAGGATAATAATCAATTTTAGAACTCTTTTCATGGTATACAAGGCTTGGTCATTACAATAATAGGTTAGGCTAAGAGATAAGATTTTTAGGCATAAATAGATAGTGAAAGCGAGCCTTTCTATAGTGATCAGGTCTATAAATGAAAAGTAAAACCATGATGGATATTTTTTATGTGTACAAGATTAAATTAATACATAACTCATATTTTAGTATCTACACATGGGTGACATATTTCATTCTAAATCAATGATAAAGTTAAAACATAAAATACTAGAGTAATTACAAGTGTTGAGAGAAAGAAAAATGGTTATGAATGCAAACATTTCATTCAAGACAAGGTACACATACTATTCCTAATGAACCAAATGTTTTGGCTAATTATGAAATGAATAATGGTCATGAATGTTTACCTAAAATTCCAAATTATGTTGCAAGTCCATATTCAAATTATGAAGTTTTTAATTTTAATGTTGATGATAATATGAATGATGATTTACCCCATAACAATGAATAAATTTACATGAAAACACATAATGGTGAAAGTAACAATGAATAAATTTCCATGGAAGCACTAAATAGTGAAATCAAAAGATACGATAACACAAAAATTAAGAAACTAGTAGTGAAGATAACAATGCAAAAACACCAAATCAAAAAAATGTATTATTAGTAACACCTCCTAGGATTTTGTGTATAAGACCCATGTACTTAATTGAAGTTGATGAAAATATTTTGGAATCAATGCATAATAAAATGTTTGACCACCATTCAAGAAGAAAAGCTAAAATAATTTAGGATAAATAGTTTGAAATATTAAATGATATTCAAAGATGTCAATTATTTGTTTCACTAATGAAATTTCTTATGATGAGACCTAAAATATATGCCCTATGACTACAAACATCTAATATTGATGGTGAAAACAAGACAACTTTTAAAAATCTACATGGTGCATACCATGTAATGTATGTGTGAAAATATGTGCCAAAAATAGTAACATTTATTGATGAATAATTACAACTTGTATAATAAGTTTTAAAATAGAGAGAAAATGCTTGATTATATAAATAAGTAGAGAACTGAAAATAGACATAAAAACACTAATGAAATTAATTTAGACATGTAAAAGACTCGATGAAACCAATAAAAATGAGTTATGGGCATTCTTTATTAGACTTCCATGAAAATACAAAGCTATAATTGATGCTCTCAAAGATTTACTTGTAAAATTTTGGAAAGAAAACAAAAGGGTTTCACCTAATACAATAAATTTAGTGAAAATAATAGTTGGTTCTCTTAATCATGAACTACCTCTAAAACTTTTCTTGTATATGACCCAAACACAATTATAATCTTAGTTTTTATAGAAATATCCATACATTTCTATTAGTCAAATATATTTTGATATGGACAAACCCTTCTATGTCAAAATAAATCACACACATACCACTTGTTATAGGCAATACATTGAATTTTCAAAGCATTATGATGTTTTTTATGTATATTGTCCTTTACATACTAATAACATATTTCAGGAGTGTGGCATGGAAGTTCCACCAAAATCAGCAAGGGAATTTATTCCAACCATTTTTTCTGAAATAACAGATTGGCAATTTTTTAATAACAAAGCATGTTTGGATGAAACTTGCAACATTTGTGGTGGATTTACAAAATTGAAAAATTGTATCCATAAGGAAAGTAAAAGTGAAATTGAACAAGAATTATTTGGTTTTATAAAATACAAATATGTGACATATTAATTAAAAGATGACATAGAATCTAAAAGGTGTGAGCTTGTTACAAAAAAATCTTGTTTCAAATTTATGGTCCAATTCAAGGAGAAAATTATTTATTAGTATGTAAGGAACACACATAGAGATAGTTGGATGTATGAACAATTCAAGCTAAGAAAGGATATATTCCAACTTTTTTTTTCTTATTTTAGTAATCTAATTTGTTGATAATTACACATTCCAACCATAGATGAAGGTTTAGTCATAATAATAAAAATCTATACATGTTACCATTTTCATGCATATAGTATTCTTATATGCACTTGATAACCAACATCAAAAATATTAAGGGAGTGCCATTTATATGTCAATGATGATCGATCATATTATACATATTTTGTTCAAATTTATTTTGAGATGTTCTATGTAAAGTTTACTGAGAGGAACATTACTTTCAATCAACATTACATTTGGTCAGACAATTACACATCACAATTTAAAAATGCTTATATATTTTACTAGTTGCTTAGGATGTTTATTAGCACTGATGTATAGCATATTTGGATTTTAATTGAGGATGGCATGGAAAATGGGAGCATGGTAGTGCTAAATCATGTGTGAAAAGATCCCTTGAAAGAGAGAAGTTAAAGTTTGAAGATGGCACTAATTTGACTGATGATAAAATAACTCTTGATTGGTGTAATGAGAATATGGTACATGGTGCTCAAGAAAAATCTAGTGTTCATAGATATATATAGTTGATGGACCAAGAACAATTGGCAAGATTTTAGAATTGTATGACCATAATAGGATCAAGTTAGATCAGCTCATTTTTTAGCTCAAATGCATGTTCTTGGATAATTCATATGAGACACATGGCATGTTTTTTCCTATATGAATGGATTTTTTTTATAACAAGTGTGAGTCACAAGAGTGGGTGGATAAATGAAGTTGTAGAATTATAAGTCCAATAGACATATATCAAGCTCCACCAACATTATGACTTACATACATAACATTATCAAATGACCTTGACCATGTCTATGATCTAGTGAAACCATGTACAAGATTAATCATTATTTATTAAATTCTCGTTATCTATTAACATCATTATTCAAAAAATGTTTTATTTTAAGATGCAGGGCATGATTTTATAGTTATTGTGGATGGGGAGAAGGAAGAAATAAAATATTACTACTTATGTTAGTTTGTAGAGGAAACAAATAAATTAGCTTCCTTATTTATAGATGGGGAAAACATTGATTATCCCAGTGGGTCTATGATAGTTACTAAAAGTTTCCCTTGATGATTTATTATTAGAAACTTAGATGTATGGTTGTTTGAAGACTATGAAATACATTGGAAGATACTGGACTATTCAAAATTGGTTCCAAAATAAATGTGTAATTGATCAAATATTATGGGAGGACATCAATCAAGAATATATGGAAGGTTTGTGACTCTAACCATGAATAAATTATTACTATTATCAAGAGCAAAGCTAATCATAGTGATTCATTGGATTTGAATTCTAAGGTATGTTGAGTTTTCAAATATAAATGCATTTAATTTTATTGAATTTATAGATAGTACATATAAACTTCAATTTAATTACAAGCATATTTTTTAGGTTAATGGTACTAAATAAGCTTCCAATTTCACATGATTGACACCATTAGTAAATAATTTCATATTCTTAAAGCTATTAAAGAGAAGATTAATAAAATATCAAGATAAGATTGGTATAATTATTATAGAATTTTATATTATCTTGATGCTATAATGGGTACTTTATCTTCTAATTGTGTGTCTTTATATGTCTCAATCTTAGGAACACATGTGATTTTCCTATCCAAACATGTTGAAAGTGATGTATTTGGAAGGGGAGGTTATAAAAGTGGAAATGTTAGTTGGAAGAAAATAAATTATATTTTGAATAAATAAAAATTAAATTTTATCACTAATCAATATATTATCTACCATAGATTCATCTCTTATGTTCAATCATTACATTCTAAGATTAAATTATAGGGATTTTGTTGATGTAATTTTATTGCATAGCAAAAATTTAACAAGGTAACCTCTAACATTTTAGGACCCCAATGGGGGTAAAATCCACTCCAAGGCATGAGTTATAGGTATGGGTTAAACAAACAAATGGTGGAATAGTAGGCTGAGCATACAAGTTGTTCAATCGTGTGAATGGGCAAGTGAAACTTAGAAGAAAGTTAAAACCTAGTGGAGTTGGATGGATGGAACCTATGCTAAAGTGGGTAAACCTTAAAATAAACTCCAAAAGAGGGAAGGTGGGGAAGAAAATAAGGCTATGTGATTTCAAAGGGATTACTTTTAGGTTGGTCTCTTTATGAACAAATGTCTTAATATTGATGCTTGCAACTAGTAGATGTTGCACACACATGCAAACATAGTAGGGCAATCTAGGGAAGAAATGATACATCAAGATTCTAACATTTTAACTAAATATTACTTCTATTTAGAGTAGTTATTTCACACCCTTATTAAAATATTATAGCTCAAAATAGGGAGGTTTCTAAGCTAGCTATTGCTCACACATATAAATTTATATCAAGAAAACAATTATGTGCACTTAGAGAATTGAAATAGCCAACCTAATTTCATATAATTAATGATATAATCTAATTATCTAATAGATATTACATATATTTAATCATTTGACACCAAAAATAACAATAAAAAATTTTCCATAGCTTTTGGACACTTCAAACTATTAAATTAAATAATCAAGAAAGTAAAACCAATTAATCACATGGAATTGGAATGAAAGAACATCAACATAGTTACATGAAAATAAAAATACTTCTTCTTGTATTTATAATTTTTTCAACCCTTGAATACAAAAGGATTTAAATTATAAATAGATTTTGGGAGGGGTCACCTCAACCTCCAAATCCATGCAAGATTCTAAAGTTACATGTTAATGATAATTAGAATGAAAGTTATAATTAATGAAAATTATGCATGGATTTCTATAACCTCAACATCATCTTTTTCATTCAAAAATATGAAATAATTCTTGAATGATTCATACTAGTAGGGGATGCTAAGGTCTTGGATGTGTTTTTGGATTAGGTTATGAGGATCCCTATCCCTAGGTGGAAAAGTAACCAATGAATTTTACTCTCTATTTTTTCCAACTTCTCCAAAATGTTTTATGATCGTGTATCACATCCATCCAATCATCAAAGAATAACTATTAAATATACCTTTCTTATTTTTTCTAAAATATTCATCCATGCTCTACCATAACTAGTAGAAAATTATTTCTAAGCTAGGTTATCAGGGACATACTTTAGAAGATGCAAAGGAGAAACCTTATTCCCCATCACCATGATCATTGTGTATTTAGGGTAGATCTGATAATCCCCCCCCCTTAGCCCTAATTTTTTTCTAATGCTCTTTGATACTATAATCAAGGGTTCCTCATGAATTACCCTCCACACTTTAGGGTAAACATTCTTAGTAATTTTGACCATGTTCTTTGTATATGCATAGATGTGAAGGAAGGAAAAGGAATAACATGCCTAATTTTTAAAATAGTTTGGGGTTGAGCTTAAGAGAGATCCATTATGAACATAGATGATGCCCATGACTACATCCATAAAATAAGACATCATATAGAAATGGCTGTGCATATACCTCTTGTCCTTATTGAATAGTTCCTCCTATAATTTTGTGATAATTATCTCTCTTAGAGTCAAAGTTATCTCCAAGGTCATTAAAAATCAATCAATGACACCCATTCTAAGTCGAGGAAGTGGATACTAGGGTGATCATATAACCTATTCAATAAGGCCATCCTAATTTGGACCCCCATTCAAAAATTGGTGATAGGTACTAGCTATTTGGCTTTGAGAGTGGCCATTCCCTATGGAATGATCCATTTCCTAAGTATTTTATCAATTATGGTCATTTTATTCTACATCTCAACCCGATGTCCATCAAAGGTGGCATCTATAACAAGTAGCCATGAATATCTTTGGAAAGTGTCACCTAAAATGCAAGTGAAGACTATCTTATGGCTTATGTGGTGTAAGAATCCACTTCTAATCACCTTCCTAGTAAATAATAGGTCCCTTAGGAGGTCAATGTAAGGCATCACCTCAGGATTAGTCACTACAAAATGTAGTTTTTGACATTTTAATAGTATCAAGTCTGTTACCAACTATTGTTATGGGGTTGTCAGAGCCTCTTCATGTGAATGGATATCTAGGTCCTTGATCAGATCTTAGAGATTTGAATAGTTTAAATATTCATTGTTAAACACCATATGATCTAACATGGTGTCTGTATACTCTATGGATTCTTTGATATAAAATTTATAAGGTGGAAACACTCCCTTGAATATGCTATATAAAAAATCCATTGCTCCCTGATTCAATTACACAGTTTTAATTTTCAATTCAACTATCTACTCACTTTATGGAAGTAATTCATGTAGGAATATAAATATCTAGGGCTTCAAATTATATTGTGAATACAAATTCACTTGAGCTATTTAGTAATCAATATTTATATGTCTCTTTATAATTTACTCATATAGCATTGAGTATGACTTTAATTATAGTTCACGCACCATTAATGTCCAACATCTCTAAGCTTTTTTTACTCATTTAATTCAAACTTTGTCACTCCATTTTGGTAGGTATGCCAAAAAATATTTATATACATTTGGAGAAAATCCATGCTATATCCTTCGACAAGTGTCATTTTATCACTAATTTCTTGCAAAATTGATTATGTCACATAACATGCCTTTGGAAGCCAAGTGTCAGAATATGTGTTAAGACCAAGCTAACCAATTATTATGATGTTCTAAATATGTGAAATGAAAAAGTGAAGAATGTGACAAAAAAAATTCTAAACAAAATCTTTGTATACCAGATAGTACAAATAAAACTTATGAACAACACATTACATAAACAAAACTCCCAAACACTTTTTTTAAGACCAAATTTTGAGCACAACTTGTGAAATATAAAATATGATTTGCCAAAGTCATGATAAAATATGTAAACAAAAGTTATGAAAATTGAAGATGTGACAACATATATGCCAAAAACCAACTTCTCAAAGAAAATTTATAAAAAATTATGCAAATAACAAAATGGCTAAAGCCCACAGCTAGAGAAAAATAGAAGTTATGAACATAGCCTATGGAGTGTAAAATATGCAAAGGAAAATCAAGTTACACAGGCATGAGGATTCAGAGGCTTGGATATGTCTAAGTACATGACAAATGTTGTGATGAATAGAACCTGTGAATAAAATTTATGAAGACTTGAGATGTAAAGTACATAATTATGAAGTACAAAATGCATGAGGTTTGAATGCAAAAACATGTATATGCAAAACTCTCAAAGACTACTAATAGGTTAGTCTGAATAAATAACATAGTGTAAACTTGGATAACAAATAAATGCCAAATTTTTTCATGTTAATAAAAAATTATTGATATAATTTAAAAAAAAAATTAACCTATTGAATACACATATAAATGTTGATGCAAAATAATTTTTTCAAAATAGAACTAGATCTTTCAAAATTTTAATGGGTCCCTACTACGGATAAAAAGATTTGGTGTGTGTTGAATACAATAAATGGCGACTCACAAGGGAAATACTCTTGAGTATTTTAGAACCCAAAATATTTTGATATCAACCCTAAACCAAACATGAATCATACCTAAGTAGAATAATTAAACTAGAAACATAAAATAGACTCCCAGTTTCTTCATAAAACATAATATCCTTGCCCATATCTTGTATCAATGTGTGATGAAGAGATTTTATTTTACCCTTGTCTTGAAATTTTTAGTAAGGATTTTTATTAATCTATAGGTTTCATTTTATTTTCCTTTAAGTGTATTAAAACTAAGGGATCTCAGGTATTTATCTACTACCAATCAGGCATCCATACCCTCGACAAATATACCTTTGGTTCCTCCTTTTCTTACCTTGTATATTTTCATGATGCATGATAAATTGATATTATTTCATCATGTGAGTCTTTGATCACCTTTAAATTTTCTCTGGGATACTCATAACTCTTTAAGATAGATTGGTCCTTTTTTATGTGAGTAGAAGAAGGAAAGTAGGAACCATTGTGATCTAGTGTATGTAAAACCTATAAATAAAGCCATTTTATGTTCTCCATTTTATGTCCTTCACACACTTGTTTTTATTTTTGAAACTCTCTTATGGATCAAATATTCATAAACTTAAGCACGAATGAAAAAAAATCCTATTGGATTAAAAATTAGCTTGGTGATTCCAGGAGAGGTCAATCTGATTGCCACAAAAAAAATAAAGACATATATTCTAGAAAACATAAAACTAAACCAAAGTAAAGTAAAATGTATAAAATAGGAAAGACTAATATAGAAATCATAAAACTACCCTAGAGAAATAAAATGACTAAAAACAAAAAAACCTAACAATGGAAGTAGCAAATCTAACCTACTCCAACCTATCCTTAACACTTGTGGTCATTCAGGGATATATCCAAATGGTATAGCCATGAATTAGTGATTTAATATTTTTCCATTAACTAGATATGTTATTCTATTACCTTGGAGGTCATTTAAATGAAAAGCATTATTACCCAAGATCTTTGATATCTAGTAAGGTTCGGTCCATAAGAGGATAAACTTGTCATGTTGTCCTTTATTTTCATGGGCTTTATCTCATATAAGTACTAGATCAAATATTCTAAATGCTTTAAACTTTTATATTCTATCAAACCACCTTTTGACCAAGTCCTGATGTTTACTAAAATTAATCAAATCTTCATTCCTTGAATCCTCCATCTTTATTATATCTATTATACATGACTCTTTTTTCTCACTAGGTTCCATGTACTCATGCTAAATTGATATGTTGGAAATTTGAACATGATTGGAAATATTGGTCATCATTCATATTCTAGTAGGTAATGTGAAGCTTTGAGGGCTTGCTTTAATCTTGTTTAGTTTATCCATAGTGCATATTTCAGTAAATGATGCCATTCTCTATATTTTTCTATAGATGAATTTATAATGGCATCATTCAGGTTCTTTTTTTATTTATCCAATCTATTTTCTTATGGGTAATATTTATAAGATGACCTAATGGTGATTTAATTATCATAGGCCCATTAAGTGAACTCAAATGATTGGAAGATATCCCATTGTCACAAACTAAGGAAATAGGGGTACTAACCCTAGTTATGATATTTTCTTCTAGAAAATTGATTACATCTTATGATCCAGAATGTTTTGTAGCCACTAATTTAGTCCATATTATGTAGTGATATATGGATATGAGTAAAAATTTATTATTAGATGACATTAATAAAATCTAAGCCCCACTAATCAAATTTCCTTCCTTCAATGACACTATAGTGGCATTATTGTGTGCACTTCTTTCTTTGCCAAAATTTGTCATTAATGGCATGTTCTTACATGGGCATGTGTGTCTTTGAAGACTATTGGCCAATATTATCCCATTTAGATAATTTTATGTGATGTGGTGTTTCCAAATGAATGACCATTATCAATATTTTGGTGTAGGTTCTCTAGAATCTCTTGAGCCTCTTCTCATGATGTCTTCATAATTTCTTCTATAGAGGATTCCTTTTATGATCATGTAGTGAGTATATTTGATCCTCATATATCTCTTTTATTATCTACTAAGTTCTACGGGAAAATTACCTATGAGTAATTATTAAATTATATCAACATATTAATATCCTTTATATACCCAGGTTTAATAGACCTCCTCAATGGTGATGTGTGGATCAAGCTTTATCATATACTAAATGATGTCTTGTCCTCTAACAATCTTAGAAGGCTTGATTTATATGTCAAACTCTTGTATTTTTTTCATCCATTTGCCCTTATTCTCTTCCAATACATTATGTTGTAAAGTGAGCTTGATAGTAGGGTATGGCATAATAGCGATGGTCTTATTTCTCAATATGTAATGTCTAATTTTCTTTACCACTTTGCCTAGATCAAAAATATGCTTGTCTATCATGGAATAATTAATTTTTTATTCCTTTAAATTTATGCTCATGAATGTAATAGGATGATCAGTTTCATCCTTCTTTTGAGTAAGCACCATAGTAATTGTGTGTTCTGAAGCAAAGAATATAATAAAAAGTCCTTATTAAAGTATGGTCTTAGTAACATTGGACCCTGAGATATGGTGTCCTTAATGTCTTAAAATTAATTTTGAGACTTTGATGTCCATTATACTTTGGCATCTTGCTTAAGCATTGCATTCATAGGTCTAACTATTCTTATAAAACTTGAGATAAACTTCCTCACAAAATTTATCTTTCTAAATAAAGACGTTATCTCCTTTTTGTTTAGTAAAAAAATTTTGGAAATCCATTAAATTCAACTTAGATCAATGGTGATCTTATCATTGGTGATGATGTTCCCAAAAAACTTGCCTTCAGTAACACCAAATATACTCTTTTTTGGGTTTAGTGAGATACCAAACCTTCTGCATCTTTTAAAAATTGATTATAGGTGGTCTACATGATCAGTTCTATTCTTTGAGAAAATAGTGAGGTCATCCATATAAATGATTATGCATTTACCTATCATCACTTTAAATTCATGATCCATGGATTTTTTTAAGGCATATATTGCATTAATTAGGTCAAAATGCATCATATTATATGCATATGTACCCCACTTCATGGTAAATGTAGTCTTCATCTTGTCTTTTGATTTTACCAACACCTAGTTATATCTTGAAAAAATGTCCAAGAATGAAATCATTATAGAACCACTTACTATTTGAATCACCTCATCCAGAGCAGGCAGAGGATAGTTGTCTTTTTTTAAAGATTTTTTCATGGTCTTGAAATCAACACACAATCTGATTTCTCCACTCTTTTATCTGATTGAAACCATGTTGGTAACCCAAGTCGAGTGTCTGATAGGGAACACTATCTTAGCATTCAATATATTCTCTACTTCCTTTTGAATTAGTGGTTCTAAAAGGGATTAATCAGTTTATATCTTTATTTTAATGGTTTATGGTTTAGATTCAGTGGGATTTTATGCATGATGACCCTAGGATTATAAACCTTCAAGTCTTCATAGGTCCATGTAATCACATCTTTATACTAGATGAGCAAATATTTCACCCTTTATCTTTCCTCTAGAGTGAAACTGAGACCAATATTGACATGGTGTGGATCACTCTCACCCCAAATTTATCTTTATTTAACTTGGATTCATTTACTTTGGGATACCTCAACTATTGAGCTTAGATCTTTGTATCGAATACTCTCTCCAAAGAAACCATCCCTAAAGGAAGATGACTTTCTCTAAGTTGAATAACTCCTCTTAGTTTCTCATGGCATAGATAACTAATTATTTATCATTAATTATTTTAGATTCAAATTATCTTAAATTTGTCAATAATTAAACAATCTATTGATCATCATCAAACACATGGAAATTTTTGATATTTTCAAGAATTTATGGACAAAGCATGAGTATAATAAAAAACCTTTGTACTTTGGACTCCGATAATAGTGATAAGTTGGTAGTTGAATTAGATAAAAATTTGACATCCTAATTTTACTCTTGAGGAACATTTATTATGTTGAAACCTAAAATGACTCAATCAAATCCCAAGCTCAGTGTTTATATCTCTTGAGATATGATAGTTTGCACTAGTATTTGTTTCTAACCTAATTAATCACCAAATATAAATCTTCATATATTAGAAATTATTTGACATTTTTTGAAAGAGCAAATTACAATCCCAGAATTGGTTATTTATACTTTTTTCTATTGTTAGTGCATATAAATTATAAATTTTAAACTGCTAGGTACTTCCTATCTAATAGGTCAATCAATTTAACACTAACACTTGATCCCTGATTGTATTTTACACCATCAAAAGGAAGAGTCCATAATTGGGAAGGTCCTTTTATTTCTAGCCTTTGTAGCTCATTATTCATGGTAAAGGTATAAATCCCAAGATCAAGAGAATTATAGCTTACTTATTCATTCTTATCATTATATTTTGTAATGGAATACTTCATTATTAGTTCTTGATTAATTAAAATTTTATTTGGAATACATCTCTAAGGCTGCCAAATGTGGGAGAAGTTTGTTGATATATACCCACTTTGCATCTTTGACTAATCTCTACATAGTAATAATTCATAGCCCTTTGGTTATATACCATGAGTATGTATATAGTCATGTACACATATGACTCAGATGAAAATTAAATGTGTACATCATTCAGCTCTCCGACCATAAGCACCACTATTTTGTCCAACTGTGAAACCATCCTCTCGAATGGGCTTAAAATTAATCGTAGCTTTTGGAAAATAGAATTTGGCATTACAGTAATTGAAGATCCATGATCAACTAAATAATTGTATATATTATTATTGAATATTATGATAGCTAAAAATAAAGCAGGAATTTTTGGATTACTCTTGTATATAACATTGGTATGAGCATATTTTAGCTTTCTTGAAGTAGACTTCCCTATAATGGACCTCCATAAGATCTCCCTATGTTTAGTAATCTAAGATAATTCATGAAGAGTGATGTTTGACTTTATCGTTATCATGTATTTCATGATATTGTATCTTCCTTTTCTCTATTCTTCCCTATTTAGAGGCCGATCATTTCCTTTTAGGAGAGGTAGATTATTATTAGATTTTGTACTCATGGGAATGGTCATATTATTTAGAGGTTTAAATGTAGTGAGGGGATGTTTGTTCCTCAAATTGCAATTGATCCTCTATAACTGTTGGAAAACATATACCTCATCCAAGTTTTCATATAACACATTGTCATCTTCACTTAGGAAGAGAAACACATGAGTTTAAAAAACCATGGTTATGCTTTAGGAACTGGTATCATGGGGGAACTCTAATGGATTATTCATTTAATCTTGCCTCACAATCTCCCTTTGAAATATTTTGAATCCTGCATAAAACTCAACATAGTTAAACTCACCATGATATGATGTGTTATGAACCCTACACTAATTGGGTAGTGTTATCTCCACTATTTTAATTTTTGGTAACCTATTAGCTTTTTATTGTTCTTCATTATTTGTAGGCTTGATGAAAGGCATGTTATATATTTGAAATCCAAAATTTTGATTATTATTGGGTGTTATCACTCTGAAGTGCACCCTACTTGAAGATGTGTAAAACACAACCTCTCTTCAACTAATACAATTAGAAATTATTAGAGTGTAGGTGACTCTATACTGAGAAGAACCTCTAGAGAGGCTTGGTTCCCCTAAGATTTATCTATTAAATTTGAATTATTTTGATTTTTTGGGATGAAAAGGGAGAAGGAAACTAGTATGGGAAATCCTATCTAACGAGGTGATGCACCTGAATGATTGGTATTATTTGAAATATATTTAAATTAAGGCACACATAAATTAACTATAAGTCTTCAAATTTCCCCCAAACATTAGTATTTCAAATAAAGTATTGAGAGGATTTTAGATTGTAAAATTATATTCCCATCTCTTCAAATGCCTTGTAGAGGGTGAGATTTTTACAGTAGGTGTGAAAATGACCTTCAAAAAGGGGATATAGATCTCACTTGTATGCTAGTATATAATAAAAAATACACTCTATTTTTTTAAAACTCATATGTAAAATAAAAATCTCATTTATTGATGTACGATCCAAATTATAATTTCTTCTTCAGCTTTAGGAATTTTTGAAAAATGGCTTCAAAAAGCCAATATATAAGTCTAAAACCTTAAATAAAGCCAAATTAACATGGAAAAGAGAAGTATTAGTATTATTTGAGTTAAAATAAGACTAAAATCATTTTAAAACATTAAATAAAGGCTTTAAAATCTTCCAATTCTTCAAAAATTGCATGTTCTTCATTTTTGGAATAAAATTGAGAAGTGGTGGGCCCATGTTGACTTGTCAACCTTATTTTCATGAAAATAATCCTATAAATTGGAAGATAACTCCATCTTGAAAGTAATTTTAATTTCTTAAAAGTCTTTATCTTGCATGGAAAGCATGGGAGATGCATGAAACTAGTCAAACTAGTCAACTGAAGAGATTTGACCCTTAAGGACTAGTTAACCCAACTTGAGCTCAACTTGTATGAATTTAAAATTTTGGATTGAATTTATAATGATATATCCACTTAAAAAATATATATTCCATGTCTTAACTTCAAAATTAATTCATTTGATAGATTTTTAATGCCATTCTTTCCCTACTTGATTGACCAATTAAGCATATTCAGTTAATTAGGCCTAATGGCCTATCTTATGGCATTTGGACTCCATTAAAACTAAAAAAATATGACATGAAACATAAAAAAATAATTAAATATACCTGGAAAAACTTTTCTCATCACAAGATATCTGATTTTGATGAGAAAATACTCGCCATTCAGTCAACAGGGTTGACTAGGCCTATTTTGCTCCATTTTTCTATAGACTGGCTATTTTGATTGAGCTATTTGGGACAATTCTAGGATGATTTCTAACCAAAATAAAATTTTAGGATTAATAAAAAGTCTTATTATTTTATATACATTGACTATATTTTATTGAAGTGTCTTGTACTTCATTTTACATGATTTTTATCCTTATCTATACATCTCCATGCATAAAATTAAAATTTATAGAATTATCTCTGAGTTTAATTGAAATTTTAAAATGTTTTATGTTGATCCAAGATTATTTTATGGTAATAAAATCAACTTTTTGTAAAACTAGTTTTTTGAGGGTTTAAGCGAGCTTTGAAACTAAATTTTCAAAATGATGGTTTATGAAGTACAAACCTCCAAATCCCGATGTGTATAAAAATTACCCCCCTCCCCCACCCAACATATTTTAAAATATTGGGTTCCCATTCAAAATATATAAAAATTTACCATGTGGAGAAATCTACTTATGAGGTTTTGATTATATTCTGAGCTACTTACACTCTTAATGATTGTTCATAAATAAAAAACACTCAAATGGTCTTAATTTTTCATTCTTTATAATTACATAGGAGTAATAAAAACATACTAAGATACTTAATCCAAACTCCACAAATGGTGAAATATATGAGCATCTGAACAGGAGGCTAGGAGGGTGTCTAGAAGTGCAAAAAATGAAAAATTCACCAAAATGAAAATAATTCTTCACATTTTTTTAAATTATTGAAAACATCATCATGGATTCTGTACCATGCTATCAAAACACTTTGAAAGCACATTTTTCTTGAAAAGTCAAAAAACTCCTTTTTGGCCTTTATGTCTGTTTGCTTGCAAAACCCTGTATGAGCATGGTTTGCTTAAAATTTAGAGTTTTTACACTATTTAAAAGTCTAATTATGATATAAAAATATCATCCTATGATTTTAAATTTTTTATCTAGACTTAGAAACCTTTATGGCACTCCAAAATAATGCCTACTCCAAAGGTGATCTCCAATGGACATGCTAACGACTGTTATAAAATAACAAGTATATCCACTTGTCAAATAGACATGAAACTTTTTTATAAGGTTCTTCAACTCATAATTACCTTTTCTATAAAATTTTAGGTCTTGAAACCACCTATAGCTCCCAAAAATTTTAATTTTATCTCAAAATTGATCCTTATGCATGGATTGTCTGCATATTTGAACTTGACATTGTTATTTTAAAATGATAATGACTAATTTAAAATCTATTTATTGATGTTTTTGACCAAAATTAATTCTTTTTAGGCCACAATTCCTTGGTTTGACCAACTTTAAAGGGATATTAGTGAGATTAGGAAAGTTTTGAATGATAGGGGCAATAATTTGAACTTGACAGGTCAAATTAATAACATTGGGACCATTTGAATTATGTATCCTCCTCTAAATTCTCAAGAAGACATTTTTTAGCTTCTAAACTATTCTCTATATAGAATCCAATTCTGTTTTTGTAGAGTTAACACCTTGGCTAACTGTGGTATTGGATGGGAGTGAATGTTGACTCTAATATTGACTATTAATTTGTGTAGAGTTCTTTAAAAAAACATAATTTTTTGTAATATCCCTTATGTTTGAACCGTTATGATCTTGTTGTTAATGTGTTTTTGCCTATCCTGATGTGTCTTTAAATGTGTAAGAATTCAAATATTATTTCCTCGCTTGTTTTGAAAGCTTTACTTATTAAAATATAATTTGAACAATATCTTTTAATTTAACTCATAATCCAATAAATATTTAAATCCACATAAACCATGAAGAATCTTACAAAATATTTTATTAGCAACTTGTTCTTTTCCTCTCTAGGAAGGATAGAGGAAATAAGTTAGGACGTAGAGTAGGGTGAGTGAATGTGCTTATGGAGTGTAAATTTATATAATATAAGAGAATTTATTGTTCAGTGTAAGGCACTCTTTTAACTTTGTACTAAGAATATTTACATGGACAAGTAAGCTCACATAGACTTATAAGGTCATTAAGAGAAACTATGGGCTTGTAATAAGGGATGTGACACTTGTAAGAAAAGTACCCTCCCATTTATTGGGTTGGGTGAAAAATCCTTGGGATAAGAAATTTATAAATTTATTTTATTCACACACTTAGTCTTGTTTTGGGGATTGATTCTTTTGGTGGTGTTTGGGAGAGCTTGGAAGGAATATTGATGGATTTTTAAAGTTTGAGAGCTTATTGGAATCTTGAGAATACGTTCATGGAGCCATGGGAACATATGTTCTTTTAAGAAAAATGAAAGGGAGGTAGGCCTTATCTTTGTACTTATGTAATGGAAAGGTTAGTTTGGTTGATCAAATATTGATAAAAGAGAAGTTAGAATTAGTGTGTTGTTTGTGTGCTTATCTCTCTCCTAATCTCTTTCAATCCTTACCAATATCTCTCCCTTGACATTGTGAAAATAAAAATGACTTGCATACTTTTAATCCCCTTCTTGTATCTTGGAATGATCAAATTTGAAATAATTTTTTTTCTTTTGAGTTTATTAAAGTCCCTTCTAGAGAACATTAAATATCTCTCTCCCTTATTTTCCTTACATTTTTAGATGAGATCAATATTACAAATATAAATGATTAGTTGAGTTGTGTGTTACTTGTTGAAGGAAAATGTCATTTTTATTTAAATATTTAAATAAGTTTGTAAGTTAAATTATTGCAAACAAATAACTCTCCTTCCTCTTCCCACTCTCCCACTCTCTCTTTCACTCTCTTGAGTAATGAATGGTAAAATTTAAGAGTGAAAAATGTTTATTATAATTTTTCTATCTATTTCTAAAAATAAAATAAAAAATTTAAAAATATATATATATTTGGAATGTACATAAATATTTTAGACAAATAAAATCTTGTTTTGAAATAAATGCACTTATATGTATATATACATTTAATAAAATTGAAATTCCTATTATATATATACATATATATATGTATATATATATATATGTATATATATATATATATATATATATATATATATATATATGTATATATATATATATACATATATATACATATACATATATATATATATATATACATATATATACATATATACATATATATATATATATATGTATATGTATATATATGTATATATGTATATATATGTATATGTATATATATGTATATATATATATATATATGTATATACATATATATATATATATATATATATATATATATATATATATATATGTATATACATATATGTATATATATATATACATATATATATATATATATGTATATACATATATGTATATATACATATATACATATATATATATATATATATATATATATATATATATATATATATATATATATATATATATACATATATATACATATATATATATATATATATATATATATATATATATATATATGTATGTATGTATGTATGTATGTATGTATGTATATATGTTTATAATTAATTAATTAGTATAATAAAAAAATTTAAAAAAATGGTATGCTTGGGGAGGGGGGTAGGTCGGCCAAGCTAATGCCCTCCCACTTTTAAAGGGGTGGGGGTGGCATCATAGTCGGTTGCCCCAAACCTTAGCTAAGTAAGGGGAGAGGTGATGCTTGTGGCACCGACCCCAACCCAGTATGGGGGGAGAGGGGGCTATGTAGCCAAAATCCCACTCCATAGGAGGGGTGATGGCTACACAAGTCACTACCCAACATGATTTATTAAAAAAATAATACCAAATAAATACAAAAATAAATATATATTTATATTTATAAATAATTTTGTGTGTGTGTGTGTGTGTGTGTGTGGAAAGAGAATAAATAAAATATATTTACATATATGTATATATTCTATTTTAACTGTTAAAATTGAAAGAGAATTTGAGGAAGATAGTTGATGTACACACAATGAATATATTTTAGATTTGAATGTTTTGAAATTTCTCTTGAAAATAAATATCTGATCTTGAATCTCCATTATTACCAATCCTCCAACCTTCAATCTATACCCTATAAATGAAAAAAAAATGGGAGAAAAACTAAAAGGAAATGACTTTCATTATGCATAAGTAAGGTTGAGGGCAATGCTTTCAAAACCTAGATCTAAGGGCTCTTATTCATTTGATCCAAGTGTTCATATTTAATCTTGCATTTGCAAGTGGGTGAAGACTTGTTGACTTTTAAATTTCTGAGATTTAAATTATGAAATGGAAAATTCTTTTTGATTTTGTATATTAATGTTAGAATTAAATGGCATGATATTAATTTTTTAGTTTTTTAAATTTTCATTCGAATTTAATTACTTGTATTTATTTTTGGAGTGGGATTGAATAATAGCTAACTAACTAATCTTTTAATTTATTTCTTCTCACTTAGGATTTATTAAAGGTGAAGTTTAATTGAATTATTTGTAAATTAAAATTATAGAATGTGAAGTAAAGTAATATTATTTTATTTAAACCAAACTCTAATGACCTATTTAAATGAGATTAAACTTATAAGTCAATAATATTAAAAAAAATAAACGTAATTAGAAAATGCTAGTTATTAATAGTAAACAATAGTAACAATAATTTAAAAAATTAAAAAATTAAAAAAAATGGTGTTTTTAATAGTTTATTAAGTAATTATTTGGAGATGTTATCTCACCGCTCGAACTAATTCAAGAGAAATTTTATTCCTAAATTGTTTAAATACTTAAGTAATAAATTGTCAATCTAAGACTGGTAATAAAATTTATTTAGTTTTGAGATAAACAAGCATTATTCATATAATTTTAGTTATATCAGGTATTATCATTCATGGCTATTTTTGAACCAACTTTTCATAGCATAAAGTTTATAAACACTTTCTTTTCCTTCTAATGTTGCTTCGGTTTTGATAATAAATAAATATTTAAATTGAAAATATTTAAAATCCATGACTAGAATATGATTTTGTTAGATTATGAAATTCACCAACCACTATTAAATAATTTTTAACTTCGTTAATAGAGTTCCTTGGGGAAGGGTAATTTATGAAGGCATTTTTAGAAATAAAACTAACACATGTTTAAGTTACAAAGACAATTTAGAATCAACACAGTTAAAATACTTAAGAATGATATTTTTCAAATCTAAAAGCTTCAAGTAAATTATAATATCTTTAAATTATCATAAAAAGAATAAATAGAATTTATTTTAGGATTTATTTATTTTCTTAGAGTGATTCCATAATTAGTTTATTTTTTAAAATTTGAAGTATTTTTTCTAAATAGTGAAATTTGCTATGGAATAGTAGATTAAATAGTCCTTTCTCATAATAAAAATGTCTTGTTGCCTTAGTTCAAATTTCAAACCACTTTTGCAAATGTTTGTGTCTGACCTTAGTTGTTAGTGGATGGACCTAGGATGGGGCCCATTTGAAGTCCTTTTAGTTTGTAATCTTAGAATGAGTCTTGGTTTCTGCATTCAAGTTTAATTTTGTACATGTGCATAATTCCCATACGAAGGGAGGTACTTGTAACTCCTATTAGTGCCTAGTTGTGTTTGGGTCAACTAGTAGCCATAGGGTTATCCATAAAGGGTAATGATGTTTTGATTAATCATGTAGGTAGTTGGTGAAGGTTGATTATCTTCACATCTAAACTAACACTCATTTAGGAATGAGTGAACTATAACCAACCTTAATTTTGCATGTGATGTGAACATTATAGATATGTAGGTAGCTTAGAGAGTGGGTGCATTCTTAGTGTACTAACCCATAGAACATCCTTTTGTACAGGTATTATAAACTAACTTGAGAATTTTCTTGGATAACATGTTTAGGAAACTAACCCTTATGATGTCCTTCTAGTGTAGACAACTAAAAACTAACCATAGTGTGTGATTATAATACATGCTTAATCATGAATGATATGCTACTATTCCTTGCACATGTGTTTATTGTTAGTGTTAATACTATGTTTTTAATAGTTGATCATCTATTTTGAATAGTGACCCCCATAAATTATTGAGATTTGAGATTGTTCTCTCCCATATTAACCTTGGACACCTTTTGAAATTTGTTTGGGAGATGGAGTTGTTATAAACAATGTAATTTAGAGATTTTAGAGTCATTGACTGATTTAGAATAAGAGAAATAAGTTTCTATCACCCCTTATTCTTGTTGTGATGTTGTGGGAAAGTTCTTAAGTAAGCACTTGCACCTTGTGATGTTGTAAATAGTGATTGATGACCTTAAGTTATGTCATTTGTTAGAATAGATGATTAGAGTTTTAGAAGCTCACCTAAGTGATGTATTAGTTCCCTTTTTGGTTTAGATTTCCAACTCTTATTTTTTGATGATGTCTTGTGGAGGAGGCCATCAAAAGTGTAAGGAGAAATACATTAGACCCTAATTCCACACATAGATATATAGACTTCCCAAGTTGAGGTGGGGGCATTAGGTCTATTTTCTTAGGCTAGGTTAGGGATGTTTATCATCTTCCTTCATGTTGGTTTTATATGTCTTTGGTTGGATATACATGTTTAATTTTAATTTAAGTTTGAATTTGATCCTCGTGCGGTTGTTTTCAACCATTTCACTTTATATTGGTTAGTTTCCTTAGCTTGAGTACCTTAAGAGTAGAGTGTATAGTGTTAGATGACTCTCTCTTGGTGATCCTAAAAGTGATAACTCTTCATTAGTTAATTATTGTTCAATATCATTCATTCCCTTTGGGTGTTGATCATGCTAAGTGTGAATAAATTTATGATCCTCTGAATCAATAAATTATAATTCAATACTTCTTAATAATGTGACTTGTCTCACTTCATTAATCATGATATTATTTATTGATTTGATTTTAACCTCTTATGTTTGTAATCTAATATTAGATAGGCTTTGTGGTGGTAAGAAAATTTATTAAATAAATTAAGTAATAATTTTGTATGTTATACTCTAATTATACCTTGATCAAATGAAAAAAGTTAAACATTAAGAAATCATAGTGAATAAATAAACAATAATGAATCCAAAAAAAAATTGCATGGGCTTTTGCATAAAAATTTTAGGCATTACATTTTGATTTAGTTTATGTTGCATCATAGGAGGTAGTGCATATAATTGATTATGGTTAAATTATAGAACATTATAATTCACATGAGACATTGGATTCAAAGTTAGGAAACTAACATTGAGTCTAGGAATGCCTAGTATCTATGGATTCAGTTGTCTATCAATGTTGATCCCATCTTCATAGGCCAATTATAGTGTTAGTAGCAACAACGCTTCGTAAAAACACTACATTAATTATATATAGGGCATTCTTATACATTTTGAGTGTTAGTGTTACTGGTGGTTTATATGTATCGCTTAACCAAGTGTACATATTATGAAACCTTACATTAAAATCTTGGATTGGATCATTGGGCTCCCTCTTCATACTAATGAAAAGCTAATATACCACACTTAGATTGGTAACTTCTAAAGTGGATAAGAAAAGTGTTTTGACATGAGTTCCTTAAAGTAATTGAGTTATCTTAAAAATTGAGGAACTAGTCATAAGCAACATCTTGCAATGTAAATTAGAAAATCCTACATGTAAAATCTTCATCAATAACATTCATTAATCTTAAATCATTTTTGAAAGACTTGATATGTTCCTTTCTAGTTCTTCCTCCTGAAGGGGAGAAATAAGGTAGACACTTATCTAGAATCTTTGGTAAATCATGCACATCGCCTAGGACTATAATGGTGGATACAACTAACCAAGTTTGAGCCTTAATATGATTAATGGTATGGATATTTCTCATTGGGGAAGGTTTCTTGACCCTGTGTATTATGGGGATAATTGGTGAAAATATAGGCCTCCAATGGATCAATAAAGGTGAAACCAAAAGACTAGTTTGGACTCTAGAATTGGTTACTCTCTTGGGTGTCTAAAGTATAACTCAAACATAGGGGACAACTTTGTATAAAAAAGGCACATATTAGTTATGGCCCTCCTTCTAACACCAACTTATTTTATATTGATATGATTTTATTGTTTAACAAAAATTTAACAAGGTAACTATTAGTGTTCTATATTTGCACCCTAGATGAGCAGAAGATTGTTCAAGTCTTTTACTCAAATCTAGTCCAACATGGGACTGACCCTAGGCAATGGGTCACCTATCACAAGGTTAAACCTCTAGAAAAGGTTGGATTCCTTTTGGATCTATCACCTAAAATAAATATTGACTAGGAAAATAGATAGACAAGTGGGTAACAGAGAAATGTATCTATCACACATTAAAACATGTAAAAGAGGTGATGCACTAGTAATGTGATTATTCATCCACTTTATTTTAAATCCTAAAAACACTAATGAGATCATATCTACAACTAATAATGGCTGTTTATGCATCAATATTTCATGAAAATGTTCACCAAATAATCAAAACTTGAGGGAAGTGATGGAGAGACCTAATACAAGGCAATGACTAGTCAAATTATCCACTTGATAGCTCCAATCAAATGACATTAAAAATTAAACATGACCTACACAACAAGATAATCTAGTAGCTAGGTGAGATCAAGATTTGATAAAGGAGATATATCTACCACATATGAAAATCAATCTGACATTAACACGCTATACCAAAATAATAAGATGTAAAAAAGAGTATTTTATTTATCTTAAGAGGTTACAAAGATCAAATCTAGGTAGAGTCTAGTCATGCCCAAGAGTGATATTTCCAAGCTATTTTCAAGGCTTAGAACCCTGTAATTATAGCAAAAAGGAAAGAGAGAGGGAACTAAGCAAATAAAAATGCATATAATGAGGATCAACCACTTTTGATGGATTAACATTTTCAAGGATACTAAGTCATGATCTTATCAAGAAAACACAATTTCAAAGGCTTTGGAAAAGAATTGAATGTTCTATGATCTTTATTTTTCCACCGGGTAATCATCTCAAGATTCCATACCATTTCTACCTTATCTACTAATGAGGATAAATCCTTTATGCCTTGAAACTAATAGAGTCTTATTTGGTCTATTTTGAATGGCTAGATGTACCTTTTTGTTGAGGCTATAACTGTATTGAAAAATGAGAAGCATCTTTTATTAATCATGTATTTGCCCTTATTTGGGAAATTGGACCTGGATCAACTATAGGTTAAAAACTAATTTATTTATTGGTTTTCTCATGGCTAACATATAGATGCACAACTCGCTTGACCTTGGTCCCCCATTTTGACAATAGTTGCCAATTGTTGGTCTATACTAGGTCTTTCAAGGGACATATTTGACCTTCATAGAGTTCTACCAATAATGTCTAGTCCTACTAGTTTATCTTGGTTCAACTCTAGTCGAGCTTGATCTTGATTTCATGTATTTTTCACCAATTTAGGTCCATTCATTTTCTTTTCCTAAGTCAAATTACTCCATTGACTTTAGTAAAAAATGTCCTAATTCGGTCCTTTATTCATTGGCTATCAAATTTTATTCAAATCATTAAATCTTTGACTCAACTTACTCCATTGATCCTTCTCTATATGAATGCATGTGCTTCATTAATCTTTTTCCAAGACCCATGTGCTTTTAACACTTGTCCTTGATTAATTAGCTCCTTGGATTCGTTTGGTCCCACTTATGCCATCTTTTCCCTTGCTCCATTAGATTTTATAGGTATGAATGAATGTGAGACCTCAAATCTATCTTTGAATTATCAACTTTATCCATGTTGGTACCACTTGTAAATTTTTCATTGATCCTCAAGATCCTATTAGTCTATTTAATTTATGATCTAAAAATTGAGATCTGCACAACCATCATTTGACATTAGTGCAAACATCATTGACATCTTGTAAACTATCAATTTTAAGCTCGCATGATTTTTTTCTTGAGATTTATTTCGATATCTACGTGCACGTCAATGACATCCTATAGACCATATTTGACATCCTATAGACCATCAAATTTAAGAACTGATGAATTTTTGCCTAAGTTTTAACTTGAATTCTACATGAATGTCTTCATTTATTGGTTCAACTTTGAAGGCTTGTATCTCAAACTAAAAAATTCATGGAGGCACAAAATTTACAAGGGATGATCTAAGAACTAAGATCAACATGTCCACGTGACCTGAGGTCTTGTAATATTTTTTTAGCAAATATATTAAATGCATAATTTATCTATCCAATTCATTTTTTAGTGATGTCTTGATGACCATCTATCTCCCTAAACTTATTATTTTGAGATTTTGATTGGTATTTGGAAGCTTAAATGATTTCTTGAGGCATAAGCAAACTTGTTCATGCCCTGAATTACAAGATTTGCATATGCAAACTTATCTAGATCCTCCATTTACTTTGTAGACCTATTTCTCTAAGATCAATAGAATTACACTTTTAAGCTTGCTTAAAGTGTTTCAAAAGCATTTCAAGAAATATTATCTTCCTCTTTTATCATTAGATCCTTCTCTCAATTAGGAATATTGCTCAGTCCTTAAAAGATCTATATGTAGGCCAAAAATGGCCAACATCTTTAGTGACTTAGCTAGGAAGCTTGCCTGATATGATCAAACTCAGACCATATACATGACTCTTGGGACTTATAACATATAACACATATATTCCATGAATGTGAGGAACCTCTTGATTTACAAAGATAATAGACTCCACCAAAATAGGGAAGGAAATAAAATAAAGTAGGGAAACTATCCTAACAAATTAAATTTGTAAATAAAGCACTTATCTAGGACAAAATATAAACAAATTAATCTAATTGACCATGATAAAACATATTCCACCTAGATCAAGAGGTAAATTCATGAACTCATTCATTATAAAAGATAGTACAAGTTGCAAAGTAGGGGGTTTATTGAACATGACCTTTGAAGAGGCACTCTTTTTTACAATTATTTCTCTTAACATCTTCTAAAATGAGCCATCAATAAAAAACAAGTCACCAATAAAGACAAATTCACCTTATACTTTTGGATCCTTTTCATGCTTCTTGTCAACTACAACCTTGTCAAGTGACATCTCATCTATGCCTTGTCCTTGAGTGACCTTATCCTTCTTATCAACTATTATAAGTTCATCAATCTCTTTAAGGAGCTCTGAATAATCAACCCAATTTGTATCATGATCTTTAATAGGTGCCTATTAATCAAATTTATGAATATCATGTTCTCCAATGGGCAACATATCTCTACAAAGATATTCAATCTCATGCAAAGATTCAAGATATAATTGTTAATCCTTATTTTGTTATTAAATTTTATCAATCTAAATAAGATTAGCTTGAAAGGCACCTTCATATTTCTCAGTTGGAGATATCTCAACCTTATTTATTACTTCATCTAGTACAAATTATTCATGGATTTATTCCATATCAATATCATCCTTTTCTTGTATACTTGAAGCATCCTCTTCACACTCTCCAAGAATTTGACTTGCAGCTATAACCTCTTTCTCTATCTCCTATAGAATAGAATCATCTTGAAGAAGGGATATGGTGGGAGGGTGATGAAATTAGTTTATTTGAGAGGGAGTATGAAGCATGGAAGGTTGATCATGATCATATTTTGCAGTCTTGATGGAGATAGAGTTTTGGAGAGGAGGGAAAGAGAAACTTTTGATAATATCTACATTTTGATCTTTCCACTTGGCCATTATCTCATCAAGATCTAAAACTTTCTTGTCCTCATGGACAACTTGAGCTTGAGGGGTAAGTGGTGAAAAAAGTGGAACTATAGGAAAGTTTATCCACTTGAATAGGATTCTAAATAGGCATATGAATAGACTCTTGATTCCAACTAGTAATATTTATTAGAACATAATAGGCATGGTTAATAAATTCATGAGAATAAGGAATACAAGAATATTGGTAAGGAACACAAAGGGGTATTTGAGACAACTGATTCAACTCAATTTGTTGCCTCTTACAAGCCTATGTTTTCTCTAATACAAAGATATGAAACTCAAGCCTCTCTTCTAAATCATTAGACACATTTTTAAATTGATCATTCACTTCCTCATACTAGGAATCTAAACATAATTTTCTTTCATATGCTAGTAATTTAAGATCTATTTCATCCATCTTTTCTTGTAAACAATATTACTCATGTGCAACATCATAGTCATATGGGAAAGGTGAAAACTAGTCATGATATTAATATGGTTTATAATAGTTGTGATAAAACTCCTAGTAAGGTTGATTAGGATCATAGAAAGGCTCATATGGATCATGATAGGGATGTTATGATTCATAATAGGGCTGATAAGGAGATATAGCATAGGGATTTTCCTCATACATATCCATGAAAATAACATCAAGATAGTGCAAATGAAATTAGACTTACCTAGAAACTGCTTGGACTTTCAAAAATAAATTTTTAAGCTTAGAATCACCAAATTCTTCATGAATAACACTATTGCAACTTGAAATTCCACCAAGACCAACTCTAATGTGTCCTATCGAGCATGCCAAAAATTTTGGTGTTAAAGATTTGCATCCTAGATGAGTAGAAGATTGTTCAAGTCTTTTACTCAAATCTTGTCCAACACGGGACTGACCCTAGGCTATGGGTCACCTATCACATGGTTAGACCTCCAGAGAAGGTTGGATTCCTTCTGGATCTATCACTTAATCTAAATTTTAACTAGGAAAAGAGAGAGAAAATTGGGTAACAATGTATAAAAATATGTAAAGGAGGTGATGCACCAATAATGTAATTTTTTGTCTACTCTATCTGAACTCCTAAAAACACTAATGAGATCATATATATAACTATAAATGATTGTTTTTTTATAAGTATTTCATGCAGAGGTTCACCAGATGATCAAAACCTAAGGGAAGTGAAGGAGAGACTTAATTCAAGGCACTAACTAGTCAAATTATCCACTTTTAAGCTCTAATCATATGGCATTAAACACTAAACATGACCTACACAATAAGATAATCTAGTAATTAGGTGAGATCAAGATTTGATAAGGGAGAGATTTATACCACATATGCAAATCAATCTGACATTAACATACTATACCATAATAATAAGATCTGAAAAAGAGTCCTTTATTTATCTCAAGAGGTTACAAAGATCAAATTTGTGTAGAGTCTAGTCATGCCCAAAAGAAGGATTTCCAAGTTGTTTTCAAGGCTTAAAAGCCTGTGTTTATGGAAAAAATGAAAGAGAGAGGGAACTAAGAAAATAAAAATGCATTGAATGAGGATCAACAACTTTTTATGGATTAACATTCTCAAGGATACTAAGTCATGATCTATTCAAGAAAGAATAATTTTAAATGATTTACAAAGGAATTGAATGTTCCATGATCTTTATCTGGCCACTAGATCATCATCTCAAGATTCCATGCCATTTCTACTTGATCTACTAATGAGGACAAATCCTTTATGCCTTGAAACTGATAGAGTCTCACTAGGTCTATTTTGAATGGCTAGATGTGCCCTTTTGTCAAGGATGTAACTATATTGGAAAATGAGAATCCTCTTTTATTAATCACATATATTCCCTTATTTGGGAAATTGGACTTGGATCAACTATAGGTTGAAAACCAATCCATTTATTGGTTTTCTCATGGATAACATATAGATACACAACCCACTCGACCTTGGTCCCCATTTTTGACAACAGTTTCCAATCATTGGTGTATACTAGACCTTTCAAGGGACTTAGTTTACCATCATAGAGTTTCATCAGTAATGTTTGATCCTACTAGTTTATCCTAATTCAACTTAGGTTGAGCTTGATCTCAGTTTCATGTATTTTTTGCTAGATTAGGTCCATTCATTTTTTTTGCCTGAGTTGAATTTCTCCATAACTTTAGTCAAAAATGTCTTAGCTCGGTCCTTTGTTCATTAGCTATTGAAATCAATTCAGATCATTGATTCTTTAACTTAGCTCTTTCCATTGATCCTTCTCAATATGAATGCATGTAATTCAGTGATCTTCTATCATGACCCATGTTATGTTGACACTTATCCTCAACTCATTATCTCATTGGATTCATTTGGTCCCACTTATGCCATCCTTGCCCTCACTCCATCGGATTTACCAGGTATGAATAAATATGATCCCTCAGATCTATCTTTGAATTGTCAACTCTATCATTGTTGGTACTACTTGGTAATATTGCATTGATCCCCATAATCTTATTAGTCTATCTACTTTGTGAGCTCAAAATTGATGTTTGTAGGCCATCATTTGATGTTCACATGAATATCATTAATGTCCCACAAACCATTGATTTTAATCTTCAATGATTTTTGCATAAGATTTATTTTGACATCCACATGCATGTCAATGACATCTTTCAGACTATATTTTACATCCCATAGACCATCAAATTTAAGGACTAATGAATTTTTAATTATGTTTAAACTTGACTTTCATGCAAATGTCTTCATATATTTGGTCAACTTTGAAGTCTTGGATATCAAAGTAAAAAATTCATGGAGGCACAAAAATTACAAGGGATGATCCAAGTAATAAGATAAACATGTCTACATGACTTGAGGGCTTTTGAGACTTTATGATCAAATATATTAAATGTATAAGTTAGTTGGCCAGTTCATTTTTGAGTGACATCTTGATGACTATCTAGCTCCCTAGAATTGTTATTTTGATCTTTTACTTGATATTTGGAAGCTAAAATGATTTCTTAAGGCATAATAAAACTTTTTCATGACTTGAACTACAAGATTTGCCTATGTAAACTTATTGGGATCCTTCATTTACTCTATAGACCTATTTCTCGAAGATCAATAGAATTACACTTTTAAGCTTGCTTGAAGTGTTTCAAAAGCATTTCAGGAAATATGATCTTCCTCTTTTATCATTGGATCCTTCTCTCAATCAATAACATTGCTCAATCTTTTAAATCTCTATATGTAGGCCAAAAATGGCCAATACTAACCTCTAACATTTTAGGAACTCAATGCAAATAAACGCCACTCCGGGCCATGAGTTACAAGTATGATTTGAAAAACTAGATGGTAGATTAGTATGTTGATCATACAATTTTTTCAACCATATTAATGGGTGAGTGAAACCTAAAATAAAATTAAAACATAGTGGAGTTGGATAGATGACACCTACGCTAAAATGGGTAGACCTTAAAAGAAACTCCAAGAGAGGAAAGCTAGGATGGAAAAGAAGGATCTGTGATTTCAAATGGATTACTTTTAGGCTTGTCTCTTTATTAAAAAATGTATTAATATTGATGCTTTCATCTGGTAGTTATTTCAAACACACATGTAAATATAGTAGGGTATTCTAGGAAAGAAATGATATAGTAAATTCTAAAGTTTCAGCTAAAGATTTTTTTTACTTAGAGTGGCTATTGCATACCCTTATTCAAAAGATTATAGCTTGGACTAGGGAGGTTTTTAAGGTATATGTTGCTCACACATATAAGTCTATATCAATAAAAAAAAACTTATGCACACTTAGAAAATTGAAACAATCAACCTAATTGCACAAAATCAATGATATTTGTTAATTATCTAATAACTATTGTATGTCTTTAATCAATATACACCAAAAATAACAATAAATATTTTTTCATAGATTTTACACATTTCAAACTAATGAATCAAATAATCATGAAAATAAAACTAATTAATACCCAAAATTGGGATGGAAGAACATCAACATAGGTACGTGACAATCAAAAAGACTTATTCTTATATTGATAATTTTTCCAACCCTTTAATACAATAGGATTAAAAGTATAAATAAATTTGGTAAGGGGTCATCTCAACCTCCAAATCCATACAAGAGTCTAAACTTACATGTTAATGATAATTAAAATAAAGGTTTTGATTAATGCAAATTATGAATGAATGTCTAAACTTAGACAAAACTAAGTATTTTGAAAATAGACTCACTCTTAAAAAGACATGCAATGTGTGTATATCTATAAAATTATTTAATAAAATTTTTAATGTCTTAGTTACATTGTCAATTTATATGTAGAAATAATATAAAAATAACTGAATAAATTAAGGATTACTAGTCGATGGACCCTCATGGTCAAACTAAAAGTCATTGGATGGACTATAATGGAAGGCATGGTTGAATTGGAACACCCCATTGTATCCTACTTATTTTATTAAAAATCTTGGTAGTACTTGTACCTAATGTTGTGTTTCAACCTTATTTCATCTATGTTCAAAAGGGAGGGTCTATACACCCTGGTAACCTATGAAATTAACCATGCATATTGTATCTTGGTGGCTCTAAATTACACTTAGAATATCTCCTCTTATATTACGTTCTTTATATAAAATCCAAGCTCTTATTTAATTTCTTCTAGGGTACATCCCTAGATAATTTGTTTAAAATGAGTTGACTCTTACTATTGTAGTTGATCAAAAATAACCTTGCTTATTAATTTACTTTAAAAATAAATGGATTAGGAAATTTTTAGGTCATCCAAAATTTATAGGACTTGTTTTTCATGCTTTGTCAATTTAAGAATTAAAGTTTGTGTGCTTGATACCCACTCCTTAACTTTTGATGTCCTAATAACCACCATAATCAGAGCATTGGCCGATTCTAATGGTGTCATGAAATTAAGATGGTTGAAAGCCTTATTGGTTATATATAATTCAAGGAAATTAAATTTATTTTCATCTTCTATCAAAGAATTAAGTAATTTTATTATTTAAACTATATGAGGGGATAATTCATCCCTCATAGAATTAATAGTCTCCAACATGTTGTAAAGTCTTAGAGTATTATTCTGTACATCACCCTCAACTTCTCTTAGAACATAAATAATTTATTATTATTCCCTTACCTATATAAGATCCTATTGTAACTTTTGTATAGCCTACTCTATTCCCTAATTAAGCTCTAGTAGTGCCTCTATTTTTTTCCTACAAGTAGGACTTGAAATATTCATTATACATTCTCCATGACAATGAAAATACATTCTACCTCTCCTCTAATACCAAGCCTCTGCTAGTGTCATCTTCTATCTTACTCTTCCTAAACCTTTATTTTACATTTGATGATTTATCAAAAATAGAACTCACTATGAGGATCTCAATTATTGTTATATCAGGTCCTTAGGAGTCTTGGGCTTCAAGGTCTATAGCCTACTAGGGAATCACTAGCTGAGTGACATATATTGACTAAGTGTCCTTAGTATTATTCTTTGTCAAAACATCCCCTGAAGATTACCTTAAGGCATTTTCATGTAGTGGGTCTTGTAATGATGGCCAAATGATCTTGGACCAATCAATGTTTCCAAACTAAGGCATGGGATGAATAATTTAAGTTTTTTTCTTCATTCTAGATTTGGAAATTGGAGTAATGGAAGTAACCTGAGTTGTGGTGGAAGAAATCGTAGGTAATCCCAATTGATTAGAAGATACATATAATTGGTCACTAGTAAGGGCTCCCCTAACCTTCTTAAAATGTACTTTATTAGACTTATGGGGAGCAAGGGTAATTATAACTGAAGTAATGTTAGGGGATGTATAAATAATTGGAACAACATAAATAATAAAATCAATGTAGATAATCCCAATAGTAGAAGCAATGGGACTGGTAGGAACAATAGTAACACTAGCAAAAATAAGTATAAAAAAATCCAAGGTAGTAATAGAAAAAATAAGAGCCAAAGAAACAAAAGAAATAGGAATAGAAGAAACCAAATGGACCAAATAAAAAATAGGCACTAAAGAAAAAAAATGAACTAGGGAAATCACAGGAGTAATGTCCTCACCTCATTTTTCACCTTTACATTATGAAACTCCTTGTCCTCATATTCAAGTTTACTCTCTCCTTGCATTGATACCCTAATCATTATATCCATGGGGTCCTTGAGAAATCTAAGATTAATCTTGTAACAAATAATTGACAATTCATCCAAAGGAGGATCTTACTAATTCAAGTGGGTGTAAAACCCACACTTTCAATAGTTGAAGATGAGAATGCAATAGAGAGGTTGAAATATTCATAATTAGAAGATTTAATACAAATTGGTTCATCTCTCCCAAGTGAACTTTTGGTAGAAGGAAGTTCCTCCACCTCTCGATCTAACTTGAAAGTTATCATAGTAATTGATGTTGTCTAAGATGGACCTTCATGTGAGGACCTTGACACTACATGGATTTATTCCTCACCTTATTCCTACTTGATAGATATCATCATAATGGGAAGTTTCCTAGAGTTGGGAGTATTTATAGGTCTATTAGTCTATATTTAACCACACACCAAGAATTTGGATCTTGGTATGCACCTCTATAATTATTATAGAGGGTTCTACTTGGATAGATTTCAAAATATCATTGTCAATCTAGCTAATTTTAATCTTTAAAACCTTGGCATCATCTTCAACAGTCAAAAATATTAAATCATGCTCAAATGGTTCATGCTATTAGGGGATTTCAAGGCCTTTGGTGTGTTTTTATATTAGGTCATGAGGATCCCAATCCCTATGTGGTAAATTAACCAACAAATAGTATACTTTATTTTTTCTAACTTATCCAAAATGTTTTTTGATGGTGTATCACATTCAACCAATCATCAAGAAGGAACCATGAAATAAAACTTTTTTTTTCAAATATTCATCCACACTCCACCATAGCTAATAGACAATCTCCTACTCAACTAATTTATTGGGGACATACTTTGGGAGACGTAAATGAACAACCTTGTTCCCCATCACCATGATCACTATGTAGTTAGGGTAGAGCCAATAATCTCCCCTATTGGTTTTATTCTCTTTATCACATTTTTATTTAGGTTTTAAAGTTTATTCCCAACAAGCTTACATGCTAGCCTTTCATACAAGACTAAGATCTTGCACACTCACCCAAAGCATACAACAAAAGACCAGTTCTCATGGGTTATGTTTCTTAGTAACACACTAGTAATATACTTAAGTTTATCCATATATTTTATTATAAATTACACAAAAAATAAATATACAATTGTATACCTTGACTCATTAATCATAAAAACCAAGAACACAAAGATAAATGCCATGAAGTTCAAAGGGTTGTCTACAAAAACTCATATAACGCATGTTCTATAAATATCATAATGAATGATAAGACATAAATTAGTCAATGTAACCCCATTTTTAATGATCAAATATCAATTAACTAAAACACAAAGCCTAAACTAATTGTAATATCCATAATTATATATTATAGTCACTATGTGTTATCCAATATTTGTCACCTTACATAATTACACATAGGGGTATTTATACTTGTTTTTACCTGACCAAGTAGTTACATAATAAATGAAAATAGGATCATTGGCCAATGATCTCTTATTATAATAAGAGTCATGGTAGCCTTTTACTTTTTTCATCCTAAGGACTTGAGCCTTTGTGCCCCCTATATTCTTGTTTGATGCTAGATCCTTGTTGCTAAATGTCCTTATTTTCATGGGTTGGTATGAAACTCATGATGATTAAAGTTTATATTATCCTTGAGAACCACTCCTCAACTATATATTTCTTCCTTCATGATCCCCAATCCTTTCGATGTTATTTATATTCCTATACTCTCAAGTTCTCTGTATTTACATTCTATCTTTATCTAGGTCTTCTCGTATTATTATCTTCCATGTATTTATCCTCTCATGTCTCATCAATTCCATGCCATGGTATTTCTATACCATGATATTTATATAGCATGGTCTTCTTATGCCATGTTCCTCTCATGTCCTTCTAGTTTTATGCCAAAAAGCTAAAATACTTAATCAAAATCTGGGGTCCAATATCACCCCACACTATGCTCTTAGTCCATCTCAAACTAAGTCTCAATCTCAGCCTCAACCAAAAACTTAGGACCAATTTTTTATTAGAATAAAAATGACTAAGAGGGGGGTGAATTATAATTCAAAAACATTTCTTATCAATTCTACTTAAGAAATCATGAACCATTCAAACAAGTATATAGATCTAACAAGCATAAGCACCTATCCACATAAACATGAGACATAAGAGTACATCGCATATGTGGGAAAACCTCAAGGGGGAAAAAAACCACTGATATATTCAAATGGAATACATTCCTATAATATAAAAATCAAATTTAGTTAAGCACTAACTCTACATGAAGCATTAACCCCAACTAGCCAAGCACCCATTTGACTAGGCTTTAACAAGCACCCAATTGCAAGGAGGTACCAACCCCTAGATGACTCAACACAAACTTATCCACCTTATTTTTTTGATCAAATTCAAAAAACTATGTTTTTAGACTAATTGATTATGACCACCTCTTCATATCTTCACTCTTATCCCTCTCAAACTGTCTTCTAGGCCTCTTCACTCAACTATGTCTCTTCAAGACTGATTAGGTCATATGAACTTGATTTTCATATGTAGACACACTATCATTTTTTCATTACATATCCTATATAATCTTATGATGTTATAAAATACCTCATTCTACTCAACAATCATTTTCATCACTCTAATTCCATTGATAGGCCTAAAACTACCTTCTATATATACCATTTCTTTTTCATACACCACTTAGTCAGCCAAACATCCTCTATAGGTCTTATGGCATCTCATAAATAATATTGAAATTACCTTTGAGTCCCTTTTAGTTTTTCATGACTCAATTAGATCTCATTTCACTTTTAGGTCTCATGGAGACCTAATTGCATTAGGTCTATCTAGTAACACGTTACCATTTGATCCCTTAGAACACCTTTCACTTCCATAAACATTAATATTATTTCATACAAAACTCAAATGGACCTTATCCAACATTCTCCAATATCCATAACATTTTGTCTATCCAACCACCACTTGAAACACTCCATTATCACTATTCACATTAGGTCTTTGAACACACATAAACATCTATCTTGAACAACTAAAAAACACATCATTTAGCCACAAAACCATGAAAATAAATCATTTATGAATAAACTAATACCTAAAAAATATCACCATACACATTAGACTTTTCCACTTAGGGCATAAAGCCTCAAAAACACCTCTACAACTCACTCATTTAGAACTACTAGATTACTTCAAAACATAGTCATGGTGACATAGACCTCCAACACCTATATAAGCATTTTTAAAAACTTAAAATACATGAACATAATCCTTTGACATATCTATACTATCTTAAAATATAAACATCATATGGTCTAGTGGCAATTATTGGTCTTATAGACCATTTTGTTGACCTCACTACACACAGACGTCACTGAGTCAGACAAGCCATTTTGGCTTCATCATTTTCACCATTATACCTAACTTAAAAATTATATACAAAGCATGAATAATACATACCAGTCTCAAAAAACATCTCCATATACTTGGTTTCATCATTATATCATGAAACCACATTCCAAATCATCTTCTCACTATTGCTTGGGTTTTTCACTATTTACATCATTAGGGATTTTGTAATTAGCTAACTTGGATGAAAATTTTAGCACAATATAAGGATAAAAACTATCTATAAAATTTCATGGACATAAAACATGAGTCTGTACCTTATTCCTCCATCCATTTGCATACTATGTTTAATACAAATTTTAACTTCTATGATAACTTTAACTCAACATTTTCTCTCTCCTCTCTCTAAAAAATGCCACTTGGAAGTACCTGGGAGAGTCCAATACAAGATCCAATATCTTAGTTGAGCAATTCAATCCATCTTGAGCACTTTGAGCAACATCTTCAACATCGGGTCTTTATTAGGGTTTTAAGAGGGTTTGAACTTATTTCCACTCTTAGCGATCGTACATAAAGAATAACCCATAAATATTTAAAAAATGCCTATAATTTTTTTATTGGAACCTTCCCCATATACCATTAATATCTTATGTTCCCATATAAAGGTTTGATGAGCTAATGAACACAATAAAATCCTTTTTAGATTGAGAACCCTTCATTTTAAGCACTTTGAGAGACCTCCAAACAACTTTTCATACCTTTCCTTCAAAATATGACCTCAAAATACATGAAAAAACTTGAAACAACATAACTCACCTCTAAATTTTTTTACATGAGCTAAAACACCTTGAAATATGACCATGACCCGTCATTAGGCCACATTCTCTCTCTTTGCTCTCTAAACCTTGACTTGCAAACCACATTAGGCCTTAAAATTAACCTTTATACTTCTTTCCATGTACTATCTACCTCACTCACATACTAAATCAACCTCTCTCATTATTAAACATTGATCTACATCCTTCACATGACTTGACACTAGATCATGATACCTCATTAGGCCAATCAGAGTCTAGGAGTAGTTTAGGTGCAGACTTGGTCTAAAAATATTACCCCTATAGGCTCACCTTGAGAATCTCATGAGTGATACAATGCCTAACATATATTATAAATAAACCTCATACAACCACTCATGCCTATGTTCACTCATCTCACCAAGCCACCATGCTCAAACCTTCTCATAAGGTCTCTTCATGCTATGACTAGTCTTAGGATACTCAAGCACTTGACCTCGATGACCTGCTACCTATGTATTTGTCAAAAATGGAAATAATATAACACCATTCATAACCAATAAAATAATATCTTTCATACTACATACCTTTAATTCTCATAAACTTATCACAACATACACTGCCAATTGGTCTTGCTCACAACAACACACTTGTAGACATACTTATCATCATACCTTCACAAGAACCTTCCATGATAACACTGACAACCTCAAACAAACTTGAATACATTTGAAAACTTGACCTATGCCTTCATGCAACCATAAAATATTAGTTTTCTTCAAATTCTCTCTTGCCTTCAAATGCATATTGTCACATGACTTCTTATGCATACATTTAGTTGTCTTCACACATATTCCATGACCTCTACCTTGATATCAACCTTGAAATCAACCAATAGAAAATACAAATATTAATAAAATCACCTTGCCACATCAATCTCACAATCTCATACCTCAAATACCACTCAACATGCATCTTCACTAGATACACCTTGGCATCAATGACATCAAGCTTGATATCAATGAGATAAACCTTGACATCAATTAAAAATCTTCTAAAAAAACTCCCCCTTTGTCATTGATGGAAAACATACTACAACTTGATCATTCTCATCTCCCCATTCTGGTCTTTCTCCCCCTTTGAAATTAATGACAAAGGGTATTTCAAAAACTACCATTTGATCATTGGACCTCAAGAAACCATTCTTCTTATTACTTATACCTCACTATCTTAACACTTCACAACTTAGAGATACAATTCTCCCCCTGAGCTAATGATTATCATCACTTATACTCAATGAAAACCACTCTTAAAACTAATCAATCTCTCAAAATTAGCTCTTTTTTGAACTAAACATGATCACATTTGTAGCATCTAAAATCACACCTTCTTGCAAAAAAATCTCAAAACATAAAATATGAAACATTATAGGAACATGCTCCCATTTACTCCATGCGTACCTCATTCAAATGAACTTAGATCATAAGACCACTCACCTGGTCCTTTACATGACTGATATAACTCAAACCTTTGATCACACACTAGGCCACCATATTCATGAAATCAATAGAAGAATTAGGTAATTCCCCTTTGTCTTCACAGCTTGAGCTCACCACATGAGTCATTAGGACTCTCATATCATATTCAACATTCTTCAACATGTCTTCATGATAGCTATCAATATTCCACTAACTAATGAGTGTCTCCATGAATCCTAGTGGAGTCACCTCTTACCATAGGGCACTAGAACAACACAAAATTAGGATATTTCTAGATCTCCATGCTCTCATAAGACTAATGACCCTTTAGGATCCTTTTATGCTTGATTTCAATCTTTAACTTGGCCTCTTCATCATTTGTGTGGTCAATAATTTA
Source organism: Torreya grandis (assembly GCA_037957365.1). Lineage (NCBI taxonomy): Eukaryota > Viridiplantae > Streptophyta > Pinopsida > Cupressales > Taxaceae > Torreya > Torreya grandis. The sequence continues at coordinate 970,747 of JARHVA010005606.1, read as the reverse complement.
AGTTGATAATGAACACTCTTGATATTTATAAATATCTGATCTATGATCTACCATAGTAAATAGTCTACTTTGGCTTGTAAATTGATCGAGACTAAGCTTGATTGTGTTTGGATTTTATACCTTGGTTTGTCTTCTTTCATGATCTCTAGGAGTTTGAATCTTCTTGTTCCATCTTGATTATTTATAATGATAAAATCTTGAAATATGACCAATGTTAAGATAATTATAGTAAACAACATCACTCATATATCTTGACTAATGTGAACTATGACTCCTATAGTTTCATGAGTACTCATTCTTAGAGGGTCTTCTACACTCTCTTGCTCTATGACCAAATTGACTACATGAGAAAACAATACCCAATGAATGAATCTGCATACCTTATGGTGTTAGGCTATCTAAAAAAATTTATATTCTAATTGTTCTTGAGGTTGACCTTATTATTCACATTAGCATTTTCCTTGTTCTCCTTTTGACCTAATTTTAAACCAATACATATCTTATCATTGTTAGACATATGGATACTCAAAATGTCATCTAGAGCCTTAGTGATCTTTTCAAACTTATCATAGGTCTTCATCTTGCTAGTTTCTTGATCTAATTCAAACTTTAAGGACTTCATTTTTGATTCATACCTAGTGCATTCTTCTTCCTTAGCCTTGAGGCTAATAGTGACCATCTCCATCTGAGTTTCAACCTAATTGATGATATCATCATGCTCCTTGGATGTGTTAGTCTCTCCTAAAATATATTGATTTGATCCTCATAACTCTTAACCAATGATCTTAGTTTTTGATTCTTCCTTCTTTGTAACTTCAAATCCTCTAGAGAACTCAACAATTCTACCTCAAGGTTCACTTCAGCCTCTTCTTCATTTGATGCTTCATCATTCATAAGACCTTTCCCTTTTGAGGAACCCTTATTGTCTATTTCTATAGCCATGAACAAGGTTTCATTGTTTTCATGTTCATGTTCATTATTGTCATCATCACTATCATATTTACTTGTGTTAATTACATCAAATGAGCTATTATCTTATTTGGTATAGAAACTTCTCTTGTTCTTAAATAACCCTTTCCTACCTTTATACTTCCTAAAACATTTATTGATTTTATCGATCTTATAGACTTTATTATCATCACCATGATGTTCATCATGTTTTTCATCATGCTCAGTCTTATCCTTGTTAGGACACTTATATTCAAAGTGACCAATCTTACCACAATTGAAACATTTGAAAGTTAACTTAACCTTGTACTTACTAGATCCAAACCTCAACTTCCTAGAAAACATGGCTATCAATTAATCATCATCAATGTCTAAACATACCTCATCCTTTACCTTCTTGGATTTTGAATTATTCTTATCTTTGAATGTTTCTTCCTTCTTGGGATGTGTTCCTTCATTTGTTCTCATTTCATAGGTAGTTAATATGCCATGAAACCCATCCATCTAAAGTGTGTCTAGATCTTGAATTTATTCTACTATAAACACTTTTTAATAAAATTAATAAGTTAGGTATATCAATAAATTTTGAATAATTATAGACTCTTTCACTTCTTCTCTAAGACATCTGATGATATTGACAACTTCATCAATCCTTAACTGGTAGGCTGTAATGCTCTCATCTTCCTTCATACTTAGACTTTTAAACAACCTTCAGTGGGTCTATAATTTATCTATATTCACCTTAGTGGATCCTTCATGGATAGTCTTCAACTTATCCCATATCACCTTGGCTGACTCATAATGCATCACCTTCACACACTTTACCTTTTATAGACAACATAAAATGGCATTCATTGCCATGAAATTGCTCTCACTTTCTTTGTTGCCTACTTTATTAGTTGGTGGTGTAGGAGATAGAGTGTATCCATACACAAATGAGTGCCATATGTCATAGATCATTGTAATTATATATGTTATCATTGTTATGCTCCAAAAATTATAATCATTCCCATTGAATAATGAAGCCTTACTAGTAGACAAACCTCCTTGAACTTGACTACTAGCCATCCTTGTTTCTAGGATATCCTTTAGGCTGTTAGGCCTGATTTAAAAGACTAGCTATGATATCAATTATTATAATCAAAATGATTGAGGGGGGTGAATCAATATTCAAAACCCTTTTTTATCAATTCTACTTAAGAAATTATGAACCATTCAAATAAGTATATAGATCTAGCAAACATAAGCACCTATCCACATAATCATGAAACATAAGATCACATCACATATGTGGGAAACCCTCAAAGGGTAATAAAACTCATTGATATATATAAATGGAATATATTCATATAAGAAAAAAACAAAATTTAGTGAAGTACCAATTCCACATGGAGCACCAAGCCCAACTAGCCAAGCACCCACTTGACTAGGATTTAGCAAGCACTCACTTGCAAGGAGGCACCAACCCCCTAGATTAATCAACACCAACTCAGACACCTAATTTCTTTATCACCTTCATAAAACTATGTTTCTCAATAAATTAATTATGACCACATCTTTAGTTATTCACACTCTTATCCCTCTCAAACTATCTTCTAGGCCTCTTTGCTTAACTAGCTCTCTTCAAGACTAATTAGGTCATATCATCTTTATCTTCATATGAAAAAACACTATCAGATATTTATTATATATCTTATACACTCTTTTTATGGTTTAAAATATCTCCTTATACTCAATAATGTGTTATTTCATTCACAAACACTCTACTTCTATTGATACTCTTAAAATTGACTTGTATATATACAATTCCTTATTCATATACCACTTAGTCAACCAAACATAATTAACCTCATAAGTATACCATATAATAGGTATTATGAAAAATCAAACAATATTCAAATGACCTTTGAGTCCCTTTTGGTCTGTCATGACTCAATTAGACCTCATTTCACTGTTAGGTCTCATGGAGACCTAATTACATTAGGTCTATCTAGTAACACATTACCATTTGATCCCTTGGAACACCTCTAAATTCCATAAACATCAATATTATTTCATACACAACTCAAATATACCTTATCCAACATTCTCTTATCTCCATAACACTTTTTAGTTCCAATTACCACTTAAAGCACTCCATTAACACTGTACATTAGGTCTTCAAACACACATAAAAGTCTATCTTGAATAAATAAAGATAAAAAATCATTAAACATAAAACCATGAAAATAAATCACTTATAAATAACTTAAAATACCCATAAAATATCACCATATTAATTATACACTTCCACTTAGGGCATATATCCTTAAAAACACCTCTATAACTCACTAACTCCAAACTACCAAATTACCTCAAAACACAGTCATGGTGACATAGAACTCCAACACCTATATATAAATTTTAAAAGACTTCCAATGAATTAAAATGATCATATGGCATATCCAGATCATCTTCAAATATAAACATCATTGGTCTAGTGGAAACTATTGGTGTTACAGACTAATTTATTGATCTTACTATACAGACCTCATTAAGTCAGATAAACCATTTTAGATTCATCATTTTCACAATTATACCTAAATTTAAAGCTATATAATTATCATTCATAATACATAAAAGTCTATAACATCTCCATGCACTTGTTTTAATCATTCTATCATGAAAAAACATTCCAATTCATCTTCTCACTGTTGCTTAGGTTTTTCACTATTTGCATCATTATGCCTATTAGTGACTAACTTGGATAATCAGTTTATCACCCTATAGGGATAAAACATATCTATAAACCTTCATGGACATAAAACATGAGTCTCTACCTTCTTCCTCCATCCATTTGCTTACTATGTTCAATACAACTTTTGACTTCTACAGTAACTTCTTTAGAAACAAGCCTATAACTTAGCATTTTCTTTCTCCTATCTCTAACCAATACCACCTAAAGGTACCTGGGAGAGTCCAATATAATATTAAATATCTTACCTAATAAATTCAATCCATCCTAATCACTTTTGACAAACATCTTCAACATCAGGTCATTATTAGTTCTAAGAGGGTTTAAACCTGTTTCCACTCTTAACGATCATTCATAAGGCATAGCCCATCAATATTAAAACTAATACCTAGAATTTTTATATTAGACCCTTCCCCATATACCATGAATATATTAGGTTACTATTCAAAAAAATTATGAGGTAATTATCACAATAAAATCCTTCTCAATTTTAGAACACTTCATTCTAAGCACTTTGATAGACCTCCAAATAAATTTTCATGCATTGTCCTTCAAACCATGACCTCAAACTACATGTAAAAACTTGAAACAACATGCCTCACCTCTAAAAATTCTTACATGACCTTAAACACCTTGAAATCTGACCATGACCCTTCATTAGGCCATATTTTCTCTCGTTGCTCTCTAAACCTTGACTTGCAAACCACATTAGGCCTTAAAAATAACCTCCATCATTCTTTCTATGAACTCTCCACCTTAATCACATACTATAAAAACCTCTCTCATGCTTAAAAACTACCATACATCCTTCACATTACTTGACACTAGATCATGATACCTCATTAGGATAGGCAAGGTCTAGGAATGGTCTAGGTACAGACTTGGTCTGAAGGCCTTACCCATGTAAGCTCACCCTGAGACTCTCATGAGTTATCTAATGACTCACATACATGATCAATAAATCTCATACAACCACTCATGACTATGTTCACTAATTTCACCAAGCCACTATGTTCAAACCTTCTCACAAGGTCTCTTCATGCCATGACTAGGCTTAGGCTACTCAAGCACTTAACCTCAATGACCTACTACCTATGCATTTGTCAATAATGTAAACAATACAACACCACTCATAACCACTAAAATACTCTTTTACATACTACATACCTTTAATTATCATAACCTTGTCATAACACACACTACCAATTGGCCTTGCTCACAACAACACTCTTGCAGACTTACTTGTCATCATACCTTCACAAGAACCTTCAATGATAACATTAATAACTTCAATCTGACCTGAACACCTTTGACACCTTGACTTATGCCTTCATGTAACCATAATACATTACTTACCTTCAAATTATCTCTTTCCTTCAAATTCTCTCTTGCCTTCAAACACATCTTATCACATGGATTCTTATGCAAATATTTAATTGTCTTCAAAGATCTTCCATGACCTATACCTTGATATCAATCTTGACATCAACCAATAAAGAATACAAATCTTAATAAACTCACCTTATCACATCAGGCTCATAAGCTCATACCTCAAATGCCACTCACCATGCATCTTCACCAGATGCAATTTGACATTAATGACATCAACCTTGATATCAATGAGATCAACTTTGACATCAATGATAACTCTTCTCAACATCTATTTTATAACACTGTCCTAATATGATAAGGTGTTAATTAGTTTGAACATTATCTCTTCAATTTTTGCCTTTAACTTTTTCATCTCCTTAGGTTGGTTGGGACACTCATTGGCCTTATTAATAAATTGGTTGAGGGATGTACTAGCATCCTTCTAAACCCCTTCAAGCATAATGACTTCAACTACAACCTATCCTTAAAAATCTCAAAAACTAGAGTTTAATTTTAGCCAATGTGTATTTATTACTTTTTCCATAGTTTTGACATCTTTAAATGCCTTCACATGCTCGATGTGGTCTGTTATTATAAGGGTAACATTTGACAACTGATACCATTGAGACTCCTCTACATTAGGATGACCCTCCAAAATTTTATTAGGCCATACTCATTTTTCAAAAATTCCATC